>JAOANR010000001.1:18496027-18819958 GCA_030278955.1 Hygrophila difformis | reverse complement strand
GACGATTGAGATTAACTCTAAGGGTAGAAAAGTAATTTCTTATATTTGCCATATTTTACGCCGTTGAACGTCGTCTTCTTCGCGTTTCCGAATTTTTTTTTCTGTTTTTTGTTTTCTCTGTACGTGTTGCGGCGGTATGAGGAAGTTGCTGGCAATTATGGATGTGATTAGCATGTCGTTGAATGCGTCGGCAACGTTTTCAGATTCGAGTTCTGCGTTCAATGGTACGTTTTAGAATATTCGGATTTTGAGTAGTTTTATCACAAATCGTCGTTTTTTATTTTATGTATGTTTTTGAGTTCTGAGTTCTGAGTTCTGCTGTGATATGTTTTTCTTTTTCTGAGTTTTCTGAAGTTTCATATCCATACATTCATTTTAAGCGACAAACGTTTGTACATGTGATTATCAACGAAATAATCATCAAATTTTCAGCGATGTATGTATGGCATTTTAAGCAATGATTATTTATTGTTTTCAGCGATGGACAGAAAGCATTTTAAGCGATGGTGATAGATCGTCGTTTGTGATTTTATGTATGTTTCTGTGTTCTGAGTTCTGCTGTGATATATTTCTCTTTTTCTGAGTTTTCTGAAGTTTCATATCTACACATTAATTTAAGCGTCAAACGTTTGTACATGTGATTATCAGGGACAGAACCATCAAATTTTTAGCGATGAATGCTTAGCATTTTAAGCGATGGTTATAGATTGTTTTCAGCGATGGACATAAAGCATTTTAAGCGATGGTTTATGTCAGCTACATGTATTCATTATTTTGCGCGAAATTTTTTTAATGGGAATTCTGTGATTATTTCTTCACAGGTAATATAAATTGGAGTGAGTTAAGTTTTGTTACAGCTGATGATGCATTTAGTTTTTATTGTGATTATGCTCATAGTTTAGGTTTCTCGGTAAGGAAAATGTATGAGAGACCCAAGCCACATGAAGTTGATAGATTGTTCTATTTGCAATATGCGTGCAATAAGGAATGTTTTCGTCGTGGTTGTTTGTTGGATAGTGATTCATCTTGTCGTTCTAAGAGTCTGAAATTTCGTAGGAGTGATGAAACCCGAACTAGTTCTGAAGCAAAGGTGAGGTTACATTATAAAAATGATGAAAAAGTTTATAGAGTTGTGTTTTTCTGTGATGATCATAATCATGCTCTCCATGGACCATCAAGGAAGCATATGTTGAAATCGAATAGAAGAGTTGATGAGTTACACAGTGTTGTTGCTGGTATACATGAAGAAGTTGGATTGTCATTGAAGTCATCATATGACTTGTTGAGTATGGGTGCTGGAGGTAGTGGACTTGTAGGATTTTTAAAGGACGATTTCAAGAATGCACTTGTTAGTAGGGGTGGGCATCGGGTCGGGTTTGTCGGGTTTGGGTAATTCGGGTTCGGGTTAGTCAGGTTCGGGTATGAAATGAAAATACCCAACCAAAACCCGACATTGATGGGTACCCGACATGTCGGGTACCCGATCGGGTCGGGTACCCAATTACCCCACTTCTTTAAAAAAAAAAATTAAAAATATATATGAAAAAATTGAATTAAATAAATAACATCGATCAAAGGGCATTATATCTACAATCTACACAAAGCTAAACAATAATAAAGAAATCTAGAATTAAATATTTAATTCATCTATAACAAATATATATGTGGATTAACTACACATTAAAAAAATTACGAACACGTATAAAGAAGTTTTTGGCAAATACTACTAAACTAGACAAATAGAGTAATTAATAAATTCTTTTATTTGAGAAAGACATAATGAAAAGTGAAGAATTTGAATAAATATTTGACGAAATAGCGAAAAATTCTCATATTTATAAACTAATTAATTATAAAACTTGATTGCGTATACCTCTATTGTATATGATAATTGTGATAGTTTGGACTAAATAATAATGGCTTGTGGAATTATTAGGTGTTTTAAGCACTTTTAAAAAATTATAGAAATTGTGGAACGTTTTAAAAAAAAACTTCGGGTTATTCGGGCCCAAACTTAGGACCCGATACCCGACCCGGACTTCGGGTTCGGGTTCGGGTACCCGAACCCGACCTTTCCCATTAAAAAAACCCGACCCCGAACATAATTTTTTTCGGGTTCGGGGTGGGTACCCGACTAACCCGAACCCGATGCCCACCCGTACTTGTTAGAAGGCGGCAAAGAAATTTAAAAGTAGGGGATGCTGGTGTTGTATTGCAGTATTTCTCTGAGAAATGTGTCAGCAATCCATTTTTCTTCCATGAGTATGATCTGGATGATGATAAGAGAATTACAAATATCTTTTGGTCAGATGCTGAAATGAGGATGGATTATCAAGCTTTTGGTGATAGTGTGACCTTTGATACAACGTATCGGACAAATAAAAATTACAGACCATTAGCTGTTTTTGTTGGATTCAATCATCACCGACAGACTTCTATTTTTGGAGCTGCATTGATGCTTGATGAAACTCAAAGATCATTTGAGTGGCTATTTAAAACATTTTTGAAGTGTATAGGGGATAAGGCACCTCAAACGATTTTCACAGATCAAGATTGTGCGATGGCACCTGCAATTAGGAAAATTTTGCCTAATACCTATCATGCATTATGTAGTTGGCACATCATAGAAAATGCAAAAAAAAAAAAAAAAAATATTGAGTCAATTGTACACACCAAGGTAAATATTTAGTTATTTTTACTTTCAATTGTTTTTTCGATTGGATATTGATATGTACATGTTGAACTCATTTTTATTGTTTTTTAGGTTTGATAAGCTATTTCATCATTTGGTATATGATGTGAGGACAGAGATGGAATTTGAGGTGGAGTGGGAATACATGCTATCAACTTGTTTCTCACAGTCTGAACATAGGTGGTTGTTGACTACTTATAATTTGAGAAGGCAATGGTCTGCTGCTTGGGTGAAAAATCATTTTACTGCAGGAATGAGGACTACTCAGCTAAGTGAATCTTTTAACTCAGTTGTGAAACGGTATGAATAAATTTCATTTCCAGTGATATTTGTTTAGTTATTTTCAACGAGGGTCAGGTGTATTTTTCAGCGATGCAATATTGTTTCTTTCAGCGACGTATGTTTGCTTTATTTAGTTGAGAATTTGATTTTCACATTCCCATATTGTGTTGACATTTCACAGGTTCTTAAGGCCAGTTGATAACTATGTTGAGGTCTTTGCACATTTTGAAAGAGTTGTGGAGTCAAGGAGGGATAATGAACGGATGGAAGATTTTAAGGCAAATAATAGACAAGTTTCTGCCAGGTTTATTATGAATCCACTATTGAAATATATAGCTGAAAAGTATACACCAAAATATACACCAAATGTGTTCAATATTTTCAACAATGAGTATGATTTGTCATTTGGGTATGTGGTTGAGCTTCAACCAGATGCATTAACTTATCGTGCTTGCAAGAGAGAAGATGCAGATTCAAAGTTGATTAGTGATCATGTCAATGTTAACATGGATGATGGTACAATTGGATGCACCTGCAATATGTTTGAGAATATGGGGATTTTATGTTGTCATGTTTTGAGGGTGATGGATGTTCTGTCAGGAAGTGGAGCAAAAGTATTTCATACTATTCCAGATAAATATGTTTTGCAGCGGTGGTCAAGGAATGCAAAATCTGATCTCAGTTATGCTGTTGTTGGTGTTGGAAAAGAAATAAATGTGGTCAATGCAGCATCTAGATATCGGAAATTGTGTGGCTTGTTTTTGAAGTCGGCAATTGTGTTGTCACAAATGAGGATGCTTGTGAATCGTTTATAAATGATTTTGAGACATTGATGAAAACAAAGTATGACAATATTGATATTAACAAAGAGTTGGGTAATTTCTAATCAAAGACATGTTTATGTTTTTGCTTTTTTTAAAAGTAGTGTTTCTCAATGTTTTTGTTTTTTTGCAGAGATTGGAAGTACATCAGATTACTCAAATTTGCATTTAAGGGAAAGAGAAACGTGTAAAGAGCGGAAGAAATCGAACAAGAGAATGGTCTCTATTTCTGAAGCTGTTCGGAAAAAGAAAGATTTAGAACATCGTAAACGGATGCAGAAATGAAGATTTTTTATTTTTAGAAATGACATGAAGTGTATACATTGCATTGCAACTCGTGAGCATAGTTTCTTTATTCAAAGGATTCGTGAACGGGATTACAATATTGTTATTGACTTTTGAATTCATCATTTTTGAAAGGATATTAATATTATATTTATCGACTTATTACAGTGCTATTCAACATTATAGAAATCGCGTAACAATGTTTCAGAATTCGCGTAACTAATGCAATTCAGCGATGAGTTCTTATAGTCGAAAGTGATGATCTGTATGCAATTCAGCGATGACTGTGATGTAGTAATTCAGCAATGAAAATTAGTTAATAAAAAATGACCGTGTAGTATTTAATAAAAATTTTACAATGTTCGCGTAAGTAATGCAATTCAGCGATGAACGTTTATATACAGAAGCGATGCTCATTGTGCAATTCAGCGATGCAAATTAGTTAATAAAAAATAACCGTGTAGTATTTAATAAAAAATAACCGTCTAGTATTCACCGTGTAGTATTTAATAAAAATTTAACCGCCATTTTTAATTTATCAGTGTTGTTACTTTCTGTAGGGTTTTTCAGCGATTTGGCAATTTTCTGAGCGAGCGTCTACGGCGAACGGTGATTCTTTTCTGATCAGTGAACGGTGAACGGTGATTCTTTTTTTTTTTCCTTCTGAAGAATGGATGAGTATGTTCCCTCTAGCGTTTGTCTGTTAAATAAAATCCTGAACGAGAGTGACGGAGATGGGAGGAAAGAGTTTATTCATGAAACTTGCTTCAGTCGTCTGCTTATGTTCAATATGTACATGCTTAAGGTTGACCCTGTGATAACTCTCATTAATCAGTGGAGCATTCAGGAAGAATGTTTTATCATTGATAAAAACCATCGATGGAGGTTTTCATATGAAGATATTCATAAAGTGTATGGGTTGCCATGGGGAGTCGATAAATTTATAATAGATTTGAAGAATAATGAGATTGGTTATGATTTTGCTGATAAATTTTGTGACAAGTATTATCTTATTAAGAATAAGAATGATCCTAATCGAATACCTGTTAATGATCTTAGAACTATTTTAGAGAATAAGGAGAATATTGAAATTCCATTGGACGACTACTGGAGGATGTATGTATTGTTTGCTATGCAGAAAGTCTTTACTCCTAACTCAGGGAGGGTTGTAAACAAAAGGTATCTTCAGTTTCTTATATCTCCGGATGAAGCTTTAAAATACAATTGGTGTCTTCATATTAGACGATTTCTGATCAAATCTCTGAATGAGTATAAGGCAAAATTGGATCAGGGAACCAATGCTCAAGCACGCCCCTGTGGAGACCTGTTTTGCTTAATGGTAATTTTATAATTGTGTTTGTTATGTGATTTATATTTGTTATGTGATTTATATTGTTGATTTTTTTAATATGGTCATTGTTTGTTGATTATGTATCTTGTTTGTTTTTGTTTTTTTCAGCACATGTTCTTTGATTACTATGAGCGTGAAGAGCTTCATTTGGTTGGATTTACATGTAAAAATGATCGATACTTGGAGATGGTTGATATTTGGAAGGTTTTCCCTAATGCAAAGTATCCAGATATCGACTTTAAGAAGAAATCGAAGGCTGTGAAAAGGACTGTGGAAAATGACGATCGAATTAGTACTTTTGTTTTCTATCTGAAGAAGAAAAAGAGAAGAAAATGAGGGGTGGAAAAGAAGTGGAAAATGAGCGTGTGAATGCTAGTGCAAATGAACCAACTGTCAATTTTTCTAGGAGTGTGGATGCAGGAGGAGATGAGCAGTTAGGAGAAAATGAGGATTTGAATGCTAGTGCAAATGAACAAGCTGTCAATGTTTCTAGCTTGCACTCTATGTATTCACCCGTGCATGAAGCTGATGCAAATGAGACAACTGATTCTGAACCAGTTGTCCATCTTTCTGCTCACACAATGGACTCTATTGTGAACTTTGCTTGCCAATATAGGGACGTTGATGCTTCAAACAATGTTGATCCAGTCATAGAAGCATCCCGAATTGATGTGGATCCTGTTCAACCCACTGCTCATGTTGATCCAGTCATTGGATCCAGCCATGAAGCACCCGCAAATGATGTTGATGCTTTAGGTCATCCTGTTTAATCCCCTGCTTTAGGTGATCCTCTCAACACCCTCCACCGATGCACCATGTGAAACCACATTTAAATGAGCTTAAATTGTACTAAAATATATCCAAAATTAGTGCATTTTACCTTAATTCATTATATTTTTAGGTGTATTTCATGTGTTTTTACTTTTCAAGTGATCATGGTTCGATTTGGCTTATTTAGGTTAAATTTACCATGTTTTATATGTTTTAAATAAGAATTTGGCAAACCTAATGCATTGCAATGTTGTTTCAGGTATTAAGATGACAAAAGAAAGATGTTCGGAGGATAAAGGATGTCAAATTCGGAATTTTCAGAGGTGAAAAAGCCCCAGGATGCGCCGCATAGGCATGGCGGCGCCAGAAAAGAGCCCGGAGCGCCACATCAGGCGCCGTGTCACACTTGGGAAAATTTCTGATGGGAAAAAGCTTCAGGATGCGCCGCACGTTCTTGGCGGCGCCGAAAACCACCCTGGAGCGCCACAAAATGCGCCGCTATCAAAAATTCGGAAAATCTTCGTATGCGCCGCAGCTTCTTGGCGGCGCCGAAATTGCCTTCCAAGCGCCACTTTTTGCGCCGCAGTAGAATTTTTGGAAAATGTCAGGATGCGCCAGCTCTCCTTGGTGGCGCCTAAAACCTCTTCCGAGCGCCACTTTATGCGCCACTTTCGCGGTTGGGCAGTTTTCTAACCTCCCGAACTCGGTTTTAAATGCCGTTTTTCGCATTCTCTTCAATCCAGAATCATTCCAGACTCATATTTTCGATAGAAAAGCTCTGCAACTTTGGAGAAGAAGGCCGATAACACCGAACCATGCCGGAGGAAGTGATCAGAGCGTCTTCTCTGACTATGTTCTTCGCATTCTAGGTGTTGTCTTTCTTTTTCTCGCTTTGTAACGTTTATGATTTGCTTTTAAACATAATTTCCTACTGTTTTCATGTTTGTAAACGGAATTCTATGTTGTTCGTGTTAAAAGTATTCTAGAACGGGAGTTCAGAATCACTTTTGAAATATGAATTTATGTTTTATGGAAGTATAATAAATGTCGATGTTTATCTGTGTAATCTGGATTAATCTGCAAGAACTGTTGGAATTTGCATTAGGATTATGTATTGGATGCCTGAGATTGATCGACAATTATGTTTTGGCAAATATCTGAAATCTGTATTTTTAATCTGCTAAATCTGGACTGATCGATTATTCTGCATATTTTGTCTACAATAATCTGATAAAAATACTAATATGTTCACATTCTAAATTTAGTATTAAAATCCATATTACCATGTTTTATCAATATTTTACCATGTTTATTAGATTATTTACACTACTCTGCATAATTAAATGTTGGAATATAATCTGTTTGATTTCTACTTTGCTAAATCGGGAGATAAAAAGTGGAAATTAGATTTTAGTACCGG
This sequence comes from Hygrophila difformis, assembly GCA_030278955.1. Lineage (NCBI taxonomy): Eukaryota > Viridiplantae > Streptophyta > Magnoliopsida > Lamiales > Acanthaceae > Hygrophila > Hygrophila difformis. The sequence goes on along the minus strand of JAOANR010000001.1, from coordinate 18,812,336 downwards.
TCTTGGGAATAAATCATATTAAAATAGATTCTGGCATGTACACGCTGATTTGGGAAATGAAATGTGTCGTTTAATCACAAAAGGAAAATTTGTATGCTTGGGAAAGACTCAAATTTATGCCTAGACTGATGATTGCAGAATGTTAGATAATTTAATTTGCTTCCATGAAGTCCGTTTTTACAGATTATGAAAATTAGGAAATTGGCATATATTTAATCTTTATAAAACAATTAAATCTGCTGAAATTGATCTTTTTAGACATTGGAAAATGCTAAATCATTATGCAATTTCACTTTTATATAAAGATGGAATGTTCTAAATCATTACAAGCATATATTTTATCTTTATTTTTATTATTTTAAATTTTTAACTTGCTTTATTTTTAAATTTAATGCTATCATTTTAATTTAATCACCATTAGAATTAAACATACCCTTTTCGAAATATAATATATATTATTAATGAACTTAAAATGACTAAGTTTTCTCCAGAATGAATTAATATTCTGAATTCCCTTGGGTTCGACCCGGTATTCACCGGTTTTTATTACTTGATGACAACCATCCGCTTGTGGTAAAATATGAGAAGTGAAAATCACCCATCAAGTTTTTGGCGCCGTTGCCGGGGAATTATTGTGAAAATTATGTTATTTTAAGTTCATTTAGATATATTTATGTTATTTATACTTTTTAAATATTGTTATAACTTTTTGCTATTCTATGTCGTGCAAGGGCATTAAGCTAAATCAGTGTGTGATCCTGAAAGTTGAAATAATATTGAGTTCTCATCAAACAAAGAGAAAGATCTGCAAGAGAACAAGTGTGAGGATGGCGGCAAGTTGTATGCATCATATATAATTGAGGATTTCAAGTGGATAGCCTCGATTGAAAAGCCACGTACACTTTATTTAAAGATATTACCAACACACTTGAGGTACGTATTTCTTAATAAATTAGATGACTTTTAATTAATTGCATTACATCAAGTGTTGAGAACGGATGCTAGAGCTAAAGTTTGAGATTAAATTCCACCTCTTGACAACATTACAACTCTAATAAGTTTTTTTTTAAAAGGGAATGCTGAATTGTACATTGTTTATCAATAATCCTCCTATGATTGCATTGCCTTTATTTAAATTTTTGTTTAAAGATGTGCAATTTGACCTTATAACTCATGAATGACATGATCATGGAAGTGCACCCACCATTTAGAGGTTTAATTTAGAAAATGATGCATTTGTCTTTGAAAGCTAATTAGGAAAGGGAATTCGCATACTGCCTTTGCATGCTTAGCAATAGTTATTTATGTCTTTTGCTTAATATGTTTGATTTTCTTTTATTTTAGTTTATATGTTTTACTTACAACTAAAAGCAAAAAAAAAAAAAAAACAAATAATGGTTCTTGCATGATTTTCATTATATGTAATTTGAAATGATTCTTATGCAATTGCACTGAGACGAGATAAGAATTGGAGTGATCAATAATTGAAAGAATTTTTGTGGCGATTTAAATAAAATAGGAGAAAAGTCTGAAATAAATTGATAGAGGGGTTGACGAAAACGAACAGAATTTCATAGATATTTATAGGGGATGATTAGAACTAATTAAGGTAATTTTTCTTAATAGAGGAATAGGAATATGGATGAAATATTATATTTCGATTAAGCAAATCACGCCCTGTATGTGCTACAACATTTGTACAAATACTGAGTTTTAGATGCCACTCTTTGTAAATGGTTTTCAAAAACTTAGTTAAGCACCAAAAGTAACACAAGCAAGGCATTTGGGCGTCATTTTCACCAATGACGCGTAAAAACTTGTTTGAGTACCTTATGTAGTATAAAATGGGAATCACTGGGTTTTTGCCAAACTCGGATTTTTACAAACTTTTATGTTTCAAATTCATTCCAATTCATCCTCAATTCACTCAAAATTAATCTTTAACCCTCTAATTGGGTTAAAAAGCTACCAATTTAATTTAAATCTTAAAAATATAAAATAGTAATCTCCCTCATGTTCTCTCTTTCACATTCCTCTCTCTATTCAATCTCACAACAACATAGTCATCATCCTCAATTTCCCTTCCACCACAGTTCTTTTTAAAAAAATAATAAAAAAAATAATAAAAATAAATAAAAATAAAATAATAATAATCTGTTTTTGTTTGTCTTTATTATCATATTTATGGTTTATGCATATTTTTATTTTCATTTTATGTCACGTTATGCTTATTTGTTTAGGTTTTTAATTTTGTTAATAAAATATGCCTACCATATTTCTGATTTAATAATTAAGTAGTGCATGTTATGTGGTAAAACTAGAAACTGAAAATGTATTCGATAATTGAAGCTGAAAGTGAGGCTCAAGAACTCTAGCTTCTCAAATTTGAGGATTTCTTATTAAAGTGCTTCAAAGCTTCAATTTGGGGTAACAATAGCTATCCTAGTTCAATAATTCGTCCAGTTTTGTGATTTGGTATGTGTTATTGTTAGTATTTGTGTTGTTAATTAAATTTTGGGTTATGTAGAATGTGGGATTATAATTGGTTTAAGTGTATAAATCCTTGTTTAAAATGAACAACATGAGTGTTAGAACATATTTTCAAGCTCTATGCCAAAATTTATAGAGTATTTGTAAAATTTCAGATTACAACTCTTTGGAAAATGGTATTACAGATATCTGAAATTTTCTTATAAAAATGGGTTAAAATAACATGTTTAATCTTTTAAGTTGATCTATGAATATTGTTAACCATGTTGTTTTAATCTACATTTAATAAATTTTGGTAACATTAAAGCTTGAAACTTCATGTTTTTTTAATTTATGAAAAAAAAACATTTCTATTATAAAAACTCATTCTATGAATTTTTAACTAAAAAGGCAAACTTATGTTATTTAAAACAATAAACTAAAAGTTCTTGATCATTATTTCGAATCATTAATAAGAACTAGTTTGCTAATTTGGTTAGTTTTAAGCATTAAATCTGAAATTTTTAACAAAAAGGGAGTTTTTATAACTTAAAAATGTGTTCTTTTTAATAATAAGTTTTAAGTTCTAAAAAAAAAGTGATTTTCTTAAATTTGTAAGAGACTTAGAACTTATAGCTTTTAAAATAAAATATATTGGTCATTTAGTTGTTTAAATCACACATTCTAGGTTGATATATGTTTGCTTTATACATTGCACTTAAGTTAAACATTTGGTTTAAACTTAAGTGTGAGGATGGGGAGCAATGCATAATATTTAACACTAACCCAAAGTTTTTATGTAACCAGGTTCCACAAATAATGTATAAGAAATACATTGCTACTTTGTTGGATGTTTTGATATGAATATTGGTTTGCTCTGCTATGCACTACTTAGGTGGTTTATTGTATTTAATATGGTGAGCATGTGGTTAAGTTTATATTTATGTTTATGCATGTTTTTAAATTCAATAAAATAGCTCTTACCGATATCATGTGGGATTGAGTCATTTTGAAGTGTTAAATGGACCAATGGAGTATATTTGGACATGATTGAGAAGTAGAAGAGGTAGAATTGGTACTGTTGACCGATATGGAGATGTTGGATATCATGGGGACAAACTTAGGAAAAATAGAATATGCCTGAATTTGCTCAGAATACGCCACACATACTGTGTGGCGCCTAAAGATGCCCTTAAGCGCCACATCTGGCGCCGCAAAAATGGGAATTTTTCAAGTTTGCTTCAGGATGCGCCGCATCAACTGTGCGGCGCCCAGATCCCGCTTCCAGCGCCACTTTTGGCGCCGCGGGTTTAATTTTTCTCCAGAATGCGCCACACACACAGTGTGGCACCTAAATCAGCTTCCAAGCGCCACATTGGCGCCTCAGACGCGAATTTTGCCTAATTTTGATATCTTTACCCGGTCCAAATCATATCCAGTCGAATTTAAAGTTCAATGGGTCGGGTATTTACTCAAAACTCATATATTTATTGGATTTATCCCGTTAGGCTCCATAATTTGCCTCCTCTTCAGAACTCAGACGTATTATTCCACAAATTGCTCCTCTTAATCTTCAAATCCTAGGTATTCTAATTCATATTAACTCTCTTAAATTCTGTTTATGCACTTATTGTTGATTTATTTGTGATCATTGTTGAGAGAATTTTATAAATTGTGATATATTATACAATGTGGGATTAATTTCAAATCTTTATGATTTTACACAATGCAGGCATTAAAATCAATAAATTATGATGTATAGATCATATTAAAAAAGCTGAAAATTTTATATATTTAAAAGGTGTGATCTAATTCAGTCTAACTTTTTAAATGCATGCTATATTCTTATTTTTGAAATTAAAAAGTTTTAATCCCATATTTTAAATCTTTCATTATGCACTTAAACTAAACTGGTAGTTCAGTTTAAGTGTGAGGATGGGGGAGTTTCTATTATGATCACATTCCCGAAATTCTTCATCAACAGGTCCATTTAGTTATTCAATGTATAAACCATTTATTTAATACATCATACAGGGTTGAGTTATCATAAAGAATGAGGGTATATTTTGCTATAGTTGTTGGCATTTTGCTGTAAATTTTGCTCTAGAACTTATGATGTTTTGCTTTCGGTGAATTCTGAAATTTATTATCTATAAAATCTGCCCATACTTCTTAAAGTTGCTGGAAATTGTTGTTAAAATGTTATAATTTGAGTTATGGATAGTGTTTTATGATTCTTATTACTTTGGAATTCCCATATGCACTAACAATCATATTTTCTTGAGTAATTGTTATATATACATATTAGAAGCAGGATATGCCAACAAAGGAGCAAGATGACAGCCGTGATGATGAAGTGAAAATCAAAGCCCTAAACATTCCAGGTGTAATCTTTTCATGTTTTATGTTCATTAATTTGCATGGGAATAAATTGGTAAGAGCTTAGTTATGTTTTTAATATTTCCTTATGCTTTAGAATAAATATGGTAAATGCTTTAGGTTGGATATGTTAAATATTTTAGATTAAATTGTGTTTTCACAGTGTGCTATTATTTGAATTACCACATCACAGCAAATCTTAAGAAAATTCGAATATAAGTCTAACTGTTCTGCTTAGATCCGATTTTACAACTTAATGAGCATTATGATTCCTAGTTTAAAGTACTAGACTTTGTTAAATTGTCATGCTAGTTGTTCGAACTTTGGTGACAATTCTATTTACTTTGCAGAAAGTTTTTTGATTAATTAGACTGGTTTACTTGTCCTGCGGAGAGTTATCATTATTTATATATGAATATGCTCGTTCCATGTCTCCTTAAATGCTTAATTACAATAAAGTTAGAGTAAAACCCCTATTTAAAAAAAAACAAAATGAAATGAAGAAATAGTAATTATATCTTGCAAAAAGAAAGAAAAAGAAAAAAATAATATAAAAATGCAAGATAAAAAAAGAGATAATGTTGAATAAAGGGGTATTAAACAGAATATTTATATACTCTTGGCTATATGACTGGCACGTATTCTTAGACATGAGTAGCTTCTGGAATTCAACCGTCTACAACTCAGCCAAAGTGTCTAGAATAATTGTGAAACCGAGTCATTAATTGAGCATATTTGAAGACGAGAATAGAAAAGCATATTTACATTATTCACTCTCCCATTTCGAGTTGCTATGTGTGATTAATTTGCTTTTTGTAATGTAAGTGCTTTGGATATCTGGTTTGGACAGCTGATGCATGACAATTTACCTTGTTCTAGCACATTAAACTTTAAACCCTTTTAGCTCATTGCGTTGTTGAAATCTATGATTTGGCAGAACTATAGGGACTTGATCTTTATTATCTTGATTGGCAAGTTGATGTGTTAATTGATCTCATTGCTCAAGGGACGAGCAATATTTAAGTGTGAGGATGTTGATGCACCCTGTGAAACCACATTTAAATGAGCTTAAATTGTACTAAAATATATCCAAAGTTAGTGCATTTTACCTTAATTCATTACATTTTTAGGTGTATTTCATGTGTTTTTACTTTTCAAGTGATCATGGTTAGATTTGGCTTATTTAGGTTAAATTTACCATGTTTTATGTGTTTTAATAAGAATTTGGCAAACCTAATGCATTGCAATGTTGTTTCAAGTATTAAGATGACAAAAGAAAGATATTCGGTGGATAAAGGATGTCAAATTCGGAATTTTCAGAGGTGAAAAAGCCCCAGGATGCGCCGCATAGGCATGGCGGCGCCAGAAAAGAGCCCGGAGCGCCATATCAGGCGCCGTGTCAACACTTGGGAAAATTTCGGATGGGAAAAAGCTTCAGAATGCGCCGCACGTTCTTGGCGGCGCCGAAAACCACCCTGGAGCGCCACAAAATGTGCCTCTATCAAAAATTCGGAAAATCTTCGTGTGCGCCGCAGTTTCTTGGCGGCGCCGAAATTGCCTTCCAAGCGCCACTTTTTGCGCCGCAGCAGAATTTTTGGAAAATGTCAGGATGCGCCAGCTCTCCTTGGTGGCGCCTAAAACCTCTTCCGAGCGCCACTTTATGCGCCACAGTCGCGGTTGGGCAGTTTTCTAACCTCCCGAACTCGGTTTTAAATGTCGTTTTTCGTCATTCTCTTCAATCCAGACTCATTCCAGACTCATATTTTCGATAGAAAAGCTCTGCAACTTTGGAGAAGAAGGCCGATAACACCGAACCATGCTGGAGGAAGTGATCAGAGCGTCTTCTCTGACTGTGTTCTTCGCATTCTAGGTTTTGTCTTTCTTTTTCTCGCTTTGTAATGTTTAGGATTTGCTTTTAAACATAATTTCCTACTGTTTTCATGTTTGTAAACGGATTTCTATGTTGTTCATGTTAAAAGTATTATAGAACGGGAGTTCAAAATCACTTTTGAAGTACGAATTTATGTTTTATGGAAGTATAATAAATGTCGATGTTTATCTGTGTAATTTGGATGAATCTGTAAGAACTGTTAGAATTTGCATTAGGAGTATGTATTGGATGCCTGAGATTGATCGACAATTATGTTTTGGCAAGTATCTGAAATCTGTATTTTTAATCTGCTAAATCTGGACTGATCGATTATTCTGCATATTTTGTCTACAATAATCTGATAAAAATACTAATATGTTCACATTCTAGATTTAGTATTAAAATCCATATTACCATGTTTTATCAATATTTTACCATGTTTATTAGATTACTTACACTATTCTGCATAATTAAATGTTGGAATCTAATCTGTTTGATTTCTGCTTTGCTAAATCGGGAGATAAAAAGTGGAAATTAGATTTTAGTACCGGTCTTGGGAATAAATCATATTAAAATATATTCTGGCATGTACACGCTGATTTGGGAAATGGAATGTGTCGTTTAATCACAAAAGGAAAATTTGTATGCTTCGGAAAGACTCAAATTTATGCCTAGATGATGATTGCAGAATGTTAGATAATTTAATTTGCTTCCATGAAGTCTGTTTTTACAGATTATGAAAATTAGGAAATTGGCATATATTTAATCTTTATAAAGCAATTAAATCTGCTGAAATTGATCTTTTTAGACATTGGGAAATGCTAAATCATTATGCAATTTCACTTTTATATAAAGATGGTATGTTCTAAATCATTACAAGCATATATCTTATCTTTATTTTTATTATTTTAAATTTTTAACTTGCTTTATTTTTAAATTTAATGCTATCATTTTAATTTAATCACCATTAGAATTAGACAAACCCTTTTCAAAATATAATATATATTATTAATGTACTTAAAATGACTAAGTTTTCTCCAGAATGAATTAATATTCTGAATTTCCTTGGGTTCGACCCGGTATTCACTGGTTTTTATTACTTGATGACAACCATCCGCTTTTGGTAAAATATGAGTAGTGAAAATCACCCATCACCCCCTTGTAATCAAGATGGAGGTCAAGATGATTTAGCTCCGGTCACTGCTCGTGATGAACAGTCAATTAATGTGGGTCAACATTGTTTACCTTTGATAGTACTGGTCAAGGAAATTCTAATCTTGATATAACTTCAAGTGAAGGAGTATTCTTGATGGGCATATTAGCAGGAGGTGCGAATGTTGTGATGAGTCAAGGGGGTCAGGAGGTGACAAGTTTGGGGGAAGGAGGTGCTGTAGATGATGGGAATGTAAAAGAGAAAACTGAATAGAGAATTGCCCCTGACACTGAAAATTTTCCGGAAAATGTACCGAAGGTAGTTTTATAAATGTTGTACTTCATAATATTTTATAAATGTAGTTTCTGACATTCTTTTTTCTTTTTTGCTTTTTCTATGTTGTTTATTTTTATTGCAGAGATCTTTAATTCGATTCTGAATCCCTTTCAGTTTCGATTCTTTGAATGTATGTACAGTAACAAAATGTTTGGTATAAGGATTATATAGTAACAAAATGTTTGATATATTTTCTTGTGTGATTTTAGTTAGCACATGATGGCGCTGAGAAAGATGTAACGCGTGTATTGGAGAATCCAGAGGTATTTTAATAGTTTTAGCTATATCACTTGTGATGTATATAGAGGTATTTTTTCTTACTTACTCTAGTATGGTGTATAGATGCATGCAAAAGATATGCCAACCTTTTCGCTGGGCATATCCGAGAATGAGAAAGTTGTATCAGATGAATTGGACAATGCAAATGTATTTTTTTTTTTTTTGCATTTCAGTGACTCTCTTAGCAGTTTTTAGCGATGATTATATTGATGTTTTTTTCTTGTGTGTTTTAGTTAGAACGTGATGGTCCTGAGAAAGGGAAAGGTGTATCAGATGCATTGGAGAATCCAGAGATATTTTAATTTCATCAAATTTTCAGCGATGTATTCTTAGCATTTTAAGCGATGGTTATAGATTGTTTTTAGCGATGGACATAAAGAATTTTAAGCGATGGTTATAGATTCTTAATATTAATATTAACAGTGAGAAATATTAATAGTTTTCAGCTATATCATCTGTAATTTTCAGGAACATTTTGGATTTGATAGAGATAAGACAGTTCAGAAATTGAAGGAGAAGTATATGCCTCCTAGAGTGACGATGATTGATCTCCAGCCTATAGATAAATGCACTAAGTATACATTCATGGACTTGAGTTATACACAATTTAAACACTATCCAGAATTTCAGGCGTCATATACCTGTAATCAAGAAAAGTTGAATGTGGCTGTTTGGGCTATTATTACAAATCTTCTTGGAAAAGTTGAAGCTAAGAAGCTAAAAAGATGATGGTTTATGATGATAATGAAATGAACTTGTCGAAGCTTGACATTGAGACACTGAGGGTTGATATTGATATTGCGGATAGTGTTATAAACTGTTATGCGAAAGTGATCAACCGTCGTGAATTGGAAAGAGCCAATGGGAAACCAATGCTGAGATATTGTTTTTCATCATTATTTGCTGTGAGTTTGATATATATATATATACATATATATAACTTCTTTTTGACGCATGAAATGTTGTATCTTTTGAAACAAACATTTGCAGAGGTAGAGGTGGATTCAAATTTACCATTAAAAGATGGTGCGGAACTTGTTGAGTTATTCATCAAAGATTTCAAGCTGTTTTCCTGAAGAAATGATTGATGTGGTGTTCAATGTAGAGAATGTAAGATACATTTTTCTTTTGATAATTTTGTTTACATAGTTGATCATTATTAGATTCTAATTATATGTTTACTCAATGTTCCAGTTCTTCTTCCCATATTGTCGGCAAAACCATTGGGTTGGTTTTTCTGTTGATATGAGAAAGAGAAGAATTTTTTACTTCAACAGCAAGAATGCTGAAAGCGGGTGGACAGCTTATTATATAGTTTTGAATAGGATATTGTATAACTTTAGGATGCTGGGAAATACATTGATGAAATCTGAAAAATGGTTTGCATCATATCGTATGCTTTTCTCCTCGTTGGCAGAGCAGAAAGATGAGCACATCTGTGGTGTTTTTGTCTTGTCATATATGGAATATTGGGAAGGATTGATGATTGATGACATGTTGGCAGAAATCAAGAACAAAAGGTACAATCTGGCAAAAAGAGCCAAGGTCTGTGCTCAAATATTCCTGTCAGATGTCAATCAACATAAAGATTTTGTGCTTGGAGAAGTGAATAGAGAGATGCATTTGGTTGCCCAGCTGAGTCAGTCATTTGAGGTAAAGAGACCAGCACCTAAGCCAAAAAAGGTTCGGAAAAAGAAACAATGATGAATGAACTGTTTTTTGAGGTGTGGAAAAACATTTTATTGTAACTGAAATACTAATATCGCTGATATGTATATTTTTCCATCGCTGAAATGTACATTATTTTATCGCTTAAATGTACATTGTTTCATCGCTTAAATATATTGCACTTTTTGTGGACGCTCATATATATATATATATATATATATATATATGTGAAGAAAGTTTTCTATTCTTACATGGGATGTCTTCTTCAATATCCCCATGTAAGAAGGCATTGTAAATTGTGGAGTATTATTGATATCTAATTGGCATAAGGGCCAACAGCTAATTGTAGCTGCTAGGACAATCACAATCCTAATGGTCACAATCATCATATCCACAGAGCAAATGATTCTATAGTTCTATATAATCTCAATCTTTTAGTAAAACTAACGCCTTTGCAACCGATCATCATATCCAAATCGCTGATTTGGGGACCCTTTCCTCGCTGAAAAACATACATACCATCGCTGAAAAGAACTATGAGTGAACTGATTTTGAGGTATGGAAAAACAAATTATCGTAACGGAAATACAAGTGTCGCTGAAAAGTATACTTGCCATCGCTTAAATGTACGCATTTGCATAGCTTAAATGTATATTATTCCATCGCTTAAATATATTGCACTTTTTGTGATCGCTGCCCTAAATAAAATGGGCCTAAATAAATGAAATGGGCCTCCGAATTTTTTTTTTTTAACTGTGACTGTAAACACGTGAAATTTATTCGCCAATGAAAATGCGACACGCATAATTTTAAATATTAACTTAATTATTTTTAAGCATTTTAAATAAATTAAATGCTTGAAATAATTATTAATATTTATTGGGCTATTTGGATCAGCAAGCCAAATAGACCTATGTTGAGTTAATGAGGACAAGTCTAAGTGCAAGACCCACAAGCCCCCTGATTCAATAATGGATGCTCGAGGTAGGCCGGCCCATGAAAATTAATCGATGTGGATAAGTCCAAATGAAAAACCCACAAGCTTATGATCTAATGGACACTTGAAGCAGGCCAGTCCATGGAAATCAATTAATGTGAACAAGCCCAGATGAAAGGCCCGCATGCGCAATGACCTGATAGAAATGTGGATTGGACCAACCCATCGATTGGCCCATCATTCACAAACCCTAGGGTCTTCCCTCTATAAATAGTGTCACCCTGTCACACATTGGGGATACGTCTCCATACCCTACACTCTCAAGACTCAAACACTTGAGATCTACAGCAACAAAACGCTGCAGAAATTCCAAGAAGCCGAAGAAGAAGCACACAAAGCATCTCGACGTCTTCAAGGTTGGAGGAATCAAAGGAGTAACAGAAGTCGAACCCAAATCGTTTGATTGTCTTATATGTTTTTTGATATTTTAAATTCTCTGTAATTGTAGAAAATTCTATGAAATTAATAAAAGTATTTTGCAGTTTCTTGTCTACGCATTTTTTGCACCTACAGATTTTGGCACGCCCAGTGGGACACTTCTGCCTTTAATCTCCTCCAAACGTCGTCAACAAACCCCAATGGCTTCCAGGAACACCTCCAAGAGCAACTCTTCGAATCCGGTGCTGCTATGCCCAACGTCACCACAAGGAACGTGAAGAAAGCAATGGAGGTCGCCCTTCTTAGCTCGAACTCAAAGAAGGAAGTCAACCAGATAACTCGTAACTCCTTCTTTCTTTTTTTTTCTTTGAAAAAAAAGCAATGGAGCACCTAACAACGCATCTTCACAGACCAAGAACTACGAGTGGAGTGTTAGTAAAACGGTGCCCGTCGGGTGGCCTGTTGGCAAAATGGATGCTACGCGCGGAAAGGAAGTTCATTCAGATATGCCGTTGTTGGAAGAGGGAAGCGACAATGCATCGGGATCCCCCATGCCACCATCAAGCCCGCGTGGTAATCAAGAAGAGACATCCGCCCTGCGTCATGCTGCTGCGACGACAACCCAAGCCAGCACTCTCGAAGAGCAAATCACCAATCTGACCAAGGTCGTGGAAATGCTTGCAAAGAGGTCTGAGTTGCAAGGTGCGCGGATGGAGCAAATGATGAACAGACTGGATGGCTCAAACGGTGGCCAAGCGATGAACAAGCCCGTGGAGATTTGCGACGATGAGGAGACTTCCCGACAGGGTGCTTCAGCGAAAGGAAAGGCAACCGCTGACGTCCAAGTCACCCTTGACGGCTTCATCTCTGCTGATCAACTGAAATTGTTCATCACTGGAACACTGAAGGAAGAAGTATCGGCAGGATCAAAATCCTCCTTGACGTATCTCAAGCCATACAGCGCCCGCATCGACTCATTGAGGATGCCGACAGGCTATCAACCGCCTAAGTTCCAACCGTTTGATGGCAAGGGGAACCCCAAGCAACATATCGCCCATTTCGTGGAAACATGCAACGAAGCGGGAACGTTTGGAGATCACCTCGTCAAGCAGTTCGTTCGCTCGCTAAAGGGAAATGCGTTCGAATGGTACACTAACTTGGAACACGGCAGCATCGATAGTTAGGATCAACTTGAGCAAGAGTTTCTGAACCGTTTTTACAGCACTCGGCTTACCGTCAGCATGATAGAAATGACGAACATGCAACAATCAAAGGGCGAGCCGGTGATTGACTACATCAACCGCTCGAGGAGCCTAAGCCTCAACTGCAAGGATCGCTTGTCTGAAACGTCGGCAATTGAGATGTGCATCCAAGGCATGCAATGGGGTCTATGATACATCCTGCAAGGCATCCGTCCCCGAACAATCGAGGAGCTTGCGACTCGCGCTCACGACATGGAGCTAAGTTTGGCATCAAGTGGAGCCTATGGTCCGCCCGTCCAACAAACTCGTACAAACAACCGAGTCGAATGGAAGAAGGGAGGCAAGCCACCGTCGAAGCCAACTACAAAGGACGCAATGGCAACAAGCACCACTTTTGTAAAGGTACGTGGGAAGGAGCCGGTGACAAGCGACAAGCTGAAGCCACCACAAGCTCAATGTCAAAAGTCATCGTTAGAAGATAGACGGGCCAAGACATACCCATTCCTTGACTCCGACTTACCGGGCATCTTCGATGACTTGATGAAAGAAAACCTCATCGAGCTACCAAGGATGAAACGTCCCGAGCAAGCGGGGATGACTAACGTCCCACTATACTGCAAGTACCACCGTTTGGTGAGCCACACGATCCAAGATTGCTTCGTTTTCAAAGACAATGTCATTGATCTCGTCAAACAAGGCAAAATCACCTTGACAGACGAAGCGGAAACCGACAACACTATTTCCATCCAAGTTGGCTCAATTGAAATCAAAGTTCCTGACAAGTCCACAACCTGCAACACCGTCTTCGAAGTTGGGAGCACGTCGAAGCAAAACCACACCAAGCAAGTTGAGGACCACTCACATCTCAATGAGTGCATGCTTTCCATCACGTTCAGTGACGACGACATGCCAATGGAGCTAGAAAATTCGAAAGCTCACAACCGACTATTGTTCATCGTAGGATACGTAGACAACAAAAGAGTGAATCGGATTCGGATAGATGGAGGTTCCGCCGTTAACATCATGCCACTTCACACCCTGAATGAATTGGGCATTTCGGAAGAGGAACTATCCAACAGCAAGATGTTGATCCAAGGTTTCAACCAAGGGGGGCAAAAATCCGTTGGTGCAATCTGAGTCAGGCTGCAAATTGATGACATGGCTGCAAGCACGTACTTCCACGTCATTGACGCAAGGACATCATACAACATGCTTCTTGGTCGGACGATCCACGAGAACGGTGTCGTCCCTTCAACATGGTACCAATGTTTCAAGTATGTGCACAATGACATCGTCAAAAGGGTTACCGCTGATGACAAACCATTTGCGGTGGCGGAGTCCTATTATGGAGACGCTAAGTACTACCTCGACGCGTCCAATGCCAAGGCATCTTCATCGGAAAAGGAAAAACGTAAAGAGAATCAACCAACCCGTGAAGATAAAGGAAAATCCATCCTAGAAGAGGCTTTCGAGGGGCTTACACTCCCACTAACGCCCATTGATCCTGGCACATCACAGAAAATAGTGAAGATTCAGCTCAAGGGTAGTGAGGCACGCCTACTTAAGAACGACAAGGAATTCGGTCCGAAAGCATTCAAGCTGCTCACAAAGTCCAGCTTCAACACAAACGAGCCATCGCCGTTGGGAAAGCTCCGAGACAACAATCGGAGAAAAGGTGATAGGAGTGGCCTTGGGTATGTTGCGGAATTCGACAGGCGCCCCAAGCATCTAAGGCGCCCATATTCGTCAAAGCTGAACAAACTGTGAAGGCACCGGTTCGTATCGTCATAAAACGAGCTACGGCCAATTACTTCACTGAAGAAGGAAATCAAGGAGATGGCACCCCAAAGGATCAACCTGCATGAAAATCGATGTTTGATCGTATCAGTAGCCCATCAAAAGAGAAGCAAAAACAAAGTGTCCGTGATAGACTTGGCTCAACGAAGACAACTAAACATAAAAAGTCCGTCTTCGGCCGGCTTGGAGCAAACAAAGAAGTGAAGCCAACGGTTTTTGACAGGCTCGGAGCAGCTCCCAATGAAGACTCTGCAAAATCCATCTTCAAAAGGCTAGGTTCTACAAAATGCCAATCACAAAATGAAACACCAACAATAAAGGAACGGTCTCCAGTAAATCCAGGAGTATTGGACGACCCGAATTACGACAATGATGTAAGGAGCATAGTGTCGTCTCGCATGAAACGTCAAGTTGAGTGGACTGTCTCATCCGACGGATGGTTGAGGCTCAAGAAACGAACCATCGTCTTCACAAAGCATGACGAAGATGATTAAGCCGACAATGTTGAATCCATCAATCATGTTACCATTGATTGCGGTGAGCCACATGAAGAAGACGCTAACGCAACACCAATGCAACTTGAAGAAGAAATCAAGGTCACGGTGGATGAACTTCGTGAGGTGGACTTAGGCGATGAAAAAGATCCTCGCCTACGTTTATCAGTGCCCTACTGACCGTAGATGAAGCGGAAAGGAACGTGGCACTGCTCCAAGAGTTCAGAGACGTCTTTGCATGGTCCTACAAGGAAATGCCCGGTTTGGACCCTAAGATAGCCGTCCACCGCCTCGCAGTGAAGAAAGATGCACGACCTATAAAGCAAGCACGTCAGTTTCGACCTGAACTTCTGCCATAAATTGAAGCTGAGGTGAACAAGCTGATTGACGTTGGCTTCATTCGTGAAGTGCAATATCCTACCTGAATCTCAAGCATCGTCCCAGTAAAAAAGAAGAATGGACAAATCCGAGTGTATGTGGACTTCCGTGATATCAACGAGGCTTGCCCAAAAGACGAATTCCCATTGCCGATCACCGAGTTGATGATTGATGCCACCACGGGACATGAAGCGTTGTCGTTTATGGATGGGTCTTCCGGCTATAACCAAATAAAGATGGCGCCCGAAGACGAAGAGATGACTGCGTTCCGGACTCCAAAAGGCATATACTGTTATAAAGTTATGCCCTTTGGCCTGAAGAATGCGGAGACAACGTATCAACGCGCCATGCAAAAGATCTTTGACGACATGCTGCACAACTTGGTTGAATGCTACGTTGATGATCTTGTAGTAAAGACAAAGGAACGAGTCAATCACTTGCAAGACTTGAGGACCGTATTCGAACACCTTCCCATACACCAACTGAAGATGAATCCGTTGAAGTGCGCGTTTGGCGTGTCCTCTGGAAAATTCCTCGGCTTTGTTGTACGGAATCATGGAAATAAAATCGAGCAAGCCAAAATTGATGCAATCTTGAAGATGCCGGAGCCACGGGCTATCCATGAATTGAAGAGCCTTCAAGGAAAGCTCGCATACATCCGGAGGTTCATCTCCAATCTAGCTGGAAGATGCCAACCGTTCAGCAAGCTCATGAAGAAAGGCATTCCGTTCGAGTGGGATGACTCCTGCAAGAAAGCGTTTGACAACATCAAAGCATATCTAATGAAGCCGCCAGTGCTAGCTGCTCCGGTGATCGGACGACCATTGATCCTGTACGTAGTTGCCCAAGAAAACTCTGTTGGCGCCTTGCTGGCTCAAGAAAATGATGGGGGCAAGGAAAACGCACTATACTATCTGAGTCGGATGATGACGCCGAACGAGCTCAAGTCCCGCCCAATTGAAAAGCTTTTTCTAGCATTGGTCTTCGCCATCCGCAAACTGAAGCATTACTTCAAGCTCACACGGTACATCTCGTATCAAAAGCAAATCCTCTCAAGCATGTGTTGTCTCAATCTGCTCTCTCTGAAAGACTTTCACGATGGTACTTGTTGTTTCAACAGTTCGAGATCGTTTACGTATCACAAAAGGCCATCAAGGGACAAGCCTTGGGTGACTTCCTAGCGGATCATCCGATACTCGCTGAATGGGATCTTTCCGACGACCTTCCGGACGAAGATGTGATGCTAACTGAAGCTAGGCAACCGTGGAAAATGTACTTCGATGGAGCTGCCCACAAGGAAGGAGCTGGAGTAGGAATTGTCTTCGTCACTCCGACGGGTGAGATCTTACCTCATTCAATTACCCTCACTAGCAATTGCTCCAATAATGTTGCCGAATATCAAGCATTGATATTGGGACTCGAAATAGCAGTCGACGCCAAGCAACTGCATCTTCAAGTCTACAGCGACTCCAAGTTAATAGTCAACCAACTACTTGACGAATATGAAGTCAAGAAGCCGGATCTGGTGCCATATCACAAATACGCACGTAGATTGATGGCATATCTCCATGATGTGACGATTGAACATGTCCCAAGAAGCCAAAATCGACAAGTTGACTCCCTTGCAAAGCTGGCATCAACGCTTACCTCTCCAGAAGATAAGATGAATATCACGTTGACTAAGGGATGGGTGATGCCTCCGGTTTTTGAAGATGATGGTGAGTTCAACGAGAATAGAGCCGTTGAAGTATTTGAAATCGATGAAGAAGAAGATTGGAGACAACCTTTGGCGGACTACTTGCAGCATCAACAATTACCTGAAGATCCAAGAAAGAGGATCGATATCCGAAGACGTGTTGCTCGATTCTTCTACTTCAACGTCACCTTGTACAGAAGGTCGTTTGAAGGGCTGCTTCTGCGTTGTTTGGGCCCCGTTGAAGCTGTCAGGCATTAGAGGAAGTACATGCTGGGATTTGCGGTGCACATCAATCGGGGCCGAAGCTACATTTCCGCATCAAGAGAATGGGAAACTATTGGCCAACAATGGTTAGAGACTGCATGGAGTTTGCTCGAAAGTGCCAAGCCTGCCAATTTCACGCCAACTTCATCCACCAACCTCCTGAGCCGTTGCATCCAACTGTGGCACATGGCCATTTGACGCATGGGGCATGGATATTGTTGGACCACTGCCAAAGTCTTCCGGGAGGCATGGCTACATCCATGCTGCTACGGTTTATTTCTCCAAGTGGGCTGAAGCTGCACCATTTAAAGAAGTCAAAGGGGAACATGTTGCTAGTTTCATCCGAGTCAATATCATCTACCGTTATGACGTCCCGCTTTACATCATGACAGACAACGGACGATCATTTGTCAACAGCACCATCACCAAGTTGTGTAAGAAGTTAGGATTTACTCAGCGAAAGAGCTCTGCATATTACCCGCCGGCAAATGGACTGGCGGAGGCCTTCAACAAAACCTTATGCTGATTGTTGAAGAAAGTTGTCTTCAAGTCAAAACGAGATTGGCATGAAAGAATCAATGAAGCTCTGTGGGCATATCGCACAACCTTTCGCACACCCACCAAGTCAACACCATACTCATTGGTCTATGGAGTGGAAGCCGTGTTGCCACTAGAAACGCAAATCCCGTCGTTAAGGGTCGCCATCCAAGAAGGACTCACCGAAGACGACAACGCCCGGCTGCGTTTGGAAGAATTGGAAGCCCTTGATGAAAGAAGGCTCAAAGCACAACAAAGATTGGAATGCTACCAAGCCCATCTGTCCAAGTTCTACAACAAAAAAGTCAAGGCACGTTCGTTCCAAGTCGGAGATCTTGTCCTTGCCATCCGGAGACCCATTGTCATCAACTACCGTAATGGGAACAAGTTCACCTCCAAATGGGATGGACCATATGTCATCACAGAGACCTTCACAAACGGAGCCTACATGATGATGGATAACGACGGAGTGAGCATCGGACCGATAAATGGACGATTCTTGAAGACGTTCTACGCTTGAAGAATGCACAAGTCATGCTCCTTGACGCACGAGCCTAAACTGCACGCCACACACACACACACAAAAAAAAAATCAAAAAAAATTGTAATACTCCTTGCCCGCAAGAGTATAAACTGTGTACGGCTCAGAATAAACAAATTCAATTTGTTTTGAACTACGTAATGGCTTGATCCCTTCACAGGGTACGTAGGCAACTTGGAAATCATTTTTTCTAAGTTCAGTCATAAAAAAAAAATCAATCAAGTGATTGGATTAGTTATGTTGGTCCGTTACTTGATGCAAAAAAAAAAAACATGTATGTAAGCGGATTAAGTTAATCCATTACATAAAAAACTGAGTAAATGGGTTGATTAAATTTAATGCATTACTTGCAAAAATTGAGTAAATGGGTTGATTAAATTTAATCCATTACTTGGAAAAAAGAGTATTTGGGTTGATTAAATTTAATCCATTACCTAAAAAAGAGTATTTGGGTTGATCAAATATAAACCATTACTTGCAAAAAAAAATAAGTATTTGGATTGATCAAATATAATCCATTACTTGGTTTGGAGAAGCTATATGGCTACATGCGCTAAAGCACTTAATTTTTTTTAGTTAAAGTGTTTTAGTGTTCAAATTTGAAGGATGACGTGAGGTTTTGCATCGGGGTTCGCAAGTGCATTCATGATTGCACAACAAGGGATAATGAGGAAATGAGATCTTTATTTCACCAAGTGATCAAGATGCAAAATCCATGTGAACTAAGCTATGAGAAATGCAAAAATAAGAAAGAATAAATGAACAAAAGAATGGTGGAGCTAGAAGGGCTGTAGATGTAGCAACTCCTCTCGGGACCTCTTGACAACCGCTTCCATCATCTTCAAGCTGGCAGAGTCTTCGGCGGATGGCCTGGGGAATTCTTGATCTTCAAAACGACTGCCTCTTGAGATGCACGAGCCTCGCCAAGAACTTGTTCATCTCTTGTAGCTCGCTGAAGAGAGGAATCCATTTCGGCCACTTGTCTCTTCAATTCCTCTAATTTGGCGCCCAACTCTTTAACTTCCTTTGTCTTGGCTTGTAACTCATCGTCTCTTTTGGCCAGCTCTGCTTCGTCTAGTTGCAACGACTCTTGAGACTCCACCTTGGTACGCAAGTCCTGAAACATCATAGCTCCATCGAAGAAACGGTGCAATGATAACTCCAACCGAGATGTGTCCTGCCTGCAATCTCTCATGGAGCTAAGAAACTCATCTGCTGCAGCTCGACCCCTCGCAAGTTTTTCCAAGGGCGCGTTCTCAATTATGTCTCTCACTACATCCCAATAATAACTCATTAACTTCCAACTTGCCTGCCTCTTCATTTCATCAGGGGTAATAATAGTTGCTGCGGGAGTAGCCGTACCCAAGGGACGCACCGCAGAAGGTGCCAAGTGTGTAATGGGATCGGCCATAACTAAAGGAAAGGCCGGTGATGGCACAACATCTGCTCGAGGGACGCGCGGGGCACGCGTCAAGGGTATAGGGACACTGGCACTGCTTCCTGCATCATCGTCGCCATCATTGAGCGTTGATGTGTTGCCCAAGCCCACAACCTGAAAGGAAATAGGGAGAGCATAAGTACAAATAAAGAAACCAAGGAAAGGCAAAATTAAGGAATAGAATGAAGACATCAAAACTTTCATTCAGAAGTTCTGTTAAAGGTGCTTCTTCCTAAAAATGCATGAAGGAATACTAAGATGGTCTAAGTTAAAAACCTCATCCCTCCCTTCCTCAGAAATAGATAAAGCAGAAATTACTTCTTTGTTTTTCAACAGAGGATGTGCTGGAGGACGCGCTGCGTCTAGAGCACAGTTGGGCGACAGTGCTTCATCATTGCTAACATGAGCAGCGGAATTTGAATTGTTGTTAGGCGGATCATAACAGCGGGACCACCACTTGGCATAATCCTTGCTTGTCGAAAGAATGGAACCCGATACACAAGGATATGTAAGAGACGCCTTTGTGAGAAACTGAGTGCTTACCAACCATAGCCGGTACAACTCACTCGGATCTCCACAAAGTATCTCTTCCTTCAATCGCCCCGGGATATGCTGACAAAACCCGAACCTCCGGCTAAATCGATGTGGACTGTATGCCTCAACAATGCAAGAAGACCCGCATCTAAACATCAAGCAAGCCGAACGTACACAAATAAGAAGGTATCTTCTAGAGGACTTGATAAGGAACTCATTGTCTTGAAAGGTGAAAGGAGTCGTCGCAGTGTCGAATCGGAAGCATACTAAAGAGGAGGGTAAAATATTAGTAAACTACTTTTGGGCGGCAGTATAACTGATACGTCTGAAGGCATCTACACCAGAAAACCCCACCATAGGCGGGTTCCCCTCAATCTCCATCCAGTCATGGGTCGGAAAGTGCACCGCGAGCCACGAATAAACGAAATGAAGAGAGAAAACCGCCTTGCACATCTTCAAGTCAGTAGACGTGCATATCATCCTCAAGCCTCGGTATATGCTCGCCAACACAGGGATAGCTAAGGGAAATTGCGTACCACGCGCCATGCGGCTAGCAACCCGAAAAACAGATGGTCGAATCGTGCCTACACGGCCATGCGGAAGCACGGACCCACAAAGCCAAGCAGAAATAAATGTTGCTCGATAAAGCTCATCACGGTAAGGAACTTCCACGCCTAGAAAATCCATCTACCATTAACAGGGTCTTGCAGCTGCGTTTTGATTGTAGTCCCACTTGGGATGGACGACTCCTTAGGTGCATGCCTCTCTTCTTTTGAGGCTGAAGTGTCGGGCTGGAATATTTCTTACCTTTCCCAAACCAAAACTCCACCCATGCCGCAATGGAAACCGCCTTATCTTTTTTGCAGATCAAGTGGTACGCCAAAAACAGGTATCTGCAAGCAAAGGATAATTAGTCAAAAAAAAGAGAAAAAAAAGAAAGGGAAAAAGGAAATAAATCCATCATACTTGCAGCTAGCTGGGGTTTGATCACCCCCACTATTTAGAATCTTGTCATTCGGGACAGCTTCGTCATAGAACTCGCCCTGTATGGGAAGTCTAGTCAAGTCGTGAACATCCCACAAGGAAGGGGAAAGCTCGCCAATGGGAGTACAGAAAGTGTTGGTGCTTGGACGCCACCGTTCATGAAAAGCGCGAAGTACTCCTTTGCTGTAGTAATATGTAAAGAGCGAAGCCTGTACACCGTCATAGATCTGCGCATACTTGAAATGCTGTTTATGGTGCCAAAGCATGTGCTCAGTCCACTCCCAATAGCCGGGGTAAAAGCAAAACACCCCAAACATGGAATCTGGGAAGTTGGCGTCGTCGACAAGATCTGGGATCGTGTTCGGATGGAATGGCTCGAGCTCACAGTCGCCCAATCTGTGAAGGGTAGATCGAAGTGTGAGGGCAGTCTCCTCGCCTGCTGATCCATCGGCTAGTACAATTTTCCGTACGGACTTGCGGGTCCAATGCTCCGGATGTTCAATGTCATCTGAAACTTTTGACAATTTCCCACACGAGTATTTTCTAAAATAAACCAGGTTAAATTTATTAAAAGGAAAGAGTTAGGATTCACGGGAAGGGGTTTAGGGATATATCAAGATTGTTATTCTTTTTATTACTCAAGTGTGGTGCTTTAATTTCAAATGGCGCTGTGGTCCTCTCTGTCATGAAACTGTTGACAAATCTCATGGTACAGCCGGGATAGATTGACCTTCAGCCTGTCACACTGAGGGTCCCCGGCATATGTGCCATGATATTTCTCATCAATTCTTGTCATGAGATTCCCTGCCATGAAACTTTTGACAGATTTCCACTACATGAGTATTTGCGAAAAATCATAATCCTGGTTTAGGTTTTATTTAATGAAACCAATTTATGATGGCGGAGTTGTGATTAGGGATATATTTATAGGTTGTCACGTTTTTATTACTCGTGTTTAAGAAACTGTGGCCCGAAAGCGCGCGGAGTCAAAAATTGCAGTGATTTATAGTAAGACCGGATCGTTCACTGGAAGATGTGCGATAGAAGCAGGGCCCACGTCGTTTTACTAGATTTTCCATTCGTATTGCTCCAATGGTTTGAAAAGTGATTAACAACTACTGACATGAATTTAAACTGGATTATAAAAGCGTTTAAATTTACTCTACAAAGCGAATAAGTCTATCCTAAAAAGCGGGTAAAGTTATTCTAATACTGCGATAAATATTATCTATGAAAGCAGGGAAAATTTACATTATGCTAGTTGTGAAGCTGAATAATAATGTAGACAGAAGGGACAGGAAGAAAAGAATAAAAATTGGACAAGGTTTAGATAAAGCAGCATTAAACTTCCATTTTTATATACAGATCTTGGCTTGGGATAATTCTATCAGATAGCTAACTCTCATGCTCTCAATACTGTTTTCCCTTTAACAGACAGGTACTTACAGTGTGAGTTTACATGTTCTTAAGACCTCAAATTCTAAGATACCACAGATTCGTAACTGCCCTGGCCTGGGTGTGTTACTTCATCTATGGTGGAAAAGCAACACCCGACATATCATTTATTGAAATGCCAAGTACTACCATCATTCCCCCATGTCACACCCAAAGATTCTGATTAAGCTCTGAACTATCCCTTGACTGTCGATCCTAGTGGCAGTTGCGCAACTCTCAATACAACCGAGTGACCTCTAATGAAAGCGGTTAAAAGAAAGCAGTAAAAGAAAGCATTTAAAACCTATCACTCGGAGGTTTTGAAAATCTGACCCTGGTAGTAAAAGACAGCACCCAGTCAAGATGACTGGGTATGGATCAAGAATTCCCGGCTCTTGATGAAATGCTCGCAGTGTTCACTTCCTTCCGGGTGGTTATGAGATACAAACTAATTAAACGAACTAATAAATTAGTTTGTTCCGGATGCACTCACTCAGGACTCAAAAATAGGCTTTGGCAGAAGAGGATAGCAGTTGAAAGAGAACTCAACCCTATCTTAGAAAATAACCAAGGCCTGGATGATGTTCCTCTAAGATTATTTACTACACTGTATTTGAGTCCAAGTGGACCCCATCTCGGTGTAATATTTAATCTTAGATTTCCAACAAACAGCAATTTTGGAAAATAATGAATTTGAAAATCATTCCCTAAACAGGTACTAGACTCTCAGTTAAAACACAGACCCTTTCAGTCTAGGTGAGACCTAATCGCTGAATCTGTTTCTAATTTCCCAAAATACAACCCTTGACAGAATATGCATTAGTCATAACTGAGGAATTTATCCCTTACTCAGATCCGGATTTTATAAAGAGATTTTTGTTGGAAATTTATTACACAATATCTGTTTAAGATCTAGACTTCTATTGTCCAAGGGAAGGATCCCAAAATAATTACAGACCACAATAGTACATAATATTATCATGCATAAAGATATAGGGAAGTGTAAAATTAATTGACCCAAAATATAGATGCGGGTCTAGACAGAAGGTGAAACACAGATATGAAGTGGTCAGGAGACCAAAGTAATGGCAGAATAATCGGGTGGACTGTAAACATCTACTGTCCAATTTCCCAATTACTCGGATGGAGCGAATTTAGACAGCTTAGACCCTATAATAGCAGTGTCAGTGCCAGTGGGGCCTTCACTGTCTGTGAATTCGGATAAAAACCTACATGCTTCTTTTCTATAATGATCATCAGTTAGCATTGACTGATGTCAACTGATTCCTATTACAGATTGGAATTTGGGTTTGGAAATTAAGATAAGAAAAATAAAACTGTATCTGGATGGGAGTCAGCCGAGCAGCTATTATAACCCCGGATGGGCGAACCGCCAAGGCTTCCGCTGACAGTCATCCAGACCATGCAAAATAACACTTAGTAATTAATACCCAGAATACGAGCTAGTTATCCATGAGGGAATACCTGCCAACATTAGTCTGATGTATTCTTTACTAATTGTTACACACAACACGCAAAGACAAAATCAACAAGAAATAAAAGAAGATTCCTTGTATGAGAGACATTGGTTTCTCATGCAAGGTTGTGGATTGGGTCCACAATTGATGATCTTAAATAATCCCTCCTACCATAATTAATTACAGTCCGGATTATCTGCTTAAGCCATCAAGATTTTGTTTATAAAGGAGTGTTTTAATGGCAATTGAACAAAGGTCCTTTAATCATGATGATTATTGATGTGTAATTATTGCTAATCTCAATCTTTAATCATTAATGATTCAAGGGTTCAATTAATTAAGCGATGCAAATGGAGAATCAAAATTTGGGCAGCATAACACCCTATATTGCAATTCCAGAATGTTACACCTTAACCCGTGGGGTTATGATGTGAGTGATGCAATATAATATAGGAAGAGAATGAAGAATGTTTGAGATTAAATAGAGAGAAGGGAGTCTTTGTCGCGATATCATAAATTTTGTCGCGGACTGAGGTCCGCGACATGGGTATCCCGACAAGTTTTTAGAATTTTTGGCAGCATAACGCTTCTTTGTCGCTAAGCAGGATTTTGTCGCGGAACGTGGTTCCGCGACAAGAGTGTTTCGCGACAAAGGATTTTCAGAAAATTTTTAAAGCATTTGATCCTTGTCGCTATGCATGGAAAATTTTGTCGCGGAACGTGGTTCCGCGACAAGGTGTTCAAAGAAATAAAAACATGGCATAATTTTTCTGTCTCAGAATGAGATTTTGTCGCGAAACGTGGTTCCGCGACAAGATTATTCCGCGACAAAAAGCCATGTAGACAAAATGCAAGAGTTTGGCTCCTTTGTCGCTATGCATGGAAAATTTTGTCGCGGAACGTGGTTCTGCGACAAGGTGTTCCGCGACAAAGGGTTTTAAAATATGAAGACAAGTGTCTTTAGACACCTTTGTCGCGGAACAACCATTTTGTCGCGGAACGTGGTTCCGCGACACAAGGCAGTTGGCGACCAAGGTGGTTCAGGACAAAAGTCAGAAAAAGCAGAAATGAACAGTGGCATGCAAACAGCGTGATCTCACCCTATTTCAGATCAAAAAGCTATTCTAAGCTAAAAACAAACAAGAGACATTCAAAATATGAAAGAACATGCTTAAACAAAACTGGACAGAATTTAAAAATAAAGCAAGAATCCTAATCTAGGGTTTGACCACACTCAAATACACAGCATCATCCATAAAATGCAAACAGTAAACATAAAAATAGCTTAATGGGGGTCAAATGACCCCAAAATGAAAAAGAAAACATAAATCCATGGGGTGTGAGGACCATTTCATGGTTTGGGACACAAATGATGAATGTTTTCCCATATTATTGAAGGGGTGTTGTTAATACCCATGATTTGGGTGTTACAAACCCTAAAACAAGAGTTTAGAAACCAAAACATGATATAAAGTGGCTATCTAGATCACTGTGAACAGTAAAACACTAGAATGAACACTAAACTCAACCAATCTAAGGGCAATAATTAAATAATACAAGAAAATAAATCTAAACTACACTACCTAAGAGAGAACTCCTACTGCTTTGCCTTCAAGAGAGCTGTAATCAACAAAATTCCAACCCTTGCTCATGGGAAACACCTCATATTTATAGAAGTGTAACCCTAAGCCCATGGGCCTTGATTCTAGTCCATTGTGTCTCAAGACATCACACACATCACAGCTTTGTCTCGGAGCATCAAGTTTGGTCGCGGAACACACTGCATGTGGCAAAGCTTCTCGACTGGGTCTGATGTCTCTAATTGGGTGTCTTGGTCGCGGAGCATGCCTTTGTCGCGGAGCATGCCATCGCGACAAAGGTCATCGCGACAAAGGGCTTGGCTGGTCTCCTTCTTCATCTGAGCTGCTTGGTCGCGGAACCTGCCATCGCGACAAAGGACATCGCGACCAAGGTGTTCCTGGGCCTGCTGGATTGGGCCAGATGGGCCGAAAATGTTCTTTTTGTGGGCTTTTCTCTCTTTTTCCCATCTTTTTGTATTTTGTGGGCTTGCTTTATTCTTTTGCCCATCTTTTTCATTCCTTTTTCTTTTGATTTCTTTTTCTCATGTTTTTGGATTTTTCTAACATAAATATGCAATAAAATTACATATTTATGCATTTTTCATACCAGCTCAATATTTTTACAATTATGCATAAATCAGTCCAATTCAACTGCTTTCTTACTTAATGTAAGACCGGAATGCGACCAAATGCCCGTTTCAGACACGGAAAATGGATTGAAAATAATGGCCATTTCTGGCCATTGTCAACATCCTCACATTTAATACTGATCGTCCCCGAGCAGTCAGAGTCAATGTTCCTAAGAACACGGACTCTACATATTCAATTCATTTTCGTGGCTTCATAAATCACATTCTTTTTGGATTGGGATAAGACAATCAAAAACTACAAGTATTAAATTCCCTTGATTGCAGTGTTTAATGAAATGATACTTGCTCACTACATTGGGCCTACAAATCAAACATTTTTATCAATCCTTCATGAATATCATGTTTGAAAGATGCAAAGATTAAGGATGAGAATTAGAGGATGGCATGAACATTTTTAATGAAATAGAGCCTCACTTATAAGAGAATCGGAAAATTCGCTCACTCTCAATTGGGGTTTAATCATTGAACGCTCAAAATCAAATTTAATTAAATTATCCCATAAGCTTGCAATCAGACCAACTCGCCACCGGCTCATTTCCTCAAACCGAGATCATGAGGTCTTATTTAAGGGTTATAACGGGGCATACGGTTGTAACATTGGTGAGAAAGGAAATTTATTGGGCTAAGAAGTGGCAAGAGCTCATTCCATCATGACTTGGCATATTTTTATTAAAATTCATGATCATCAATATATATATATATATATATATATTTTCTTTTGCTTCTCTCTTTCTATTGCATGACATTAGACTATGTCTAATTTGCTTTGTCATTTGCAATTTATTTGTGTTGAATGGATCTCAACAAATTTTTTTTTTATTATTATTATTATTTTTTTTTGAATCGGTTTATACCGATTAACATGGATTGATGATCATAGGTTAAATGCCTTTGATAGAATTTATTCTTGCACACTTGGGTTTGATTTTCTTGGTCTTTTTGTAGGTTAGGAAAAATATAGAGGGTTTCAAAGAAAAATTAGGCTTAAGGCTCAAAGTGGTTAATCCTAAAGGGAAGATATTTTTGGGTTTGGATTTCAAATGAAGGCCAAAAATTTGGGTTTTTCTAGGTGCCTCGATCATATGCTCGATTTCGGGAATATGGCATGGTCTTGAATCGGTCCCAATTGCAAGTTCTAGTTTCCTTTAATCAAATTGATTCACACATCAAAGAAAAGAATGAGTAAAAATGACTCATAGCTCAAATCTCACAAGGTTGGGTTGATTCATGTCATACAATATTCTCAAATTTAATCAAAGCTTAATTCTAACAATTTATTCAATCGAAATCTCTAACATGCAGATTTATTACCCAATAAGCTGATCGCATCATTTAATTTTTATAGCTCAAAACCTTAAGAATTCATGTCATGCATGTTCTCAATTATATTATTCCAATTTAAAAGTTTGAAAATTCAATCATAAGCCTAAATTCAACATGTGAATTTAGAGCAGGTTTATGCATATTTTTGCTGGTTATTTAATTGAAAGCAGTAAAGAGGCACTGCTGACATACTAGGTATGTCAACAGCATATTTTTGGTCTGACAGTCACTTATTCATCTCGGACTGTACAGACATCTTTTTCGAAAAGAAAGCAAGTAAAGATCTGTTCAGTGGTCTCAAAAGCTGAGTTCCATTTTAGGGAAAGCAAATAGCTTACATCCGAGGCAAGAGATTCTCGTGCAGTTAGTACAAACCTGCACACAAAAAAGGAGAACTCCCTTGCAAGATACTACTACTAAAACGGAAAATAAAATAAGGCAAAGTGAACTGGAATTCATCCTTCCTCAGAACATGTATCGGAGCCAGTGGATGTAGCTAGTAAGCTCACAACGCAGGCACCAGCCGCGGTTTCCTAGGGGTGCATGCCTCCTTGGGCAGTAGACTCTGGCTCCTTGACCAGCCCACAGGTATGGAGTGTCTGGGTTGTCTGCCAACCATGCGAGGACGTTGGTGGACGTATACTGCAGAATTGACCTGTGCGTCACCATTCTCTCAATCATTCTGATCCCTTGCTCAACTTGGCCTTCATCCGCCTTGCTCATAAGCATCAGTCCGCGGACGAAGATTGACGCCTTATGGTTATCCTCAAGTCCTGGGCGCAGCAGTTCACAGGCTTGTTCCTCATTCTCTTCTGCAAATGCCATGAGTGCTGGAATGATCTGGAGATTAAAGTTTCCTGCCGCTGTACATGTTCTCAGGAATCTCTCCTTCTGCCGACGAATCCTCTCTTGCCATCTCTTCACAGTGGAGGAGTCAACCTCGCATCGCTTGTACACGATGGTTAGGTTCCCAGCATCCCTGAGCTTCTTGCATGTCTGTTGTGCGGTAACCACCTCCCTGATTTCATCCTCTCCTATTCGGGAGAGAATTTCACCAAGGAGTTCGAGTGGCAAGTCCAACAGCTGGGTTCCTTCGGGTGCAGGGTCTGGGTTTGGAAGATTTCTCCTGAAAAGATAAAAAATGATGAATCCAATTTTTATGATTTTTTCGAAATTATTCAAGTTCAGAAACCAACATCCTCACATTTAGAGCTTTGCTCTAGATGTGAGGTTATTAAAGTTCCAACTTGAATTTTTAATGTAAAGCCTAGGTAAAATAAATCTTTATGAAAGGATAGGGGTCATTGGGCCCCTGTATATTTTTAATGGGCCAGTGGGCCCAAAAGTTTGATTTTCCAATTTTATTAAACAAGTCCGAGGCACTTGTTGAAAAATGGAATGAAATGATATGAATGGGATGGGTGCTCGAAATTGGAATGTGCAGTGGAGATGTGGCGGAAATGGATCTGCTATTTCCGGATAGCTTGGACTGTTTGGACAGTTAAAGCATTCCAAAAATTTACAAACACTGTTTTTAAATTTTTAAAATGGTTGACTCATTTTATTTAATAAAAGTGGGATATGAGTGGTCCCATTTTTGATTTTAAAAAGGATAGCAGTTGGGTGACAAAAATACTGCTATCTTACTCACACTAGTGTTCCATTGGGAACAAAAGACTTCAGGTCAAACATTAAACAAAATGACTCTTTTTGTCTTTTTCCAAAGGGTTACTTTTATTAAAAGTGGAAGCTTCTCATTGGGTGTTTGTACTATGTTTCCATAAACAAACAAACATTTATTCCCATGAGATTTCTAACATGAGAACAAATGTGCCCAAAAAGATCTTACCTATTTTATTACACCAAAACAACACTGTGGAAGTCACATCAAGATCAATCAAACCAATAACATCAAGATATTCAAAACAATACCCAAATGTTCATCAGTTTGTTCTTTCCAGTTTTATCTTCAAAATTTGTAAATCATTACCAGTTTTAACGCCATTAACAGTTTCAACATGAGGTCTCAAACGTTTCAAAATGGTGCTCATAACCGAGAGCACTCAAAACCTCCAAAAATATGAAAACAAAGATGCAAACAGGCTGCATTACACGATGAACACAACAAAAATGAAAATAAAACAAGAGAGCCCGAGGTGCCATGAACAAAGAAAGGGGGGAAAAATGGGTTTACCCTCCCCTCCTTGGCTCGGGTCTAGGCATGGGTCCAAGGTTTGGGAAGGTTCTAAGCAGTCTGTCCATAGTTTCCCCTTAGAAAAGGAGTGATATGGTTGCGAAGAACACGTGGTGTTCGTTTGGATGAGAGGAGAATGGGGGAAAGGAAGAAGAAGAAAGAAGTTGAAATGACAAGTGAAAGTGAAGAGAAACTGGAGGGGGTGGGGGGGTATAAATACTAGAACTTTTGTCGCGGAATCTGAGACTTTGTCGCGGAACAAGGTTCCGCGACAAAGGCATAGCTACATTAGAGAGGTCGCGGAGTTGAGGTTTGGTCGCGGAGTAATGCTCCGCGACAAGGCTATCGCGACAAAGTTCAGCATAAAGACAAAGTCAACGGGGGTTGTGTCGCGGAGCAGTGCTTGGTCGCGGAGCCATGCTCCGCGACAAGGTGCATCTTGACAATCAACAGAGAAAGGTTAAAGACAAAAGAGAGTTTGTCGCGGAACGGGGCCTGGTCGCGATGCATGACATCGCGACAAAGGACCTTCCGCGACAAAGAATTTTGAATTTTCAAATTTTCTTGGACTGGGCCCGAGTGTGATGTTGGGTCTGAGTCCATTTTATTTGATTTGGGCTGAATAAATTCAGTCCAAATAAATTCAAAATGCTGGGCTAAAAATTAAATAATCCTCTTGCATAAAATTAGGTTGGGTCAGTTCCATTTATCTGTGAATTTTATTCCGGGTATTGAATTTCTTCAAATTCCGAAAGCGTTTTCTCAGACTTATGGAACTAATCCAACCAAGAACCTGGTTTTTCCATGTTACTCTTATCTGCTCCTTCTTTTTGATGGTTCCGAGCTTTCTGCAAGACAGATAAATGAAATGCATTAGATTTTCTCCAAGTATCAACATCCTCACATTTAGAGTCTTAGTACTCTAAATGTTTAATTGATCTTTGGGTACTTCTTGTTATGACGTAAGTACTATATATATATATTTAAAATGAAATTTTTGTGTTTTTAATGCTGTTTCTTATTGGGTGTAAGCCGGGTCTGCCACTGCTTGGCTTTCTTTCTCCGGATCGAACTGTCCGAGATACTCTTTCAATCGTTGTCCATTCACCACTATGTTGCCCTTGTCAGTTCGGATCCTGACGGCTCCATTTTGAAATACTTCCAGCACTTCATGTGGTCCTTCCCATCTGGATTTAAGCTTTCCAGGGAACAGCTTCAACCTAGAATTGAACAATAATACATTTTGACCAACATAGAAATGCTTAGGCTTAATCCTGCGATCGTGCAACTTCTGGGTCCGCTCCTTATAAATTCGAGAGCTTTCATAAGCTAACGATCGTATTTCCTCAATTTCATTGAGGTCCAACTTGCGTTTGCTCTGAGCGACTCTCGGATCAAAGTTAAGCGTTTTGACGGCCCAGTAAGCTTTATGCTCTAACTCTACGGGCAAATGACAGGCTTTTCCGAAGACAAGTCTGTAAGGGGACATCCCAATGGGAGTCTTAAACGCTGTTCGGTATGCCCATAGAGCATCATTGAGCTTACGTGCCCAATCCTTACGGGTTATCCCGACAGTGGCTTCGAGTATGTGTTTGATTTCGCGATTGGATACTTCGACTTGACCACTAGTCTGGGGATGGTGAGGCGTGCCTATCTTATGGAGGATTCCATTTTTACTCATTAAAGTTTCAAAAGCTTTATTAATAAAGTGTGTTCCTCCATCAGATATCACCACCCTAGGTACGCCAAATCGACTGAAAATGTTGTTCTTGAGGAACTTGATGACTTGGCTACCATCATTGGTCGGTAATGCGACAGCCTCAACCCATTTGGACACGTAATCGACAGCCACCAAGATATAGTAGTTTCCACCTGATGGTGGGAACGGTCCCATGAAGTCAATGCCCCATACATCGAAAATCTCAAGTGTGAGAATTCCTTTTTGAGGCATCTCATCCCTCTTGGAGATGTTTCCTAATCTTTGGCATTTGTCACAACCTTTCACAAATGTCCTGCAATCCTCATAGATGTGAGGCCAATAAAATCCACATTCGAGGACCTTGTGGGCCGTTCGAGCGGGACCATGGTGACCTCCATATTCTGATTCATGGCATTTTCTGACAATCTGATAGGCTTCATGCTCGGTCACACATCGCCTGATTATTGAATCGGCGCAGTGTTTGAAGAGATAAGGTTCTTCCCAGAAGTAACTTAATACATCTCGTTTGAACTTATTCCTCTGATGATAGTTCAAAAACTGTGGGGTTATTCCGCATGCCAAGAAGTTAGCGATGTCGGAAAACCATGGACAAGCTTGATTATGCAGATGCAATGCGAACAACTGTTCGTCCGGAAACTCTTCATTGACAGCTTTTTCCTTTTTATCATTATCTAATCGAGATAAGTGGTCAGCAGCACCATTATCTCGACCTCGCCTATCTTTTATTATGATGTCGAATTCTTGCAACAGAAGTACCCACCTGATTAATCGAGGTTTGGCATCTTGCTTGCTAAACAAGTATCTCAATGCAGAGTGATCGGTGTATACTATAGTCTTCGTACCTATAAGATACTGTCTGGATTTATCAAACGCGAAGATTACAGCGTACATCTCTTTCTCCGTTGTGGTGTAGTTAATTTGGGCTTCATTCAGGGCATGACTTGCGTAATGAATTACGCAGTGTCTCCCATCCTTATGTTGTCCAAGAACTGCGCCCACGGCGAGACCACTAGCATCGCACATTACCTCGAAAGGCAGTGACCAATCGGGTGGTTGCACTATCGGTGCAGAAACCAACATTTTCTTGAGCGTATCAAAGGCTTGGACACACGCTTCATTTATTAAGAAAGGATTTTCTTTACAAAGCAAGTTAGTGAGCGGCTTGGCAATTTTAGAGAAATCCTTAATGAATCGCCGGTAAAAACCGGCATGCCCTAAGAAGCTCCTAACTGATTTGATAGAATTGGGGAGAGGGAGATTGGAAATGATGGAAACTTTGGCTGGATCGACTTCAATGCCTGCACGAGAAATGAGATGACCTAACACTATGCCCTCAGTGACCATGAAATGGCACTTTTCCCAATTTAAAACAAGGTTAGTGTCCTCACACCTCTTTAAAATCTTAGCAAGATTAGTCAAACATTCATCAAACGTATCTCCATATACAGAGAAGTCATCCATGAAGACCTCAATGCATTTTTCGATAAATTCAGAGAATATAGACATCATGCATCTTTGAAAAGTAGCAGGTGCATTGCAAAGACCAAAAGGCATGCGCCTATAGGCAAAAGTGCCATAAGGGCAAGTAAAAGTAGTTTTTTCGCGATCTTCACTCGCGATCACTATTTGATTGTATCCAGAATATCCATCTAAAAAGCAATAAAACGCCCTTCCCGCCAATCGTTCCAACATTTGATCGATAAAAGGTAAAGGGAAATGGTCCTTGCGAGTTGCCTCGTTCAACTTCCGGTAGTCTATGCAGACTCTCCATCCGGTGACTGGGCGCGTGGCAATTTCCTCCCCTTGTTCATTCTGCGTAATGCACATCCCACCCCGCTTCGGAACAACCTGCACAGGACTGACCCATTTGCTATCAGAAATCGGGTATATAATACCGGCGTCTAACAGCTTGATCACTTCCTTTCTTACCACTTCTTGCATGGGTGGATTCAATCTTCGTTGGGGCTGGCGAGAGGCCTTGAAATTCTCCTCCATTAAAATCCTGTGCATACAAACAGAAGGGCTTATTCCTTTGATATCAGAAATGGTCCAACCGATTGCACGCACATAATTTTTAAGAACGGCCACCAGAGCATTTTCTTGCTCTTGGGAGAGCTTAGCCGAAACAATCACAGGTAATTTTTTATGTTCTGCGAGAAACGCGTACTTGAGATGATCGGGTAATGTTTTAAGTTCAAGCTCTGGTGGGCATTCAATGGAAGGGAGTAATTTGCGAGAATTAGATGGGGGAAGATCAATTTTACCTTCCGGACCCTGCATCAGTACAGGATCCGCCTCCTCTTGGTCGGCGTCGTCATGGAAGTCTGTGCCGTCAAACTCCTCCAAATCCCCTGTTTCGGGATCGGCAAAGTGAACGGCGTTGCATCCATTGTGCTCCACGCCAGCAGGCTTCAGTACCTGCTTTGAAATCTCATCCAGCATCATTTCATGATCAAATCCAGAGTCAAGCTCTCTCTCCTCACAATCAATTTCCTCTCCACTATCTATTACAGAAAACATGGAACAAGCTCCTTCATTTGGAAACTTCTGCAGCTGCTCCATATCAAAGGTGATTTCCTCGCCATCAACCCTCAATGTGACCTTTCCAGATTTAGCGTCAATTAATGCACCGCCAGTGGCCAGGAATGGGCGTCCAAGGATAAGTGGCATTTCAGAATCTTCTTCAATGTCGAGGATAATGAAGTCAACCGGGAAGAGAACCTGGCCGGTTTTGACCACAACATCCTTGAGGATTCCTACGGGCTGAGTGATTGATCTGTCTGCGAGCTGCAGTCTCATCTTGATTGGTTGAATCTCTCCAAGCTTAAGGCGGATTGCCATAGCTAGTGGCATCACATTGATGCTCGATCCTAGATCACAAAGCCCTATACTCACTTTGGCCTTTCCGAATTGTACTGGAAGTGTGCAACATCCGGGGTCCTCTTTCTTTTCAGGCATTCTCCTCTGAACGATGGCACTGCATGTGCTGTTGAGAATAATCACCTCCTCCTGCTCAACCTGCCTTTTTCCTGAAATCAATTCTTTCAAGAACTTAGCATAGATGGGCATTTCGGAAATCATTTCTGTGAGAGGAATGGTTATCTCTACAGACTTTAATCGTTCCAGAAATTTCTTGAATTTAAGATCATGTTCCTTATTTTTAAGACGTGCAGGATAAGGAATCCTAGGCATGTACTTGTTATTAGCAATTTGTTTTTGTGGTAAAGGGAAGGAAGTTGTACCTCCACCTGTACCCTTATCTGTTTCAGCCGTTTCAGGCGCAGCTTCAGTCTGCAATTCGGCTGTCTCTTTTTCAGCTTCGTTCTCATTATCAGCTTCCTTACCAGCATTGTCAACAATATCATCTTCTTCACATCCCGCTCCAGTATCTGCTCCCTTCGGTCCAGCTAGTACTCTTCCAGATTTCAAGGTTATTGCCTTGCATTGCGGGTTCTTTTCCGCAGTGCTTGGCAATGTACCTTTGTCCCTTTTCTGCATCTCATTAGCCATCTGTGTAACTTGGGTCTCCACATTTCTGATGGAGGCCTGCAGTTGATTGTTGATCTCCTTCTGACTAGTGATGAAATCAGTCATCAAATTCTCAAGCCTTGAAGGAGGCTTTTGATTCTGATTCTGATTTTGATTCTGATTCTGATTCCATTGGCCTTGGTTTGGGACAAACTGAGGCTGGAAGCTCTGATTGGGCTGAAAATTCTGGAAGTTCTGATTGGGCCGTTGGAAATTCTGAGGCGGCCTCTGCTGGATTTGAGGTTGGAAGTTAGGATTCTGAAAATGTTGGCCCCTGTTCTGAACGAATCCCTGATTCTGCTGAGGGTTGAATTGTTGTTGATGTGGCTTGTTCAAGAGATGTGAATTCAAGGCATTGTTGTTTGAGTAAGACAAATTCGGGTGTCTATTTGGAAAAGCTCCTGCATAGTTACAGGTTTCAGCTGTGATTTGCTCGCATGTGTCAGTTGCATGAGCACCTTGACACAGACCACAGATCACATCAGTTTGCTGTCCCTGAGCAGAACTTCCAACTCCTTGATTTACAGAAAACGCTGCCACTTGCTCTTGAAGTTTTTCAATGTCTGACTTCTCTACTATACCTACAGCACATAAACCACGAGGGGGAGTGAGATTACCATCATCAGTCAGAACAGAACGGTTGACACTCATGGCTTCAATCTTTGCCCAGGCTTGGTCCATCGGTATGTAGAGCAAATGTTGACCACCAGCAGCATCGAGCATGGATTTCCATGCTGGGGTCAGACCACTGTAGAACTTTCTCAATCTCTCCCAGTCATGGAAACCATGTTGAGGACACTTTCTGAGCAGGTTGAAGAATCTTTCCTTTGCATCATACAAGGACTCGTCTGGTTTCATTTTGAATTCCGCAATTTTGGAGCGGCATTCATCCACCTTGGACTCCGGAAAGTATTTTGCTAAGAAGTTTCTGATCACATCTTCCCATGTAGACTTCTGATTTACGGGCAGTGACTTGTACCATGTTCGTGCTCCGCTTGTCAGAGAGAAGGGAAATAGCCTCAGTCGAATAGTGTTTGCAGATACATCACGATTTTTGATCGTGTCACACAATTCTAGGAAGGTTTGCAGGTGATCATGGGGGTCTTCATGGCTTGCTCCGGCAAACTGGTTGCTCTGGACTAGATTGATTAGGGCCGGTTTCAATTCGAAGTTCCTAGCCAAGAATGGAGCTTGTCCAGGAATATTCAGATATGGCTCTAAAATCGGCTGCATGTAATCAGCAGCAGCTGCTGCTTGATGATTGTTCTCAGGCCCACCTTGGTACTGCTGTGGGTAGTAGTTCTGAGGCATGAAATAGTTCCTCGGATCATTGAAATCATTCGGATTTGGGGGATTCTGATGGGGGTTATGGTATTGCTGATTCTGCTGGTTTTGGAAATTTTGCTGGTTTGGGTGGTTCTGGTTGTTTGGTGGGTTTTGATGGTTCGGATTGGGAGGGGGTGCCTCGAAGTGTTGCTGCTCCATGTTTGGTGGGTTCCCACCTCCTTGTATGATATGGGGAGGGGGATCATCCAAATCATCGTTATCAGCATCTTCGGGGTCTTCCTCAATGTTGTGAAGTGGAGGATTGGGTTGAATGATTGGTGGGATGTCCGGGTTTGCCATCTCGGAAATGTCGCTGCTGGTGCTTGGTGAAAGTAATGCCTGTCGTTCCCGTTCCCTTCTTCGTTTAGTCTCCGCCCTAAGACGTCGAGCTGTCTTTTCTATCTCTGAATTAAACGGGATCTCTGCTGGTGTCTGCTTCCTCCTTTGCATAGAACAACGGCTTCAATGATGACAGTACCTGTACAATCCCCAGGTTAGAATTGGTTCTGAAGGTGAATATTTATATTTATATGTATAAGCTAACTAGGAGCAATGAGGAATGTAATTCTCTAATAAAACGGCGCTGTATCCTCCCCGGCAACGGCGCCATGAAACTTTTGACAATTTCCCACACGAGTATTTTCTAAAATAAACCAGGTTAAATTTATTAAAAGGAAAGAGTTATGATTCACGGGAAGGGGTTTAGGGATATATCAAGATTGTTATTCTTTTTATTACTCAAGTGTGGTGCTTTAATTTCAAATGGCGCTGTGGTCCTCTCTGTCATGAAACTGTTGACAAATCTCATGGTACAACCGGGATAGATTGACCTTCAGCCTGTCACACTGAGGGTCCCCGGCATATGTGCCATGATATTTCTCATCAATTCTTGTCATGAGATTCCCTGCCATGAAACTTTTGACAGATTTCCACTACATGAGTATTTCCGAAAAATCATAATCCTGGTTTAGGTTTTATTTAATGAAACCAATTTATGATGGCGGAGTTGTGATTAGGGATATATTTATAGGTTGTCACTTTTTTATTACTCGTGTTTAAGAAACTGTGGCTCGAAAGCGCACGGAGTCAAAAATTGCAGTGATTTATAGTAAGACCGGATCGTTCACTGGAGGATGTGCGATAGAAGCAGGGCCCACGTCGTTTTACTAGATTTTCCGTTCGTATTGCTCCAATGGTTTGAAAAGTGATTAACAACTACTGACATGAATTTAAACTGGATTATAAAAGCGTTTAAATTTACTCTACAAAGCGAATAAGTCTATCCTAGAAAGCGGGTAAAGTTATTCTAATACTGCGATAAATATTATCTATGAAAGTAGGGAAAATTTACATTATGCTAGTTGTGAAGCTGAATCATAATGTAGACATAAGGGACAGGAAGAAAAGAATAAAAATTGGACAATGTTTAGATAAAGCAGCATTAAACTTCCATTTTTATATACAGATCTTGGCTTGGGATAATTCTATCAGATAGCTAACTCTCATGCTCTCAATACTGTTTTCCCTTTAACAGACAGGTACTTACAGTGTGAATTTACATGTTCTTAAGACCTCAAATTCTAAGATACCACAGATTCGTAACTGCCCTGGCCTGGGTGTGTTACTTCATCTATGGTGGAAAAGCAACACCCGACATATCATTTATTGAAATGCCAAGTACTACCATCATTCCCCCATGTCACACCCAAAGATTCTGATTAAGCTCTGAACTATCCCTTGACTGTCGATCCTAGTGGCAGTTGCGCAACTCTCAATACAACCGAGTGACCTCTAATGAAAGCGGTTAAAAGAAAGCAGTAAAAGAAAGCATTTAAAACCTATCACTCGGAGGTTTTGAAAATCTGACACTGGTAGTAAAAGACAGCACCCAGTCAAGATGACTGGGTATGGATCAAGAATTCCCGGCTCTTGATGAAATGCTCGCAGTGTTCACTTCCTTCCGGGTGGTTATGAGATACAAACTAATGAAACGAACTAATAAATTAGTTTGTTCCGGATGCACTCACTCAGGACTCAAAAATAGGCTTTGGCAGAAGAGGATAGCAGTTGAAAGAAAACTCAACCCTATCTTAGAAAATAACCAAGGCCTGGATGATGTTCCTCTAAGATTATTTACTATACTGTATTTGAGTCCAAGTGGACCCCATCTCGGTGTAATATTTAATCTTAGATTTCCAACAAACAGCAATTTTGGAAAATAATGAATTTGAAAATCATTTCCTAAACAGGTACTAGACTCTCAGTTAAAACACAGACCCTTTCAGTCTAGGTGAGACCTAATCGCTGAATCTGTTTCTAATTTCCCAAAATACAACCCTTGACAGAATATGCATTAGTCATAACTGAGGAATTTATCCCTTACTCAGATCCGGATTTTATAAAGAGATTTTTGTTGGAAATTTATTACACAATATCTGTTTAAGATCTAGACTTCTATTGTCCAAGGGAAGGATCCCAAAATAATTACAGACCACAATAGTACATAATATTATCATGCATAAAGATATAGGGAAGTGTAAAATTAATTGACCCAAAATATAGATGCGGGTCTAGACAGAAGGTGAAACACAGATATGAAGTGGTCAGGAGACCAAAGTAATGGCAGAATAATCGGGTGGACTGTAAACATCTACTGTCCAATTTCCCAATTACTCGGATGGAGCGAATTTAGACAGCTTAGACCCTATAATAGCAGTGTCAGTGCCAGTGGGGCATTCACTGTCTGTGAATTCGGATAAAAACCTACATGCTTCTTTTCTATAATGATCATCAGTTAGCATTGACTGATGTCAACTGATTCCTATTACAGATTGGAATTTGGGTTTGGAAATTAAGATAAGAAAAATAAAACTGTATCTGGATGGGAGTCAGCCGAGCAGCTATTATAACCCCGGATGGGCGAACCGCCAAGGCTTCCGCTGACAGTCATCCAGACCATGCAAAATAACACTTAGTAATTAATACCCAGAATACGAGCTAGTTATCCATGAGGGAATACCTGCCAACATTAGTCTGATGTATTCTTTACTAATTGTTACACACAACACGCAAAGACAAAATCAACAAGAAATAAAAGAAGATTCCTTGTATGAGAGACATTGGTTTCTCATGCAAGGTTGTGGATTGGGTCCACAATTGATGATCTTAAATAATCCCTCCCACCATAATTAATTACAGTCCGGATTATATGCTTAAGCCATCAAGATTTTGTTTATAAAGGAGTGTTTTAATGGCAATTGAACAAAGGTCCTTTAATCATGATGATTATTGATGTGTAATTATTGCTAATCTCAATCTTTAATCATTAATGATTCAAGGGTTCAATTAATTAAGCGATGCAAATGGAGAATCAAAATTTGGGCAGCATAACACCCTATATTGCAATTCCAGAATGTTACACCTTAACCCGTGGGGTTATGATGTGAGTGATGCAATATAATATAGGAAGAGAATGAAGAATGTTTGAGATTAAATAGAGAGAAGGGAGTCTTTGTCGCGATATCATAAATTTTGTCGCGGACCGAGGTCCGCGACATGGGTATCCCGACAAGTTTTTAGAATTTTTGGCAGCATAAGAGTGTTTCGCGACAAAGGATTTTCAGAAAATTTTTAAAGCATTTGATCCTTGTCGCTATGCATGGAAAATTTTGTCGCGGAACGTGGTTCCGCGACAAGGTGTTCCGCGACAAGGTGTTCAAAGAAATAAAAACATGGCATAATTTTTCTGTCTCAGAATGAGATTTTGTCGCGAAACGTGGTTCCGCGACAAGATTATTCCGCGATAAAAAGCCATGCAAACAAAATGCAAGAGTTTGGCTCCTTTGTCGCTATGCATGGAAAATTTTGTCGCGGA
This sequence comes from Hygrophila difformis, assembly GCA_030278955.1. Classification (NCBI taxonomy): domain Eukaryota; kingdom Viridiplantae; phylum Streptophyta; class Magnoliopsida; order Lamiales; family Acanthaceae; genus Hygrophila; species Hygrophila difformis. Next base: position 18,771,835 of record JAOANR010000001.1, on the reverse strand, counting down.
ACGTGGTTCCGCGACAAGGTGTTCCGCGACAAAGGGTTTTAAAATATGAAGACAAGTGTCTTTAGACACCTTTGTCGCGGAACAACCATTTTGTCGCGGAACGTGGTTCCGCGACACAAGGCGGTTGGCGACCAAGGTGGTTCAGGACAAAAGTCAGAAAAAGCAGAAATGAACAGTGGCATGCAAACAGCGTGATCTCACCCTATTTCAGATCAAAAAGCTATTCTAAGCTAAAAACAAACAAGAGACATTCAAAATATGAAAGAACATGCTTAAACAAAACTGGACAGAATTTAAAAATAAAGCAAGAATCCTAATCTAGGGTTTGACCACACTCAAATACACAGCATCATCCATAAAATGCAAACAGTAAACATAAAAATAGCTTAATGGGGGTCAAATGACCCCAAAATGAAAAAGAAAGCATAAATCCATGGGGTGTGAGGCCCATTTTATGATTTGGGACACAAATGATGAATGTTTTCCCATATTATTGAAGGGGTGTTGTTAATACCCATGATTTGGGTGTTACAAACCCTAAAACAAGAGTTTAGAAACCAAAACATGATATAAAGTGGCTATCTAGATCACTGTGAACAGTAAAACACTAGAATGAACACTAAACTAAACTAATCTAAGGGCAATAATTAAATAATACAAGAAAATAAATCTAAACTACACTACCTAAGAGAGAACTCCTACTGCTTTGCCTTCAAGAGAGCTCTAATCAACAAAATTCCAACCCTTGCTCATGGGAAACACCTCATATTTATAGAAGTGTAACCCTAAGCCCATGGGCCTTGATTCTAGCTCATTGTGTCTCAAGACATCACACACATCACAGCTTTGTCTCGGAGCATCAAGTTTGGTCACGGAACACACTGCATGTGGCAAAGCTTCTCGACTGGGTCTGGTGTCTCTAATTGGGTGTCTTGGTCGCGGAGCATGCCTTTGTCGCGGAGCATGCCATCGCGACAAAGGTCATCGCGACAAAGGGCTTGGCTGGTCTCCTACTTCATCTGAGCTGCTTGGTCGCGGAACCCTCCTTTGTCGTGGAACCTGCCATCGCGACAAAGGACATCGCGACCAAGGTGTTCCTGGGCCTGCTGGATTGGGCCAGATGGGCCGAAAATGTTCTTTTTGTGGGCTTTTCTCTCTTTTTCCCATCTTTTTGTATTTTGTGGGCTTGCTTTATTCTTTTGCCCATCTTTTTCATTCCTTTTTCTTTTGATTTCTTTTTCTCATGTTTTTGGATTTTTCTAACATAAATATGCAATAAAATTACATATTTATGCATTTTTCATACCAGCTCAATATTTTTACAATTATGCATAAATCAGTCCAATTCAACTGCTTTCTTACTTAATGTAAGACCGGAATGCGACCAAATGCCCGTTTCAGACACGGAAATTGATTGAAAATAATGGCCATTTCTGGCCATTATCATCATCCAATGAATTAGGTGGTGTCACTGGGACATCGATGAGGATACGAGTAGGGGTTTCCTTATCATAACCGACTATAAGATGATTCATGTTATTCCTGATGAAGTGTCTACCCATGACGTCACTGCAAAAAAAAAAAAAATCAGGAAAATTGTTTAATTCCCAAAAATGAGGATTATTTCCAAGAAAAAAATACATTTGCGGAAAAAGAGCAATGTAATTTTTTGGATGATATGGAAAAAAATATTGCAAGATAAAAGCAATAAATAAAGAATGCATGTCAAATTTGAAAATTAATTTTAAGTTCATTTTAAATTTTGAACTTGGAATTAAATTTCCACAGATCCAAAATTTGGGCAATACGAAAAAAAATGAATATTTACATGTAAACAAAAAAATACATGTTAAATATTGATTTTAAGTTCATTATTAAAATTTGGACTTAAAATTAAGTATTTTGGGACCTATCCTCAAATACCAAATATGTTGGGGTCAAAATCTGGTCTTCCAAAAATTTGGGTGCTTGATCTTGAAATTATCTAAACACTAGGGGTAAAACCTAAGGTTTAGAATATCTAGGGGACAAAATCTAATTACCAAGATATTTCGGATTAGAACACTAGGGTTTGAAATTTTGGGGTCAAATAGAAAGGATTGAAAAATGAATCCTCTTTCTCCCCCAAATTGAAAAAGAACGGAGCCATTTCCCCCAAATCAAAGCTGTAAAAGTCATTCCCTTCTCCCCAAATCAGTCCATCACAAGCTCCAGCCAGCTCGAGCGGTGTGGCGAGCTCCGGGAGCGAGCGGCGGCGGCCGCGAACAACGAGCGAACAACGAGCTGCGGGCGAGTGGCGGCGGCAGGTTCCCTACTCCGGCCTCCTCCCCTCGCGATGATGGCAGAGGCGCCCTCGCGAGCTGGGCACGGCGGCATGCGAACCCGGCGACAACGGCAGCAGTGGCGCGGCTCCAGCTGCGGCGTTCACGGCGTGGCGGCGGCAGGCACTCCAGTCTGTTTGGGCTTCGCCGGCGTCTCCCCCTCTCTTCCCCTAAGCAACGATGGCAGCAGCGTCGACGGCTCTCCCTTCCGGCGACGCGAGCAGCCTCCAACAGATCTAGCGGCGCCCTCCTTTCCTCCGGCGAGTGGCGGCGACAAGGCGAGCAATCATCTCCTCCCTCTCGCCGCGGGCCGGCAGTAGGCGGTGTGTCGTCCCAGCGGAAGCAGCGGCGGTGGACGACGCCTCTCCCTCTCTGATCGTCTCCACCCGACTCCCGGCAGCAGCTCCCCTCTGAACGGTAGAATGAGGATCAAAAACAATCGGAAACGCCGATTCCAATCTCCCCTCTACGATGACGATGCCGACGAGCAACGGTTGGAGCAAAAGGCAGCGCCAATTGCCCACCCCCTTGCAGTTGTTGATGACGATGCCGCGACCGACGGTTGGGGCAAAAGGCAGCACCAATTACCCACCCCGTTGTCGTTGTTAATGACGATGCCGACGGACAACGGTTGAGGCAAAAGGCAGCGCCAATTGCCCATCCCCGTTTCCGTTGTTGATGAAGATGCCGCGACCAACGGTTGGGGCAAAAGGCAGCGCCAATTGCCCACCCCCGTTGCCATTGTTGATGACGATGCCGCGACCAACGGTTGGGGCAAAAGGCAGCACCAATTGCCCACCCCATTTTCGTTGTTGATGACGATGCCGACAGACAACGGTTGGGGCAAAAGGCAACGCCAATTGCCCACCCCGTTGCCGTTGTTGATGGCGATGCCGCGACCAACAGTTGGGGCAAAAGGCAGCACCAATTGCCCACCCCGTTGTCGTTGTTGATGACGATGCCGACGGACAACGGTTGAGGCAAAAGGCAGCGCCAATTGCCCATCTCCGTTACCGTTGTTGATGAAGATGCCGCGACCAACGGTTGGGGCAAAAGGCAGCGCCAATTGCCCACCCCGTCGTCGATAACAGGTACATAGCTTCTCTCGAGTTGATGATTATGATTGGGAATTGACTGAAGACTGGTTTCTGAATCTTTTCATGGAGTTTGGGATTCTCTGCTTCTTTGTTAAGTTTGATCAAAAAAAGAAAACAAAAAAAAGAAGGAAAACGAAGAAAAAGAAACAATGCAGAATGAAAAAAGAGACAAGAATACAAAAACAAACAATGGAACACAAAGAAACCGAAAGCAAACAGGAACAGTGACCCTTATAAATGGAATCACCTTCATTTCTCAAAACTTCATTTGTAAACCCTAACTTCTCGAAACCCTAACTTCATCGTTCAGAAATATGTCGTCCAAAAGAAGATGTACCGGAGAGAGTTCTGGTTTGTTGACACAATGTTGGGAGACTTTTGGGAGGTTTCTGCAGGGTACACATCCGACTTGTGATCAAGCACGTGCCCTTAACGATTTAATCGAAAAAATGTTAGATCGTGGGATTGCGCCTAAGAAGTATCACGATCTGCTTTTTGAAACACAGGTATTTCTTATGAAAATTATAACCGAGTATCCTGATATTTGAGTATGCTGAAGAATCTTTGACTGATACATTTAATTATTTGCCATGTATGATATGAATATGCAGTACTTAGTCTATTATCCACCTCGAAAGTGTTAAGTTAGAACATAATTGTAGTATAGTTTCATTCATGTGCTTGTTGATTAATTATGATGTTAATGAACCTGCTAGTGCAGAGTAAGTCCATATAGTGATTTTTGCGGCTTAGAAACTTCGTTATTTGGAGGATTACAACCTTATAGGGTATCTTATAGAGTAAATCCTAAAGTTTTTCCAGCTTCTCAAACTCAAGTGTTGGTAGATAAATGGATTTACTTCATTTTCAAATCTCATTTATGGAAAATTGCATCTTATATGTCGATAAAAAAAAAACCTAATACTGAGTTGATAGCATGTATTCTGGAATGGGAAAACAATAAACAAATTTGTGTTGAGGTGGAATGGAATGGCATCTTATATTTACATTTTATTTGTTGATAAGCTATCTTTGTGTTGAGCCAAAAAAATGTTAGATCGTTGGATTGCGCCTAAGAAGTATCACGATCTGCTTGTTGAAACACAGGTATTTCTTCTGAAAATTATAACGGAGTATCCTGATATTGAGTCTGCTGAAGAATCTTATCGAATCATAGATCTCCAATTCCAAGCTCTGGATATTCATCTTAGTGTCCTTAAATCAGAAGGCAGATCTAAAGGCAGTGATGTAAAGAGGCGTTCATTTGACCCCACAGACCTGCAGGAAATGTGGAACCACTATCGCAGCGTTCGAGTCTCCTTCGCAAAGACTCCGCGGGAGTTGGCTCAACGTAAAATGGTTTTTACAAATATCTGGGGAGATCTGCTTCCTAGGCTTACGGTGATGTATGAAGCCATCTTCGACCCTCACGATTCTTCCCCTGCTGTTTAATTTTAGGTTTTCTGCTAAAATGTTTTTTGAATGGTTTGTTTTGCGATGTTTTTGAACTGATTATGGGATGTTTTTGAACTGATTATGGTTGTTATAATGTTGTTTTGAACTGATTATGGTTGTTTTAGTATTATGAAATGTTTTAGTGATTATGGTTGTTTAGTTTTAGTGTTATGAATTGTTTTGAACTGATTTATAGGTGTTTAGTGATTTTGGTTTGGAATTTTTTTGAACTGATTATGCGATGTTTTGAATTGTTTTTAAAGGACAATAACATAGCTGAAAAGAATAATAAACTATCGCTGAAAATTTATTACGCCATCGCTGAAAGATTATCACGGCATTGCTATAAGAATTTTTGTTGCAAAGTGTAAGTTTGTCGTTGTAATAATTAGGAATTAATAATTTCTTTAAAAATAAAAACATATGATGTATCGCTGAAAAGAATGAAGCAAACTCGCTGAAAAGAATACTTATTCATCGCTACACACTCCCTGAAATAAATAACTGTACATCGCAAAGTGTACGTTTGTCGAAATAATTAGGAATTAATAATTTCTTTAAAAATAAAAACATATGATGTATCGCTGAAAAGAATGAAAACAGTTACACGTCTCGGTGAAAGGAATTGTTAGTCATCGCTGAAAAGAATTATGAACACTCGCTGAAATGAAGAAGTTGGCATTGTTGAAAAGAATACATTGGTATCGCTGAAAAGATATAACATCGCTGCAAATGTATTGGTATGTCGCTGAAAATAGTTGCACTTATACCTGAAAGGAATAGGAATTTTTTAATATAATTTGTGTAAGTAATTACTACCTCCGTCTCATTGTTTTTGTCACGGACCCACCTGACACGTATGCCAATACTCATTTTTAATGATTAATAACTTAAATTGTGTACAATAAAAAATTATAAAAATTTGATTGTCTAAAACTACAAGATTAGATGAATCTAATAAGATCTCAATTGACTATGTTTTTTCTTACATAACAATGATAAAAATTTGAATCAAATTTAAACAGTGAATAGTGTCAAAAAAATCAAACGTAACAATTATACCGAGACGGAGGAAGTATATGTTTTAATTTTAGTTAATTTTTCTGTTATAAGATATTTTAAGATACAAATACGTTTAAGATATGCAGTAAATCCATTAAAGATACGTAGTAATCCGTTAATTTGGTAATTAATAAAACCGTTACATATTTTCATTGGACAACTTTACCCTTTTGCATTTACAACCCTTGGATTTTAATTGGACGCTCAAGATCTTCGCCTTGATGTGCTGTGGGATGGTGCAATTGCACCTTAACCGGACCCAAAGTATGACATTGAACAGCGATGATCGATCACCGACAATGGATCGCACTACAAAAAAAAAAATGCCCGTATGCGACCACGGGGTGAAGGAACAAAATTTTCATTTGCCCCCAGGTGAGGATATAGGAGACGGCCTAATAATGTCGACGCCCACTTATTTTGGAATTAATTTTTTTCCCCGCTGGAGGCAACGACATAAGCGACGAAAACTTGTTGTCGCCTCCTGATGAATATTTTGTAGTGACACACCATTTCACAACACCAATGATTGATCGGCAACGGCAAAGTAAAGGACACTGATCGTGTTCACATGTAGTGCTTAATTATTTCTACGTTTAAATATATATATATATATATATTTTTCTGAACAGTCTATACAGGTTAGGAAAGTAGTGGGGGCCCATGCCACACAATTACAAAGAGACAAAGGGGAGTGATAGGCGGCCGGGTGGAAATCGAACCCTCAACCTGAAGATTGAGAGTTAGGGATTTAACCACTTGGGCTAAGTTTTAATCCCTATGTCATATATATTTCGATGTCGTCAAAATCTTGCAATACCCATGTCACGTCGTGGTCATCTAGCAAACTTTAAAAAATTACTTTTCGGGATTATACATAAACAATTAAGTTACTATACAAGCATGCAATTGTATATACTGAATGATAGATACTCATGTAAAAATGATATTGCTAGTATTTGATTGTCATCTGTGGGCCACTACCCATCATTTTTCCAAGCGCTCAAAACATTCTCTATCTTACATCATTTTTTAGGGATGTGGCATCACAACAACACCCTACCCATTCCCGCACATAAGGATATAGAACGATGAGTTGTGAAAGGGGGAGGGACATCGAAATGGTTCACATACTGAAACCCTTTTGTCCAGCATGTACTGCAACTCTTTTTTACCGTTGGATTTCACTTTTTTTTAATCAATGGTATATATTGTATAAGGATATTAGTGTAATTTAATATTTTTTACTATTTTAATTATTATTATTTTGTTTCTTTTTGCAGCTTTTTCTCTGTCTAACTACTGTAATGATGATTACAGATAAAAGTATAAGAGTTTTCAAATTTAAAGGTTTTTTACAAAATAATAAGGCAAAATATCATATTGCACATAGCATAATTATATATTTCTAGACATAATGTCAATTTGAGTGAAACAAAATGCCTAAATTTTTAACACAAAAATAATACACAAGTACTAATACGTGAGATTTGGGTGTCACATAGTGGTTGTTTCTTGAAGACATAATATACACATGAGACATTGTGTTTCATTTAGATAACATTCGTTTTGAATACATAAACCAGTCTCTTTGCACATATGTAACATTCTGTTTTACTTGCATAAACATTATGTTTCACTTACTATGTGCATTCTGTTTCAATTGCATTGGCATTCTCTTTGCACATATGTAACATTCTGTTTTACTTGCATAAACATTCTATTTCACTTACATATGCATTCTGTTTCAATTGCATAAGCATTCTCTTTGCACATATGTAACAATCTGTTTTACTTATATAAACATTCTGTTTCACTTACTAAAGGCATTTTGTTTCAATTGCATAGGCATTCTCTCTGCACATATGTAATATTATGTTTTACTTGCATAAGCATTCTGTTTCACTTACTATGGGCAAGCTGTTTCAATTTCAAAGACATTCTCTTTGTACATATGTAATATTCTATTTACACACTTTGGACATTATATTTCATTTTAGTACACATTATAATTGCACATGTAGCACGTTCACTCAATACACATTATGTTCACACACGTTGAGCATTCTGTTTTAGTTCAATACACATTCTGTTTACACATATAAATCTTTCATTAAATATGGAGTATTAGATATTTATTATCCTCGAGAATATGAAAGAGAGAGAAAGAAGATTCTCGATATTATAAATAAATTAATTAATTAAATTCTGACTCACATATTTAAATTTAATTTATGTGTGAAATTACCAAACGATCCCCATTGAGCATATAAATCATTGATTTTGAGTTTGATCCAACGAACTAGATTAAGTCCAGTATGTACTTCCCCAGCACAGGAACCACATTGGAGAGACATACGGATGATATTACACAAGGCAGTAATAATGGAACCAAAATATTTAACTAAGGTATTAATTATATACTTCCGCCGTTTCTATAGGATTGCACCATTGGATACAGACATGCATGCCATAACCATTTTCAACGATTAATAATTTAAATTGTGTACAATAAAAAATTATAGAAAGGTGATATTCTAAAACTACAAGTTTAGACAAATCTAACAAGATTTCACTTGACTATGTTTTTTCTTCCATAACTATGATAAAAATTTAAAACAATGTTAAACTGTGAACCGTGCAAAAAATATCAATATTGCAAACCTAACAAAACGAATGGAGTATATAACTAAATATATTAAAGGAAAAAAAATATTATATATGTATATACTTCCTCCATTTTTTTTTTTTTGGTTAGCTACAGTTTGACAAATGTTACTGTTTACTTATATACTTTGACTTAAAGTTTTATCATGGTTATATAAGTTAAAATATAATCAAGTGAGATCTTGTTAGATTTGTCTCGTCTTGTAGTTTTTAAATTTCAAACTTTTAGAATTTTTATTTATACCGAATTTGAGTTATTAATGGTTTAAAATGTGCATTGGACTGCGTGTTGGGTGAGTCCGTAGCAATCTTTAAAATACAGATGAAGTATTAAAAATTAAAAGTGATCTTCGACCGCGGTAAATCCATCGATCATGAGTGTTGTCTGTATTGATCGACAGTCCTTGCCGAATGGAATTAATTACGATATTGGTATATTATAGAGTTGTTGCTCATCAATGTATCTTGAATTACTTTAATTTGTTACCCGGCTAGTCCCATTTATCTCTTAATTATTTTGGTATCTATTTACACATGTTCCTTTATTTATGGTGGTACAATGTACAATTAATTTTCACTAACCAATTACCTAACCTTGTGTGAATATATGATCTATTTTCGAATCTAATTAATGGATTAAGTAGCTAACTACTAGCTAGTGCTTACTTTCATCTAATTTCTTCGCCTTGTCGCTCGGCTCAAACTTTGAGAGCATTCAACTAAAAAATCTCCATAATTTAAAATTTTGTGTTAAAAGAAAAAGAGAGAGAACTTTGAAGAGTACTAGTATCACTTTATTTCCATCCAAAAATGCATATTATTGCTTTAACACGTATATATCACTATAAAAACTTCACCGGAGGCAATGAAAAAAAAGATGATTGTTGTCACTACAACTTCGTCGTCTGCTAAATTTTATCACCTTATTTATCGCATCGTATGCCAGGCAACTAAATACGTCGCCTTCTTGTAAAAATAAAAAATTGTAGTGCAATGGTAAATTTATTCGTCATTGAATTTTCAAAATGCATTACCCACCAAAAATATACTTGTTTAAGTGATGAAGGTCCAATCATTCAAATAGGGTCTTATTAGTATTATATCAAGGTCACCTTGTACATTGCCTTGCAACATATTTTTTGTATGGATTGAAAAATTTAGTCGCTAAACTTCAAAATTAACAAACGATCAAATTCGGTAGCAAAAACAAAAACAAAACAAAGAAACGAAAACAAAAACAAAAAAACTTATAGTATACATTTGAGTTAGCTGTATATACTATTAAACTCCAAGTCGTAACCAGACGAGCTTTCTTCTCTCTTTTCTTTAATGAATTAAATAATGAAACAAGCCCTTAATAATGAAGAAATCCATCAAAAGTCAAAAATGTATGTTAAGTAGATGGTGATAACTAAATGATGGGTACCTATAATGTCCAAAAGTTTGCCGTAAATTTTGACAATAAATAAAAATCGACCAATTATCCTAGTATATATGAAATAAGTGTTGTTTCTTTCACATAACTTGTTACCTACAAAACCAAAATTTAGGTACTACTCCCTCCGTTCCAAAATAGTAGTCTTTTTAGAGATGAAAAAGTGTTCCACAATAGTTGTCATTTTGGGTATTTCTATGAAAGTTTTCCAATATTACCCCTTTATTCCCCCAATGGTATTTATTCTCTCTCCACCCCAAGTATATTTCTTGGAAAGTGAGAGGGGTAGAAATGGAAGATTGTGTGGTAATAATTGTGTTTCTTGGTTTGTGTAATATTTGCTAGAAAGACAATTAAAAAAGAACGGAGGGAGTACAAAGCAATGAATGGGACCACAAAAATTTTTTCCATCACTTCCAAAAGCTTCACTAATACTAGTATAATTATATCCGAACTACCCAGCACTTAAAAAATAAGTTGATGAGCTATTGAGTATTAACTCTATATTCAGTTGGGAAATATTGCAAATCTTAAATAATGTAGTTATTGAGAAAGTTATTGCAGGGGGCAAGCCTGTAATATAATATTAAATGGGTATTGAGGTGCGTGGCCTTGTCTTCTTTAATGCATGGGTTTTGTTAGGTCATAATTGTGTATTCAATTTCTCAATTATGTATGTAGGTTTTCGTTGAATCAAAGAAGCAAGTTGTTGTTTGCAACTTAAAGACCATCTACGCATAGTATTATCTTCTGTTGTTGGATTGTAATAACTCAACATATCTATATCTATATTCTATCTAAAACTAATGAACTACTACTATTTATCATCCTTCAGACCTTCACACACAAACTGGTTCATTCGTATTATATTTATATATTTCCTCCGTATTTAAATGTTTATTACATACTCACTTTCACGCAATCCAATGCACATTTTAAGCCATTAATAACTCAACTTCGGTACCAGTAAAATTGTAAAAGTTTGATATTTAAAAACTACACGATGTGACGAATCCAACAAAATCTCACTTGACTATATTTTAATTTGTATAACTATGATAAAACTTTAAGTGAAAGTCTGTGTGTGAATAGTACTCCCTCCATCCCATTTGAGATGTCCATTTCTTTTGAGCACGGTATTTTAGGTAAAATGAATTATTGTATTAAAGTGGAGTAAATAGTTGATGTGATATTTGTTTGAAGGAGTAAAAATTTTCAAAATAAGGAAATGTGACAATTGAAGTGGGACAAACCAAAATAAAAAAATGGGACATTTGAAATGGGACGGAGGGAGTAATACTTAACCAAATGTAAAGAACATATCAATACGAAGGTAGTATTATTTATTTTTTCAAAATTATTTTTTACTTTAAATTCGCAAACACTCGATTTGTTGATAAAAAAAAATATATAAAGCAAAAATTATATCAGAAAATACTGTTTTTTGGATTTATATTTTATTATCCTATAACTTTTAAGCTCAAATGATTGAAACGTAAAAATGGAATGGGAATGAATCTGGTGCTGAAAGATATGAATGAATGGCTTTAATTTTGAAAATAATTACTTTTACAAATTAATAGTGGAGTATATTTTTTAAGACTAGTTACTATGTTTTTTCTTTTGGTAAACATTGACATTCGAGTGTCGGCAAATGTGTATAAAAGTCCAAGTCACACAATTTACAAAGAGGTAAATGGGGATTGGAGACCGGGTAAGAAGTCAAACTACAACCATAACGTTGCAAGACAGTGACTTCACCATTAAGCAAAGTTCGCATCCCTACGACTAGTTACTATGCTGAATAAGTTTTTTCATTACATGTTGAATGTGATGGACTCAATTTAACTGCAAAATGTAATCTTCACAAGTTTGGACTTATCCAACACCTTTAATACAATAATACTTAGAGCTTATCCAACACATACAACATTTGGTTATAAAAATGCAATTAAGTTTATGTCCAGAACAATGTATTTTCTGGAAATCCATAAGTGCTACAAACCCCTTTGTAATATGCTGTCCGTAATTTTGGATTGATTTGTTGTCATTTTCGTTAGCATGTGTTAATGGAAAGTAAATCAGTGGGGAACTAATTACATGCAATCAATCCTTAAATTGTGGAATGTCAACATAATTGTTTGGGATGGGGTTTTTGTATTCATCCGATTAAGGATAGCACATAAACAAAAATTAGTTTAGAAATTGCTGCAAAAAGAAACGCCAATCACCGACTAAAGAATGAATTAATTCACAGGTAGTAAGATAATAACATGTGCTACGTAATACACATTAATATGCTGAAGAAAGGTTGAGTATGTGCTACCTAATGCATAGGAAGTAACTTAATAACATGTGCTACGTAATTGTTAGTGAAAATCTTGGGGAACTGAATCTTTCTTTTATTGAAGAATTTGGGAGAAAGATTACAGGAAAAGTAAAAAATAAACTACAGGAATTAAATGAAAACTGTAAAGGAATTGAAAAAAACAACGGAAAGCAGTAAAATGCAGGAAAACTGTAAAGAAAGTAAACTAAAATAAAAGACGCTCTTTTGGAGAGTATTGGAGGTGTCTCTTGCATGTGAGGCCGCTTGCACTTATATAGTGGTGATGCCTCCTTCAAATCTGATCCATGGACGCTCCCTGATTCGTCTCTTGATCTGTTTCCTCAGATGGTGTGTCTTGCTAGGATCTGTTTCCATGGAATATGATTCGTTTCCTTAGATAACGATTTCATTGCTTTTTATTCTTCGCATGAGACTCTAGGGTGACCCATTCTAATGACGGAAGACGCGTCCTCTTCTTCCGGGCCTTGAACGATGCGTCCTTTCTTCCGGATATATATTTACTGACTGGGCCTTGAAGATGTGTCCTCTCTTCCAGATATGTCCTCTGTGCTTGAAGACGCGTCCTCTATTCCGGATATATTTTTATCACAGACTGGGCCGGACACTTTAGATAAATGGTTCCATTGGGCCATAATACATTTTGCTGGGTTAACAGATGCCCCTCTCGCGTATTTTGTCTGATTAGCATTTCAAGACAAATTTCCGCGCTTTAGTTTTAGGATTTGAAGCCCATTAAGGCCCATTAGGGTCAAAACCCTAGCCATATAAAAACTCCTCTACTTCAAACTTTTTTGGAAACTTCCAAAAACCTTACCCAACTTCCCAACTTTCTTCTCTCCTCTCCTCTTTTGTTCTGCTGCCGGAGAACCGCCGCCGGAGAACTGCCGCCGGAAGGCCGCCGTCGGGAGGTCGCTGGGGAGCTGTCGCCTTGAACGCCGCCTGGAAGAAGCCGCTGGAAGCCGCCGCCATCTCTATCACTACTACCGGAGGCCGCCGCTGCTTGTCTCCTTGGAGGCCGCCGCTGTCTCCTCTCGGAGGCCGCCGCTATCTTGTCCCGGAGGCCGCCATCGCCAGCTTTTGGAGGCCACCATCCCTATTCGCAAGAGGTCGCCTCTTCACGCGAAGCCGCCCCCATCGGAGAGGCCGCCACTGCCACTCTTTTTGGCCGCCTCTCCTTCATCGCGCGAGGCCGCCTCTCTCTGCCCGGAAGCCGCCAACATCGAGGCCGCCGCGTCTGGAGGCCGCCATCTGTTGCTGAAGCCGCCACTGCTACCTCGCGCAAGGCCGCCCGCCTTGGCTTGGAAGAGGCCGCCACCCTAGATCTTGGAGGAGGCCGCCGCCACCTTTGCCTTGGCCGCCACCCTTCTTTCCACACGAGGCCGCCACCTTTAGCCCGGGAGGCCGCCACTGCCTCGTCCGGAAGAGGCCACCTTCTCTCGTGTACGAGGCCGCCCTCCCTCGCCGAAGGCCGCCACTTCGCTTGAAGCCGCCATCACCGAGGGCTTGGAGGCCGCCACCATTATCGCCGGAGGCCGCTACTGCCTCGCCGAGGCCGCCACTGACTCGCCCGGAGGCCGCCATTCATTCCACCTGAGGCCGCCACCCTCCGCGCCTTGGCCGCCACCTGAGGCCGCCACCCCATTGCTCGAGGCTGCCACCCCCATTGCTCGAGGCACCATTTGCTCGATGGACCAGGTCAGTGAGCTATCCTCCATCTTTGTTTTCTTTGTTTTGTTATGCATAATTCGGTGGAGGCCTGTCATGTGTGTTGAAAGAATATCATGAACATTGTGGCATGTTTGGATTATAGGAGGGATGCCGGACTGAATTTTTTAGATTTGCTAGTCTCTCTTGATTTTTGCTGAATTCATGCCCGTATAGCAATTTCATGTCTCCTACATGAATGTTTGTTGACATGTGATCTAGCAACACTAACTCACTGTATTGTCGCATACCCTTTCTTGGTGAGTCTAGCTTAACAAACCTTTGCTTCCACACTTTGCTTACGACATAGGATTTAGATAACTGTGCCATAGTTCTTAGAGAACTTAGAGATGTTAGGTTTACTGTTTCTTTTGGTTTCCCACACCCTAAGTACATGATATAGGATTTAGTAGATGACACCATGCCGGTCGCCACTCCTTTGGCTCAGGCCGCCACTACGGAGACACTAGCCGCCACCGCTCAGGCCGCCGCTCCATCAGCGCTAGGGATGGCAATTTCACCCGCACCCGCCCAAAATCCAACCCACCCGATCCATCGAAATGGATGAAAATCCGACAAAAGGTGGATTCTTATAGGGTGATGGGTGGATCAGGTGACGGATCGGGTCGGAGATGGATCTAGACTCATCCAACCCACTACCCGATCCATCATCCAACCCACCGCCCAAACCATCCATCACCCGTTATATTTTATTAAATATGTATACTCAATATATTTTAGTAAAAAATATACTACATGGTTTTCCTCCAGTTTTTCTTCCACGGTCCCTTCCGCCGTTCCAATCTCTCACAACTCCCCCGTAATACATCACTCATTTCTAAAGAATGCTTTATCGACTAATCTTCCTTATGTCAAGACTCATGTTTTATAATTTTATCGTTTGACCCTTTCATTCCTAGTGTTCGATTCCTCCACTTTCGGATATTATTATTTTGTTTACACTTTGCTTCTATATATAGCAAATCAGGTATGGTTTCCTAAACTTTACGAGGTTCAAACATGAATTAACTTTGAATATAAATGATTGCAAGTTTATGTATATTTTCAAATTCATTACTCACCCGATCCACCCGTTTCACCCGTGGTTGATGGGTGGATTAGATTTGGGTTGAGTTTTAAATGGATGATGGGTGGATTGGATGATGAAATAACACTCATGGACGGAGGTGGATTTACACTTCTCCGATCCACCTCCGACCCATTGCCATCCCTAATCAGCGCAGGCCGCCATCAGCCGGAGCCACCAGCCGCCGTCCTTTTCAGGGCAGGCCGCCACCCCCTTGACGGGGTTTGCTGCCTCGTCGTCTCGCGGCATGGCTTTTCAGGTTAGAACGTTACCTTGGCTTCGTGTTAACCTAAACCTCGATAACTTCTTTGCTCGACTTATCCGAGTAACTCTGTATGGTACAGGACGTTGCTAGGTCTATTCCACCTCAGATAGCCATTCAGGCCGCCACCCCTAGTACCACTCAGGCCGCCACTTTAGCTCCTCATCCGACGACTAAGGTTTGTCTTGCCTTACCCCTGCTTGTTTTGTGACCTATATCCGTATCTCTTAATCTCATGCTTGCTTTTTTGCAGGGCATGCAGCGTCCGCTCATTCCGGATTCTGACGATGAGGCATATGATTTCGATCGACGGCGGGAGTCGGAGCTTTTTCTGCGGCCGTTCCATAGTACGCCTGAGCGTGCTAATGAGTCGAGACGGTTTTTATCTTGCAAGTGCCCTATCACCAAGGCTGCCTTTACCAGTGCCTTTGTTTCCCATACTAAAGGCTTTAGATCTCAGCCTCAGCAGTGTGGTACTTCTACCTCCAAGTCAAAGGCTAAAGCCCCCAGGACTGAGATTGATGATGATAGCAGTCTAGGCCAGTATATTTCCTGGGTGCGTCGGATGGCGGGCCGTGCTTCCGAATGGCGCGGGTGGGGGATTGATGAGGCCATCCTTCTATCTACTAAGCCTGTGGTGATAGACCATCGCTTGCTTTACTATCTTATGGGTTTTTGGAACTCCACTGTCAATGCTTTCCAGCTTCCCTGTGGATTCGTTGGTCCTACACTTCTTGATGTGGTGATGATTACGGGGCTTCGCGTGGTTGGAGCGGAGTTGACACAGTCCGGTGTCGATGATTCAAGACTCGGTGCAACGATTTGTTCTACGGGCAAAGAAGCAAGGCGATATGCGGCTTATATTGAGCACAACAAGACGTCGGGGCTTCATCCCTCCACACGAGATGAGCACGTAGCCTTTCTTCTATTATGGTTCAGCCGCTTCGTTATCTGCTCCAGTGCTCGTACTATTCTGCGTACTCAATTGCCACTCGTCTTAGGTTTCATGAGCACAGAGACTCGAGCCATAGGCTCATATTTCCTTGGTACTCTATTTAGCGGTATGGCCAAGCTTTCTGATAAGCTGGCTAGTGGGCGAGACCCTTCCACCACGACCTCTGGGTCGTTATGGTTCCTACAGCTATGGATTCAGCTGTACTTTCCCCAGCTGTTCACCGGTGTAGTTCACCCTGGTCAGCAGGAGGTTTCAGAGGGTGATCCGTTAGGCAGGCTATTGGCCGCTGATTCTGTGAGGATCAGCCGGAGTGGACTTATAAGACGAGATGGCCTAGATATTGTCCGCTGGTTCTATCATTATCGGCCGTCTTACCATGACTTGTTTGTTTACGCCTCTATTGGACGGTTGTTGTCTACACTGGTGTGCCATCCTGCTCAGCCACGAGGCCTTCACGGGGAATCTACTTAGAACATCGGTATGAAGCCTCACATGCTTTTGAGTGGGGTGAAGAGGACTGACGCTTATAATCCTTTCATAGCTGAGCCGTACTGCCCTCACCTGCTTGCTCGTCAGTTTGGCTGTCACCTTGGACTTCCTCGCAGAGTGAAGTGGCCGACTCGTTTCACCAGGAAGGATAGGCTGACACCCGTGGCTATTAGGTATGTGGTGGCTTTTTCGTCTCGTCTGACGCTTTCCAGCTACCTCCTCTTTACTCCATCGGGATCGCTTGCGGCTGGTTTTATGGCATGGTGGACGCCGTATATCACTTCTATTTTGCCGCCATATGACCAGCTGACAGCTCATTTCGGAGACTCACCTCCTTCGCGTCGGTCCCGTGCTTCTGCCCCTCGTAGTGTTACCACGAAGTCCAAGTCCGGGTCAGTCTCTTCTTCCCGCAAGCGCCGAAGAGGTATGTTGAATCACTTTATTATCAATATAGCATTTCATGCAACAACGTTGGGTTTTTTAATGTTGTTTCTCTAATCACAATTGATGATGAGGCAAGTGATGATGATACTCCAGCCAGCGGCGAGCAGTCTGGTTCTGATGAGGAGGAGGCGGATTCCAGTGATGATGTATCATGTTCTGATGAGGAGGAGGATCACGCGGGTGATGTCGGCAGTGATGAGGATGAGT
This sequence comes from Hygrophila difformis, assembly GCA_030278955.1. Taxonomy (NCBI): domain Eukaryota; kingdom Viridiplantae; phylum Streptophyta; class Magnoliopsida; order Lamiales; family Acanthaceae; genus Hygrophila; species Hygrophila difformis. The sequence goes on along the minus strand of JAOANR010000001.1, from coordinate 18,754,300 downwards.
CGGTAGATCCCCCTCGCGATGATGATCATGGTCAGGCAGATGACCCCACCGCTGATGTTTTTGTGGCTGTCGACTCCCGGTATTCATCCTCTCTTCGTAGACCTTCTGATGAGCCTTCCTCATCCCTGGAGGAGATGTTAGCTCGTGCTGATTATATCATCCTTCATGGCTGCGGCGATCCCAAGTATCAGACAGGTGCCGCGGTGACCGGTATCAATGATCCCTCGACTACTGCTGTCGACCAGGTATGCTTTTCCACCTTAGGTCTCTTATTCTCATTACCTCTAGTATTGTAATGACTCTCCTCTTAATGGTCTAGGCGGATCCACATTCCTCTAAGACTGACGACGCAGTTGGCTCACATGACCACGATTTGGTCTCTCAGGTACTTTTTAGTTATGTTCCTTCTCCTTTTCTGCTTATTTTGTTTAAGCAAGGTATTCTAAGGATAGCTGTCCTCCAGGTTCCTCCTGCAGACACTATTCAGGCTGCGGATCACGTTCCCAAGACTAGTCAGGCTGGCCCTTCAGTGATTTCTCAGGTATTCCTTATCGGCACCCTTACTTTCTTTTATTTCTTCTTAAGGACATGCTCTAAGGGTTCCCCTCTCTAGGTTCCCATGGATCAGGCAGCTCATTCTGTCACCGCTGCTCATGCTACTTTAGCTGATTCGGTCACGCTGCCTCCTCAAGTATGCTTCGTTTCATCCTTTGTGGCTGTTAGAGTTTCTTGGTCATATATTCATGTAAAGTTGTCCTCAGGTACCCATGGCTCGTTCCTCAGTTCCAGCGACCTCTTTATCAGGCCCTTCGGCGCTTGCGCCTGTTGATGGGGTTGTCGTTTCATCAAGTGAGGCGTTTGACCGCCTTCTATCCACCCATATCGATCGACTTTCCACCGAGGTGTTTTCTAGTCTTGATCGCCTGCTGGACGATGTTAGCGCAGTTCCCGCCTTCACTGAGGATGTTGACTTTCTTGGCTTTTCAGAGCGCATCGCTGATTTAGCTGTTTCCTATCCCGCTTTCAGTAGCTCCACGGATCAGTCTGCCCATGATCTGACGCTGCTTGATGACCTCGAGGCACGATACCGTGATATTTGTTTTCAGATAGAGACTATCCACCCCCAGCGCGAGCAGTTGTCTACTGATCGCGGAGTTAGAGAGAGTCGCAGATCACATCTTAAGGATGTTGTTACGCGAGCAGAGCGCGATATGAGGAGGCAGAGCGTATCATTCTGGAGAGGAGGCGCACCATTCAGGAGGCCAATGAGAAGCTTGCTACTTTGGAGCCTGTCTTAGCTGACATTTCTTCCCTAGCTGCTGAGTTGGAGACTTCCTATGGTCATTTAGCCGCAGATGAGCGTGATTTATCGGCTGAGTTAGCGGGAGTTCGGACTCGTCGGCTTTGGATGTCCGTTCGCGCTCGTGCTTCGGTGGCCGCACTTCTCCATCTGACGGACATGTTCGAGCGTACTCGTGACCAGTGGGTCCTCATGCATCGGCGTATACTGGGTGATGGTATGCAGCCTCCTCCTTAGTTTCTAGCACTGCTTTATTTTCAGTACACTTTTGGGTCAGCCCATCGGCCTTGTGGTGGGCAACTCTTGCCTTTACTTTGGGATATTACTGTTACTTTTTGGCCAAGCTTGTGACTTGGCCACTTTTGATGCACTTATGTTTCTTATTCAGATTCTCACACTGATGGATAGAACACTTTGAGATATTTTGCATTTATACTCTGTTTGTGTTGTTGGCCATCGATGTCCATCAGTTTGTATGCACCATTAAGTAGTCTTTGCGTAACAATGAATGGTCCTTCCCAATTTGGAGACCACTTGCCTGTTTCATTGTCACGCACCCCCGAGGGTAGAATCACCTTCCATACTAGGTCTCCTTCGCTAAAGGTTTTGCCTCGAACCCTCTTGTCGTAATGTCTCGCCATCCTCATCTTTTGGCGACGGATATTTTCCAGAGCGGTAAGCTTGTCGCCATCTGTTGTTTCCAACTCTTGCAACATGGCCTCATCATACTTAGTTAAATCTAAGTGATGCTGTTGGGCCACTCTTCGAGAAGGGATTGTGATCTCTAAAGGTAGAACGGCGTCATGACCATATGTCAGGTAGTATGGTGTGAAGCCAGTGGCTGCCGGTTTAGAGTTTCTGTAAGCCCATAGGACCTCTGATAACGCCTCATGCCATTTCCTTGGTTTTTCGCCTACTGCCTTCTTAATCATACTATCAGGATCTTATTGGTGGCTTCGGCTTGACCGTTTGCTTGGGGGTAGTATGGGGTGGAGTGATATATGCGAATCCCGAATTGTTTAGCAAAAGCTAAGAACTTTTCGCCAGTGAAAACAGTCCCTTGATCCGCAGTGATTGTTTGGGGTATTCCAAATCGATGTATGATTTCAGTTTCGAACTTAATTACATCGTTCTGGTCTATCTTCCTCATTGGCCATGCTTCTACCCATTTGGTGAAGTAATCAGTGGCCACTAGTATGAATGCGTGGTTCTTAGACGACGGCGGATGAATTTTCCCAATGATGTCCATCCCCCAGCCACGAAATGGCCAAGGCTTGATGACTGTATGTAATTCTTCCGCCGGTACTCTTTGAATTGACCCATGTCTCTGATAGGCCTCGCAACCTCGAGCATAGAGGATGCAGTCTTCCATGATGGTTGGCCAGAAATACCCATGGCGATGAATACTCCATCTCATGCTAGGCCCTGCTCGATGGGAACCACATATCCCCTCGTGGATCTCTCCCATTACTAGCTTAGCTTCTTCGGGACCTACACACTTGAGCAGCAATCCATCGACCGCCCTTCGGAATAACTCGCAATTTATCAATGTGTACCGTAAAGATTTGATTTTTAGCGAGTTGTCTCCTCCAGATGATGGGTTCTCCAGGTATCGTGTGATTTCAGTCCTCCAATCATCATTGGAATGTTGGGGTTGGATTCCTTGTTGGTCTTCAGACTCACTTGCGATGGCGGCGATGCATGGTGCCCCCCTAGGCCGACTAGTCTGCCATCCTGAAGCGAGTTGGGCAGCTTCGTTGGCCTCTTGATTTTGACTTCTACGCACGTGGGTGATGGTGACGTCCGAAAATTTGTTCAAGAGTTCTAACGCTGTCTCATAGCATTTAATTAGCCTTGGACTCTTGCATTCGTATTCTCCTGTTAGTTGTTTTAGGATGACTTGGGAGTCTCCAAAAATTGTAATGGATTTTGCACCCTTGAGTAATGTTGTCCCCAGGCCGAATATTAGCGCCTCATACTCCGCTTGATTGTTGGTGGTGCCCGGCTCCAGTTCTCGAGCCAGCTTCTAATGTTGTCCCAAAGGGCTAGTGATTGTAATACCAGCTCCCGAGCCGCTGCTTGCACAAGATCCATCGAAGGTCAGTTCCCACGATTCGAATCCTATGAAGGATACCTCTATGGGATCCTCTGGCACGGTTAATGAGGGATGTTGAGCTAGGAAGTCAGCTAAAGCTTGGCCCTTGACCGCTTTCTGAGGGACGTGCACCAGAGTGAAGGGATTGATTTTCATAGCCCATTTAGCTTGGCGACCTTTCAACGCCGGCTTATGCTGAAGTGTTCTTACCAAATCGAATGGCGCCACCACTTGGACTGTCCTCGGCAGCATGTAGTGTTCTAATTTACTGCAGGAGTACACTAGAGCGTAACATAGTTTCTCTAGTGCAGTGTATCTTACCTCCGGCCCTTGTAGGGTTTTGCTAAGGTAGTAGATTGCCCTTTCCCTGCCGTTCTCATCATCTTGTGCAAGTAGGCACCCAATGGATTCTTCGGAGGCTGACACATATAGCTTGAGCGGCATTCCATGCCTTGGTGGCACTAGCACTGAAGGGTTGCCCAACGCTCTTTTTATTTCTTCAAAGGCCGCTTGATGTTCCGTTGTCCATAGAAATGTTTCGTTCTTTCTTCCTTTAAGTAAGGTAGTGAACGCTTTCATCTTCCCTGCAGCATTAGCAATGAATCTCCTTAGGAAGTTAATCTTGCCGATCAGTGACTGTAACTCCTTGAGATTGGATGGTGCGTGGGCTTCCAGGATGGCCTTGGCCTTGTTGTGATCTACCTCGATGCCTCTCTCATGCACCAGGAAGCCTGAGAAGTTCCCTGCTGCCACTCCAAAGGCACACTTAGCTAGATTGATTTTCAATCCATGTTGCCTCATTCGGATGAAGGCACCCTCCAGATGGGCCAAGTGCTTGCCAAATTCACATGATTTGACTACGATGTCATCAATGTAAACTTCAAGCGTGTGGCCGATTAGATCATGAAAAATCATGTTCATGGCCCTTTGGTATGTTGCCCCGGCATTCTTCAAGCCAAAAGGCATGACCACCCATTCGAAGATACCGACAGGCCCCGGGCAACGAAAAGCAGTTTTGTGCACATCAGTTTCAGAAATAAAGATTTGGTTGTATCCAGAATAACCATCCATTAATGACAAAAATTTGTAGCCGGCGGCCGCATCAACAAGCATATCGGCCATAGGCATTACATACTCATCCTTGGGTGTCGCCAAGTTTAAATTTCTAAAATCTATTCAGACTCTTAATTGACCATTTTTCTTCACAACAGGTACAATATTAGCAAGCCACTCTGCATAGCGACATGTTCTAATGTAACCTGCTCTAAGAAGCTTTTCAATCTCGGCCTTTATCTTTGGGATGGTGTCTGGATCAAAACGTCTAGGTGGCTGCTTGTGAGGCCTGAACTCAGGATGAGTTGGCAACTTGTGTTCCACGAGTTCTCTTGAGAGTCCTGGAATATCTGTATACTGCCACGCAAAACAATCTTTGTATCTCTGAATCAGCTCCACTAGTTGGTGCCGCTCCTCCTCTGGCAATGAAGCGCTTACCTTGGTGAGTTTCGGCTCTGCATTCGTTCCAAGGTTGATGTCCACAAGTGGTTCCTTGGCTTCCGGACTAGGCAGCGTCCGCTTCACAGGAGATGGCCACTCAGATGGCCTTTTATCAGTTAGATTCTTGGACTTGTCCTCGGCACCCATCATCATTTCTGTGGTGGCGAGCCGCTGCAGTAAGTCTTTATAGATGTCCTGGCTATTTATCATGTGGAATCTGAGGACTCATGTTGGCCGTCTACCGGATGTAGCTTGAAGCCGCTGGAAGTGAAGTCAATGGACTTGAGGTCTAAGTCCACACCAATCAGAGCCGACGCAGGCTGGATATTTTCCAAGTAAAAGACTGCCTCATCGTTGTTGCGGTCGTGTCCTGTGAAAGGTTGGGGATCTGCCTCCACCAGTTCTACTTGATCATCATTCCAGATAAGCAACTGTTGGTGTAGGGTGGATGGCACACATTGTGCCATGTGGATCGAGTCGCGTCACAGTAATGTCGAGTAACAAGTTCTTGACTTTACCACAAAGAACGCTACTTTGATTGTCTTGGATCCCACAGTGACGTCTGCCGTTATGAATCCCGCAGGTTGAGTGGCTTCTCCCACAAAACTGCACATCCTGACCCTGGTGGGGATTAGGTCCTTCTCACTCTTACCGATCTTCCTTAAAGTGGACATTGGCATCACATTTGCTGCTGCCCCATTGTCGACGAACACCCTGTTTATCGGACGCCCCTCAATATGAGCTTTGATGTACAACGGCTTCAACTGCCTAGTCTGGGACGTTTCCGGCTTGGCGAACTGTGGAAACATTGGCCCTTGAGCAGACTGGCCACCTAACTCTTCAAGGAGATTCATGGTCGGGTGGGAGAGCTCCGCTATCATTTCATCCATCTCCTCAATGAGTCTAGCAAATGATGGTTCCTCCTCATCCCACACTTCGGACTCAACATCGCTTATCTCCTCGTCTGCGGCCAATCCTACCACTTGCATTGGCACAGCAGGATCCATTGGCTCTTCCTCTTGTCCATACTCATAGCCCGCTGCCTTGAGTTCGTTTTCTAGACCAACTCAGAAGGCATCATCCAAGTTCGTCTCTTCCATGTCAAGGTTGTTTTCCTCATCGAGCTTCATACCATCTAGCATGTCAAGATCTTCAGTCATGACACCTATAGCATTTATACCGACTTTAGGCTTCTCTTGACTAACCTCCATGGCGGCTTCCACATCTTTAGAAGTGACCGTACCGAAGTGTACTTGCGACACCTCATTGATTGGTTGTATCTCGGGCTGCTTCTCTGCTTTTTATCAAGGTGTCTGCAATAGGTCATGAATCCCTCGTAACTTTCGCGTTCAGTTCCACATTCACTGGCCTGATGGGCCGCTATGTAAGCAAAGAACCTGGTGAGAACCTTCATCATGGCCATTTCTCTGGCGGTCCCTGGATCACCCATGCGACTAAACCTCTCCATGAATTTATCTGCCCAGGATTCATTTGCATTTTTTCCTTCACTGGATTTGGCCGCTGTGATCGCTCTGCCTTTGTCTCTGGAGGTCGAAAGCTGATTCCTTGTCTGAGCAGGTCTAAGCTCCGTGGCTCTAGGTTGAGGCGTTGGATGGCGTCGTTCTGACCACTGCAATCTTTTCCGAACCGGCCTCCTGGCGGGAGGTGATGGTGGATGCAGCCTCCTAGAGGGAGATGATGGTGGATGCGGCCTCCTCAAGGCCTCATGTAACCTTCCCCTATCGTCTCTAAGCCGCTCATGGCCTTCAAGGCGGTATGGGGGAACTATGCTTCCTGTACAGAGGTTTCCCATCCGGATAATGTAGTCTTTCATGGATAGGCCTCCGCTGCTCGGAGGTTTCCCCTTGAGATCTGAAGTAGGTTGGTTGTACTGGTTTCCGAGGTCTGGAAGATTCCAACTTGTGAATCTGTGCTTCCCATTGCCGCATCTCCTCGGCATATCTTCTCTGAGCCCTCCTGTACTGGCTCCTGGTCATAAGTGGTGGTTCCCTTTGAGTAGCTTTGCTTCCTGCCCTGTTCCTCATCCATCTATCTGCCTCAGCAGGATGTTCTGGATGCCTCATTAAGGTCGGCACTACCTCTACTCCTTGCCTGTACTCCCAAGTAGCAAGTCGGTGTTCCCCGTTGTCATGTATCTCTATAGCAAGTTTTGGGATCTCAATCCTCAATGGAGGATTCGTCCTCTTCTGTTGTTCTATTTCTTCAGCTTTTAGGACTTTCTCAAAGTCCTCTTTAGACATATATTTGAACCTAGGCTGTTTGCTATACAGCTCCTTCTCTTTTTCAGTGTCGGATTCATCTGATAGCAGGTCGTCATCCTGTTCATCAATTTCGACACGTTCTGCTTCTTGATCCGCCCGGCTACTAGAGCCGCCATCATCTGGGTTTAGCACAAGCCCAGCAGCACCCACACGAAGTTGTGGGAACGGGTCTAGGTCCACTTTCATACCTGCAATTTTCAAACGCCCTTCTTTAATCTTATTTTGTATGGCAGTCCTAAAACTCTGGCATTTAGTAATGCTATGAGTGTATGAGTTATGCCACTTACAAAACGATCGGCCTCGAATCTCTTCGGCCGCTGGTAACTTCTGCCCTTCAGGCAGCTTAATCACGCCATCTCTAAGTAAGGCAACGAACACTTAGTCCGCCTTGCTCATATCGAAGAGGTCCTCTTCAGGTTTATATTTGGCTTCCTTTTGTCTTGGCGACTTGAGGGCCGCACAAGTGTGTGGCTTGGCTGTCTGGACCAGTTCCGCAACAGCCACTTCCACTGGTTCGTCCTCTTCGTCGCTGCATATCACTTCCTCGAAGTGGACTCGACGTGTGGGACGTCTCCCTTCTTGTTCCTCCAGGAACTTCTCCAAGCGGGCCGCTCTCTCGGCCAGCTGGGCAAGGTCAGTCGTGTCCTGCACAATTAAATGTTCCTTTAGTCTTGGCAACATATTTGCCACTGCAATATTAGCTATCTCCCTTTCCAGGATTGCTATGGAACATCGGCCTTTCAGCCGTTGTAACCTACTAATAAACGCATTTGCCACTTCATCGGCATACTGCTTAGCATTAGTAAGGTTTGCGAGACTTACCTGTGACAGTGGAGTGTAAAACCTATCATGGAATACGCGTTCGAGATCGGCCCAGTTCTGGATCGAGTTAGGCCGCAATGAGGCGAACCATGCGAAGGCAGGTCCGGTGAGGGATGAGCTGAATAGTCTTAATTTCAGCCAATCATTGGCCGCTGCTTCCCCGCACTGGGCAGTGAACCTTCCTACATGCTCCACTATAGACTTGCCATCGTCTCCTGAAAACGAGGTGAACTCCGGCATCTTGAAGCCCCTTGGGTAGGGCTGCATGGTGTCAACGCTCCATCGGCTTTAGCTGAATCCCAAAGTGCTGCTGCATCATGTCCGCGAGCAACTCCGGTGAGATCACGGGTGCCTGTGTAGGAGGCATGGCGGCCTGTGCCGCGGGCGTTCCACAAGGTTGTGGTGCCTGTCCTCCTATGTGGGTAGGAATGGCGGCTGGTGTCAAGAGCCGCCACCACTCCTCCTGTCTGTGGCGCCATCCCCCTAGGGTTGGTGGCATCCAACCCGAGTTGAGAGGGATCACCACATGGGGTGCAGTTGGGATGTTCAGCACATGAGGTGCCGCCTGTCTTGGCGCCATGCTAGGTCCGGCCGCCATGCAGCCTGGTGCAGCGCTGGTTGCCATCAAAGGATTTGATGGAGCATATACCGGCATGGGAAGTGCCGCGTAACCCGAATTCGGCATGCTGGGTGCCGCTGGAGTAAAAGTATAAGCAGTCTGGTATGAGTGTGGAAACATACTGGCCACGCTTCCAGAATCTTGGAGTGGCGGCCGGCCAGGTATGTTTCCCCACATTCGTTGTTGTCCTCCTGACGGTCCTGGGTATGGAGTGCTAGGTGCCATAGTAGTACTGGGTGCCGAGAGGCCTCCATCGCGCAGGGAACCGCATATCTGGCTAGTTTGGTCGGCCATGGCAGACCGCAGAACATCCATCAAGTGCCTTGTAAGTAAAGGCATGAATTCGGCCATCGATTCAGTCATCGATAGCCGCATTTGTTCAGAGAAAGTAGGGATCTGCATTATCCCTTGTTGCGGTTGAGGGGTGTTCGCCGTCTCACCGGCGTCCTCATCCGACGTTCGATTGATCGTTTGGTCGTGCAGAGACATGTCTTCAAACTCTTGTGTTAGATCAATAATGATTCTTCCGGATCTAAGACGCATGCACTACTGAAGCAGATATGGTCTCAAAATCGGGTCCCAATGGGCGTGCCAATTTGTTAACAGTGAAAATATTGGGGAACCGAATCTTTCTTTTATTGAAGAATTTGGGGGAAAGATTACAGGAAAAGTAGAAAATAAACTACAGGAATTAAATGAAAACTGTAAAGGAATTGAAAAAAACAACAGAAAGCAGTAAAATGTAGGAAAGCTGTAAAGAAAGTAAACTAAAATAAAAGACGCACTTTTGGAGAGTATTGGAGGTGTCTCTTGCATGTGAGGCCGCTTGCACTTATATAGTGGTGATGCCTCCTTCAAATCTGATCCATGGACGCTCCCTGATTCGTCTCTTGATCTGTTTCCTCAGATGGTGTGTCTTGCTAGGATCTGTTTCCATGGAATATGATTCGTTTCCTTAGATAACGATTTCATTGCTTTTTATTCTTCGCATGAGACTCTAGGGTGACCCATTCTAATGACGGAAGACGCGTCCTCTTCTTCCGGGCCTTGAACGATGCATCCTTTCTTCCGGATATATTTTTACTGACTGGGCCTTGAAGATGTGTCCTCTCTTCCAGATATATCCTCTGGGCTTGAAGACGCGTCCTCTCTTCCGGATATATTTTTGTCACAGACTGGGCCGGACACTTTAGATAAATGCTTCCATTGGGCCTTAATATATTTTGCTGGGTTAACAGTAATACACATTAATGTGTTAAAGAAAGAATGAGTATATGCTACCTAATTCATAGGTACTAAATAACATTTGCTATCTAATACACATTAATATGCTGAGTATGGTTTGACAATATGATACATGAAAGTCTATTTTTTTGTAAAACATAGGACAATGGAATGTTATGGATAAAGTCAAATGAATCATCACTTTTAATTAAAAGTACATGGAATCCATTCAAATGGGGGGAAAAAATCTTTCCTTTATTGTACACGTGTGATTGGAGTATATAAATCAATGCCAATTTTGTGTCAATTCATAGGTAGTAACTTTCCATTACACATGCTAACAAAAATGGCAACAAATCAATCCAAAATTATGAATATCATATTAAAAAAAGATTTGTAGCATTTCTGAATTTCCAGAAAATACAATGTTATGGACATAAAGTTAATTGATAAAAACGTGGTACATTATATTTCATATGTTTTTCATTTAATAATTCATAAAAATTCCTTTGTAATGAGAATGAAATCGGCATTAAATTAAACCCACCATGTGTTTAAAAGATTCACATCAACTACCCGTTTCCTAAAAATAGTCGAAGGTGCCTCCTCCAATATCTACATTTAATTCTTATCCCGTTTATTCTCAGTAATTGTGGCCAAGAAAATATAAATCACTCGGCCATCAAATCTACCGGATTCTTACCAAATTTTAATTGATTTATTATTGCCGTCAGTACTTTTCTTTTTTTTTTGGTGAAACAGCCTGAGAAGGCGAGCAAATGAAAAGAAAAATAAAATGAAAAGAAAGCAACAACTAAATCAAGCGTCCATATGAAACTCCCGCGGCAACTTTATCAACAAGAAGGCAAACTTTGTCCGGAAGGAATGCCCACACTGTGAAGAAATCTTCCAGACACACCGCCTTCCGAGCGAGACCGTCAGCAACCTGATTGCCCTCCCTATAAACATGGCGAAGCACACAACCCTCCATTGAGCTCATCATAACTCGCACTTCATGCACAACCGGCCATAAAGAATGGCGTCTGTCCACTAGGCTTTCCACAAGCCGAACCACTTCCATAGAATCAACCATACAAGCCATTAAAGTAACACCAAGGTGCCCAGTCAAAATCAAGCCAAACCGAAGCGCCAAAAGCTCTACCTCCAGGATCGATCGACTCCCCAAAGAACCTCCACAAACACCCACCCAATTTCCCTCATGAGTGCGGATAACAACACCATATCCAGATCTAGATGGCCCTTCCAAAACACAACCGTCCGTATGGAGAACATTCCTCACCATGTCGTTCTCAAGCCAACAGACTTGGCGCAAGACCTTCCCTTTATTGCCAACAACCGCTGCATGCTGTAGATGAAGTTGAAGACGGGCAGCTTTCATCACAATGCTATTCCGGCTAAGTTCGGTTCCGCGAAAAACCCTATCATTGCGGTGACACCATACAACCCATAACATAGAGAGGAAACGAGTTCCCCATGTCCGCCAGGCCCACTTGAACCAGTGGCGACACGATTGGCCATTTAACTCCTCCATCGTACGCTGGAGTTGGAATCCCCCTCGTCGCCAAACTTGAGCTGCCCATGCACATAAAAACAGCGCATGCTTCCAATCTTCAACCTCCGCTCCACAAATGGAGCATAACGGAGATGTAGCAATCCCCCTGTGATGGCGTAGCTCATTGCATGGCAAGGCGCCATGACAAATAGTCCATAAAAGCACTCCAATTTTTTCCGGGATGCAAGCTTCCCACAGCCAAGACCATCCGGAGTCCGAGCGATCGCATTTCTCAATCCAATGGTAGCCCGAGGAAACACTGTAACATCCCTTAAGATCACCTCTCCATTGCATGATGTTCGGTGTCCCTGGATTTAAGAAGGGAGCCGAAGAAGCAGTAATCTTGTTCTTCAAATCCTTCGACAACCAAGAGTAAACCATGCCTAAATTCCATCGACCATGATCAACCACGTCCTTTATGCAAAGCGATATGTCATGGATGTCCACAAAAGGAACATGATCCGCAAGACATTGACCCTCCCACCAAGGTGTATACCATAAGGAAATAGATCTGTTCCCAATGCGAACTCCATAAGCCTCGCGGAACACTTTAGCAACTTTAACCAACGAGCGCCATACCTTAGAACCTCGGTAGTGATCACAAGGCAATAAGCCTTGAGCGGTCCCATATTTCGATCGAAGCACACGAACCCACAGTTTGTCCATATCAGTAGAGTATTCCCAAAGTTTCTTGCTCAACAATGCCAAGTTCATTTGATGACTTTTACGAATGCCCAGACCACCATATTTCCTCGGCCGAGCCACCACATTCCAATTGACAAGGTGCAACCCACGACTATTGGCACCCTTCCAGATCCATCGCCGCACAAGCTGATCAATCCTAGAGCAAACACCAAGAGGTAACATGTGGACTTGCATAATATAAATAGGGAGAGAGCACAATACGGCGCGAGCAAGGGTTATACGGCCTGCTTTGTTCAGCAACACGGAGGACCAAGTATTGAGCCTGTCCTGAATCTTTTTAATGAGGTAGTCAAAATGCGAAATCCGGAGCCGACCATAAATGATAGGAAAGCCGAGATAACAGTCCAGTTTGTCAATAGCCGATATCCCCAAGTATGTATTCAGCCAACCCTTTTCAGACAGAGTGGCTTTGGGAGAACAATATGCCGAGGACTTAGCTGCATTCATGTACAATCCAGATCGGGTCCCAAACCGCTCCAGGACCGAGGCCATCGAGCGAACACTTTCCTCCTTCAACGCAGCACAGAAAATGAGGTCATCGGCGAACATAAGATGTGATATACCAATGCCATCAACACTCAATTGCAAAGGTTTCTAAAACCCTGCGGCAACAATATCCGTAATGGTGCGCGACAATTTTTCCATGACAATAACAAAAAGATAGGGCGATAACGGATCACCTTGGCGCAGACCTCTCCGGGCTTTAATGTTTCCTATCGGTTCACCATTACATAGGATGGAGAAACTTGACAAAGAAACGCAAGTCATAATAAGCTCTCGACAAGGCCCTGGGAAATTCAATTCTATAAGACATTCTTCAAGAAACTCCCAACTCACCATATCAAATGCCTTGGCAAGATCTATCTTAATTACCACTCCACGACTAGTCGAACGCGGACTCTCCAAGGAACTAATCATTTCCTAAAGCAGAATGCCATTATCCGAAGTGCCTCGCCCGGGCAAGAAGGCCGATTGGAAAGGCCCTATTACATCACATAGGATAGGACGGAGCCTATTCACCAGAATTTTAGTGATGACTTTGAAAGAGACATTACACAAAGTTAGAGGACGGAATTGCTTGATCGAGCAAGGGACATCCACCTTCAGGAGGAGACAAAGGAAGGCATGCGCCAATCCATTCGGAAGCTTCCTGTTGCGTATAGCCGTATGAATTAAGGCCAGAAAAGGCTCTTTTATAACATCACAATAAGCTTTAAAGAAAGCTGCTGGGAAACCATCCGGACCTGGGGCGGAAAGAGATTTCATGGAGTATAATGCCTGTTCAATCTCCCTAGCTCCAACATCAGCATCCAGAGCCGCCATCTGTACATCTGTAAGGGCCTGAAGGGGCGGCAATACCTCTCCAACATGAGCGACATGGTGAGGCGCAAAAATGGAGGAGAAGTATTCAATCGCATGCTCTTGAAGAACGGCCTGATCTGTCACCCATTCCCCATCGTCAATTTTAAGAGAGTATATCTTTTTTTTTTCCGATGAATCTTCGTCTTCGCATAAAAGAATTTGGTATTTCTGTGACCCGTCTTAACCCAACTATCCCGGAATTTTTGTTGCCAAAGGAGTTCTTCTTAAAGTTTCTGGCGAATCTCTCCCTCTAAACGCCAGAGCCAAGCAGAATCCACTCGCACCAAGCGCTTCTCCACACCAATTAGGCGATTTTTGAGTTTTCGCTTCCTCGCCCGAATGTTGCCAAACACCTCTTTGTTGAAGGTAAGGGATTGCTCTTTCACTTCGTGTAACACGTCCAGTAAGTTGTTCCCACCTCTAGTACAACCGTCTTGGACAACTTCCTTATATTGAGCATGTTCTTTCCACATATTTTCCCATCGGAAGGGCCGAGCTACCCGAGCAGCAGGGAAGTCGCCACAAACCAATTTCAAAGGGCTGTGGTCCGATCTCGTGCGAGGTAAGTGGGAGATTCGTCCATTCTCAAACATGTTAATCCAACTCAAGTTAACCATACCACGATCCAATCTTTTACTTATACGTCAGCCAGCGCCCGCCATTCTCAACCACGTAAACTCCGGACCAGTGGTAGAAACCCCCACCAATCGACAATGATAAAAAAAAGATCCCTTAGCTCTGCAGCGCGGTCATGTAGGAATACCCCGCCGTGCACCTCCTCTTCACAAACAATCTCATTCCAATCTCCCAGAACTATCCAAGGAATATCCACCAAATCAGCCACCAATTTCAATGACGCCCAATTGCTTTTGCGCCTTTGATAGTTCGGATCGGCGTAAAGGATAGTAGAAGCCCAACGACTCATCCCTTTAGATAATTCCAATGTAATCATCCTCGCCCTGTTGTCCAAGACATTAAAATTACAAGATATGTTCCGGAGTGCAAGATCCAAAGACCCCCACCCATACCAATAGCCTCATGGATGCAAATCGGGAGATAACCCAGCCGATTAAAAAAAAACCACTCACCCTAGAGAAAATACCTCTAGGCTCTAAAACACAAAAAATGTCGGGCTTCTGCTCTCTAAGAAGATCGGTCACCCATCGTTGAGCCGTGTGACTCATCAAACCACAAACATTCCACACAATGATATTAAAGTCCGCAAAATCCATAAAAAGAAGAGTGGGGTTGAATCAAATACCTATTGGGATCCACCATATTGTGAACCACCGTCCTCAGCATCCAACCAGCCCTCACTTTCCTTCGAGTCCATCTCTTCGCCGTCCTGAGAGGCCTCGGCTGATATATGTTGGAGTAGCGAGAATTGGTTGGCAGTAGCCAACCCCTTCGATGTCTCCCCCGTCTCTTTCAATTTGTGCCCTTGGTCAGTTCTTGGCCGGTTAACACCATGATGAGTAGCAACTCGTCGACCCCTTGCTCCATAAGGGATCACCGCAAGAGCTGTATTCCCATAGTCCTCATCAACGACAGGTTGTGGAACTACAGCTACCCCTATCCCCTTACCACCAGCGTCCTCCACACTACTTTCTTTGCACGCCTCTACAGAGTCCTTAACCTCCTCAACCACATCAGGCTTAGGGTCCTCAAATTTATGCCGTGGGTGTCGAGGCTTCCTATTGCCTTTCTGAACCACTTTAAGCCATTCACCATATACAGGATCCTGACTATACTCATCAACTTCAGGCATGCCCTGGTCCCCGTTCACATCCTCACCAGAAGGCCGTTCATTAGAGGCCTCCGGCCTATCAACCGCGGCCTCCTCATCTCCATTTGACGCCTGCACGTTAGGGCAATTCCGATCAAAGTGACCGTATCGACCACATTTGGTGCACAGTAGGTGCAAACCTTCATATGAAATTTCGACCCACTCATCGTTCACCAAGATCTTTCCCGTAACTGGCTTAGTTAGATCAAGCGCAACACAGACACGAGCGAACCGACCCTTAGATACATCACGTGTGCTATTATCGAACTTTATGACGTCACCAATACCAGATGCCAATGCCCAGAAGATGTCTTCACGGAACCTGTGCATTGACATTCCATTCATCCGCGCCCAAACCAGGGTTTTATTAACATGTGTCGTACGTGGATTAAAATCGCGCGTCCAAGGAATAACGGCAAGGTAATGATTAAAAATCATCCAGGGACTGCCATTCACAACAGTTTCCCGGTCTGATAACAGATCAAACTTCACGACAAAGCATCTTGAGCCTGCATCAATTAGTGTCATTGTCCTCTCGATCTTCCACATGCGCTTGAGTCGCTCATGCAGCGCCATATATCCGACGTACGTGCCCAGCGGCTTAATAACCAGAGCGTCCTCCCACTCCCTACTGGCGTCAAGTTCAACTTCTTCAGCAATGGTGAATTTCGGAATCGTTTGATTCGGTCCAACCAAGGTCTTCGTAATCAATCCTTCAGAAAGAAGATCTCGACGGACTCGCACAGGATTGGATGGCTTCCTCTCACCCTTCAAGAGATCAGCAAAGGATGGAGTAGCCCCCCCCCCCCCCCCCCCCCCCCCCCCGGGTCAGGAGGCGACTGCGCCGCCTCTCCAGGCGGCGCTCCAACGGAATCGGAAGGCTGGACGGAAGACGTGGCCGGCAAGGCAGCCGCCCCAGGCAGAGACGGAAACCCTAGAAAAATCATACTTTCTCAATTTCCATATAGGCTCAATACCGCCAGTACTTTTCGATGATTGGTGATTTAATAAATAAAAAATTAAAAGAAAAAAGATGGCTGAAGTAACAATGTTGTTAAATTCATCATGGAAATGATTCAGTAATTCATGAGGTGAGGATTATTTACCCTACCCTTAAGACTACTACTTTTCCAAAAACGTTGAGTGATTTACAAAAATAAAAACAAAAATGATGGTGATGGTGATGACGACATTTGTTGAATAATAAGCTCAAATATTGATGTTCAATTTTGATTTTTGAATCAACTTTTCAGAAAGTCATATTCCCAATATTAGAATTAAGTAAAGCAATTCGAAAGATTGTAGAAAATCCCACGTTGAAAATTGGTTTAAAATTAGAATCATGACACTCGTACTGGGCATGATATAAATAATGAAGATTCCTCCTTGCTAATGTGGGGTGGATGGGATCGAGGTCAATCCATTCCTTACCAATTGGTTCTGAACTGTAAGCTCATGTCCTTGTTTAACAATTCCCCCAAAATTCTAGTACACTGCACATATACCACACAACAATGCAATTTATTCACAATAATTTAAAAGGAAAACGTGACTGAAGGCTGAAGCACAACTCATTCTATGAACTAATATATTGAAGAAGTTGGGATGCAAGAGACTTGGAGTCTTGGATGCAACTAAAGTCCACGCATAGCGGGTGTCAATGTCCTAATAAAAACACTTTCACACATGATGGCATAATGAATTGGATTGTGAATAATCGGGTCTGTGAAATGAACTCTACTAGAAACCAACTTTGTAAATTTCTTTCTAATATTAGTATTGATGCTTCCGTTACTCCTTTGCTTGAATCAGTTTCCTGTTGAAGCTTTATTAGGTACTTTTTCCTTTCTAATTCACTTTCGCTTTAAAAAAATTGTTGTGTAATAAGTAATCTTGGTACAGAACACAAGCCTAGAATTCAACAGAGGAACAAGTGAGCGCTTGGCATCATACCGTTGCAGCTAATACCTTGGTGCGGTTCTTGAAACCTTTCTTCTCGATTTCCTTGTTAACGTTGATGTGGATTCCTCTCCCTTGGCCCATCTCCAAGCCCTCCACTCTGAGTCTATTTGCCAGTACCTCCCCAACCACTGCTGCAGCCTTTGCATTGCAGGTGCGACCACATTCAAGTGTACTCTTGAGAGGGTGCTCGACTGTTGAAGCAGTTGCAACTATCCGGCCATTATTCCTGTCTACAACATTGGCTGTGATATACTTCAGTGATATGAACAATCTCAATACATATCTCTTCAGCACTGTCATATTTCACACATTCAATCTGTCACAAGAAAGATTGAATGTAAGTTTTGAACTTAAATCATTTTCCTAGACCTTTGAAATTAAATATGGCTTCAAGTTTTAGGAGATCAAATTCATGAACTTATTTGGTTTCTCCAAGACTTGCACAGTCAGAAGTAAGCATTTTGCTTCATGTGAAAACTTCTCATTTAACTTCCACCAGATTTGTTAGAAATTGATCATTTAAACATCCAAAATATTCAAAGCTCCATCCAAATGTTAGTTTAACATTGAGAGTGGATCGAGCTGCGTGCATGATCAGCTGATACATACAATTAAGTGAACCATGAAAGGATGTCGAAGCTATAAAAAATATTGCTGCATAGAATCATTAATATCCTTCATTCATTAAATGAGATAGGGCATTATCTAGTCAGCTTGTGTTTCAGCCACGACAATCCAAGAGCATAGAACTCATAGATCATCAACGACTCCAAGGAACTGATAATATGGCAGGGGTGAGTTTGAGAGAGTACTGAGATATGTAAGCTAAATAAAACTCACTCACCAAACCCCACGCTTGAGCTCGAGAATGAGAAGCACCCCCTACAATAATTATAAATATGTTACTATGTTAATATCGTTTCATTGTAATAGTATTTTAATAATATACTGGAATTAAAAAATAATAGTAATATTTTTCAATAAATAATTTGAAGCTTGACTAAATGAATTTTTGTTCTTGAATTTCTAAGTTTAAAACCCAACTTAATTTTTCTGCCAAGCAACTCGACCTGGGTTGAGTTGAGTTCAAGACTTCAAGTTGAGTGTTTTAACCAAGTTACTCGACGTGATCAAGTACAGTTAATTGAGGGTCTGCTCTAGATGATGCAAGGGGTACATGAAGGGAAAAGATTATCACAGAAGGGGGGGAAATACATGTTTCACTAAAACTTCAAAATTATGAATGAAATAGGGATCGACCTCAAGGCATAATGATAAATAGGAGTAAAAAATAAGCGCACAGAGAGAAAGAGAGAGACACACACAACTCATCAGGTATTACCAATGGCACATTAATTTGAAGGAACGTCAATAGAGGATAAGCAAGCCACAAGCAATGAAGCAAAAAATGACAGACATCAAGATAGACTAGATAGTAACGCATTCACGCATAGAAGACCTCTAGATTCAAGTAATCCCTATACAATAAGCGATGCAAGAACAATAAAAGAAATTATATCCAAATCATGAGGGGAGTTTATCCACCAAAGCACAAGGGGAAAAAAAAGGCAGTGAAAACAAGCAAATGGCATTTTCATTTGCAAGGCCATCGCGCTTCCGTCTCCGAAGCAAGAAATGATGTAAGTCAGCACCGTTAGTATATTCAACAAGCCTCATCATATATGTGTATACACACACACCCACATTTATATAAAATAATAACACCTAATTATTTCATACATTTATCAAGAAATAACATAAATGATCCAGACATCATAATAACTATATTCTTTTAAATAATCCTCAATAGATTAATCCAGCTACCAGCTCAGCAGATAACTATTCCATAAAATTGAATCGTTAGCACTGTCAATGTCCCACTTACACAAATCCATAACTTATATTCTACCCAAAGAATATAGTAATTTACTAGGGAATATAACTTTAGCATTATATGAGTAAAATAGATCAAGCTCCCCAAACTTCATACTTCCTATAAATATAATTAAAATAGTATTATGCTAAATATAATACATGGGACCATCTCACAAACATCAAACTATATAAACATGCTTAGTAATATATATCCATTTATATTGAAATCACTCATACTTTTAAGTTAACATATATTTATATAAACGTATATACATGTTCTTCTCGAAATTCTCAATCGTTCCAAATAATTACCCAATTCAATATAAACTTGCATTTAAGGAATCTAAATTATCTGAATTACTCAATTTAGACAAGCTTCCAACTCCCCACACAATATCACAAAATAGGATTCCAAATAATTCCTCGGTTTATACAATTATACCCATAATACTCAAATTTTCAAAATTAAAGACTATCCAACAATCTCTAGTAATTACTAATTATTTCATACATTTATCAAGAAATAACATAAATGATCCAGACATCATAATAACTATATTCTTTTAAATAATCCTCAATAGATTAATCCAGCTACCAGCTCAGCAGATAACTATTCCATAAAATTGAATCGTTAGCACGGTCAATGTCCCACTTACACAAATCCATAACTTATATTCTACCCAAAGAATATAATTTACTAGGGAATATAACTTTAGCATTATATGAGTAAAAAGACTATCCAAATAATTCCTCGGTTTATACAATAATACTCAACTACCAATTACAAATTAGATCAAAAGGTTAGCCCAAAACTAACCATTCACCACTTTAATCAATTGATAAACAACCACCCAACTCCCAATTGTGCAAAGGTCTCAACCTCAACCATAAACACATAGTTATCCAACAATTCATAATTATCCCAATTATCCAAGTAAATCTCAATCACCAATTCCAAAGTACCCACCTTTAAATTAGCAACATTTAACTATGACCAATCATCCACATATACCAAATAACATTCACTCAAATTCTTCTATACCTCTTGAACCAACAATTACCAAATATTAAAAACAATCATCCTTCCAAGATTTCTCCAACAAGGTTCAACAATCCTCAATTTTACAAGAATCTTCAAATTTAATAATCAAGGCATATTTATTAATTCCCACATAAATCCAACAATTCAACAACTAACTTCATTACTGAATTATGGAGTATTAAACTTAACTCTTCAAGAACTCCCAATTCATGTAAATCTCAATATCATTCAAACCCAACAATATAAGATCTTTCCATCTAATTCAATACAGTCAATCCAAACCGAGAATCCCCAATATCTCAATTCTAATTCTATAACAACCCAATCAATTCCAATTGAACCACCATAGCTATATTCCTCAATTCATACCCATCACCAATCTAAAATAGAGAAATATCAAAGCACCCAAATTGATCAATCCATTCCACAATTTCTAATTCCCAAACTCAGAATAAAAGAAAATAAAAGAAAAGAAAACAAGAAGCAGGTATGTTCAGATAAGGGAGAAAACTCGCTACTGCCGCCGCCGCCCATCTGCCCTCGTCGGTGCAATCGACGACGATGGCGCGTAACAGCGCCCCGCTGGAAAAGAGGGCAGTGCACTGCGTTGCCCTGGCGCGTATGTACGGCGCCATCGCCACCACGGCCCCGGCCTCTGCTTTGTCACCGTCCGTTGTCCACTGGCGGGACAGCAACCTCTCATGCCGGTTGCTCTTTATTCCATGGTGGAGAAGGAGAAAGAAAGAAAGAGGGGAAGAAGAAGAAAGGAAAACCCCCCACAATCAAATACACATAAATCCCGATATTTAATTTTAGGGTAATAGGGTAGGGTAAGGGTACGATAATTATATTTCTGGTAGTGACTGGGGTGGCTTACCCGTACTCTACCCTACCCGTTTACATCCTAGGGATAAATAGGGGGTTGAGGTTGGGGGATTTTTTCTTAAGGGAACAAATTACCGATCTACAAATTCTGAATATTTTTTGGCATATGCAGACTGTATTGCCCTTATTAAACTTCGATCTTTCATATGAACATAATAATAGTACTATTATGAACATATATATATACTAGAATTCGTGGTGGCGCGCGCTACACCGCGCGGCTTGATAAGGGAAAAATATTATGGAAAACTGTAAGAAGAGATTGAAATAACAATGTTTTAGTGGAATAAACAATATTGTATGAAAGGTAAAGACTCTAAGAAAGTGGGAACAGTCGAGGAGAAAGAGGCAAACAACTTGATAAGTAGACAAATATAGGTTTTCAAACATTCGCAAAAATTAGACGACAGAAATGATGAATGTAGAACAAAATGTAGAAATAACTGAATGTAGAATAAACATTCACAAAAATTATTTATACTATTAAAGTAGAAATAAGTGAATGTAGAACAAAATGATGAATACAGCCGATGACCCCAAACTCAGTTCCCAAAAAATAATGTCGGAAGTAGAAAGTCCGACTTGTTATGAGCAAAAAATTACTACTATTAATTTTCAAACGTAGGTATTATAAAATTAAAATTCAGAATCAATGCCTCACCGAGCTGCTAGAAGAATGCCATAGATAAACACAGCTGCCAAACCCCATTGCCAGCACATTCTTTGATGACCAGTGAACAAAGTTTAGATAGAAAGCGTCCTGTAATGCTGGAGCATCCAAAATCAATAACAAAATGGAATTGGTGCATATTTCATTGGACAAAGCAATTTTGTTATAACCGACCAGTAAAGAAGACCAAAACCAATTTTTCTCTTCAGTACTATCTATACACATTTCATAATGGAAATCAATGAGCAATCCAGAAATAAAAGGTCACACAAACATAGAGAAAAAAAATACTAAATTGGAAGGCAGGTTAATGGAGGCCACTGAATTCAAGAACCAAAACCATCTCAGCAAAAGAGACAAGAAAATGAAATCCTAAAAACAAGAGATTCTTAAATTCAGGAAAAACGAAACCAAAATTGCTATTCGAAAAGTAATCATCTTCTCTTTAATCCGCTGAAGATTGGGTTTTTTATATCCTATGCTTTAATGCTTTTAAGGCTTTGAAAGAAATTATTTTAACCTGGTTGGTCTGTTCTCCACCTTGATTATTTCTCTTATTACTTCAGAAAAATACTTATAGCTGATGCCTGCTAGTTTCTTGAGAAACATAGAGCTCAAATGCAATAAAAGACCTGGCACAATTCTTTGTTGTAACTATCTGAAGAGCAACAAGAATGAGACAGACATTCCTCAAATACAAGGAATGCATCGAATTCCTAACATAAAAGAGGCAGGCAATGTAATTTCACATAAAGACCAGTGGCGAACAATTCTAAGAAAACCAAACCTTTTACACAGAATCTCTAGACTGTAGAGTGCATCCAAATTGTGAACAAATTGTGATTTTCTTTGTGCATGTGATCTGCAATGAACAAACCATCCTGAAATGAATCACAGAAAGAAACCAAAACAATAAGACTAATAACAACTTCTCACCATAATTACTGAAACTCAACAGCAGCGAACACAGAAGACAATAATAAAATGCCGAACAAAAATGAACACCACACACACAAAAGTCAAAAGAGGAAACAAATAATATAATTATACAAAGAAGCTTTACTTTATACAAGCACATCCAACCACGCAACCCCACTATTATTTGCTCAATCCCCATCATTAAATAGTATACATACCTTGTCCATATATGTAAACAGTGCACGTGCACAATGTAAGAAAAAAGGAACATACTTGTACTACTGCATGGTAAGGAGCAAACTAAGGTTTTTTAGTATATATATTGAGTAATTTTTTTTTAGGAGAAGTAGTAATATTATTTCACTTCCACAAAATCCAACACCAAGGAACAACATTTAAAACTCTCACCTTTGAGGTGTCATCGACCCTTGTGTCTACAAGCAATCAAGACAGACTGACAAATCCGATCGTAAAATACTGAACATATTACAGCCTCACGCTAGTTCCATTTCTCAATTTTCCATCTCCCTTTACTCCTTGTCATTAAGAGCAAAGGGAGATGGAAATCATTTTATGGCCAATATACTCGGCCATGAGATATGGCTTTTCATCAATTATTCATCAATTATCACAGTCTGGTATTTATATACTAATACATACAGAAATCAAGGCATTGATCAAAGAAACCCCAGATAACCTAACCCCTCTCCCCACTCAAAATAATCAAAAAAGAAACATTGCCATTGATAGATAAGCTGTTGCCTTTCTGATCAAGTTCAAAAATAAAGATCATCTGTCTGGTCCTGTATTTCCCTTCTATGTTGTAGTATGCATTAATGGAACGCGCCCAAATTTCAGAGAAAGGGAAAACAGAAAGAAGTAAGACAAGAGTTGGCCTCCAACATTCAACCAGGTTTTTTTTCCGAATTGCAGGACCACTGGAAGTTGAAAACAAGGAAAAGTAAAGAAAAAGATGACCATATGTTGAATTGATAGCACTACGAAAAGGTAATGAAGCACTAAAACAGTAACCACGTCGATCTTTGATGCGGAAAGCAGACCAAAATATGAATCAAATACCAATGACAAATGGCCTAAGCATCCGCAACAATCCAGCCCAATGATTGTAAACCAGAATGTGAAAACTTGTCAACTTACAGAGCGTAATTGTTAGCCGGCTGTGGCAAATCACCCCGCGTAGAGAAGCAATTAGGGCATTAGGTTTGTTGACTGTGGTAGGAGAGGAGGGCCGACTGAGAAAGGGCGCACACAGATTCACAGATTGCAATGTTGGCACAACGACGACGGTGTTGGTAGGCTGTGAGGCGATGAGGGGGTGTGGATGGAGCAGTGGCGAATAGGGTCGGAGTGCAGGGCCGGATACACGTGTTAGGTTTTGGATAGGGAGGGAATGTAAGAGGCCGGCAATGAGCGCGGCGGCGGCAGGGTTCCTAGACTGAAGGGGTGTCCACTCGGTGAGGCTGCAGAGGGACGGAGCGGTGCACAGGGTAGGATTGCATCGCTCGATCCAGGTTTTCGGTTTTGGATAGGGAAGGAGTGTAGAGGCCAAGGATGAGGATACTCCGGTTCCTTGCAACGGCGGCGCTAGGGCTCCACGATTGAAAGGGCGACGATTTGGTGGTGCTGTAAACGGTCGGAAGGAGGGAGCCCGGCTTGAAGGCAGCGGTGATATGTGGTGGCGGCCGCTGAGGCGATTTCGGGTGATTTGGTGAAGAAGAAGGATGGCAGACGCCCGTAGGGAAGAGGGAAAAGGCAAAATGAGATTACGGGTCGAGGAAGCAGCGGGTCGGACCATGAAGGATCCGCTACTATTCCTAAGAAACAACTGTAGCAAAATACGGTCTGGTGTATATATATATTAGATATATTGTCTTCATTTCTCTTATATCTCAAATACAAATACTTATGAACATAATAGTAATTTTGTATTCTTTAAGTTGCATAATAATATTAGTGTAATTTTTACATTATCTACATCAGTTTCACCAAATTATTTTTACAGTATTCAATTGATAAGTATAAGAATGAATTTTTATTCTTTTTTTCAATTATTATTCTATTAAATCTTCCATCAATGATGAATGATAACCCGCTTTCCCCTGACTTTAATTTGAATAGTAGTACTAAACATGTTTTCTCAAATTTAAAATATTGGGTTAGATAGTCAATTATGCCACTAAATTGCTAAATAATAAATAGTCTTCATAACCTTGAATGTGAAGTTTATGGCTTTTCTTTCTTTCTTTTTTTTTCACTTCAGAAAAATCACAATGAATTTATGTTGCCATTATTTTTCTTGATAACATAGTCTTCCTAAGATTCAAGGATTCTTGAATGATCCTTAAACAATTTGGTTTTCGTTCCAATTTTATTTTGATTTGTAAGATTCTGGAATTTCCGATGCCAATGGCAATGTATTTGATATCTTTCTACATTTAGGTTTCTTAATGTGTGGATTATATATAGCAAATTAGGCAGTATTCAATGTGTTCGATAAAATACCTCCATTTCAGTTATGTTTTTTTTTTAAGTTTTGTTCTTTCTTTTTTAATTTCTATCTCGATCCTTTTGAAAAATCAACTAAAGGTTATCTCGGTATCTCAATTTTGACCTTCTTCCCATGTTGATTAGCTTATACTTTCTCTATTCTCTTTTAAATACACTCGTTCTGCGTTTTACGCAGTCCAAGATATATTTTTAAATATTAATAACTCAAATTATATATAAGTAAAAATTGTAAAAAATTAATATTATATAACTACGTGATTAGACAAATCTAACAACATCTCACTTGACTATATTTTCTCTTATATAATTATATTAAACTTTTGATTAAAATGACTTAATGGATAGTTGATACTGTGCAAATTGATCACTTAAAAGAGAAAGGGAGCAATTTACAAGAGGATATTGTGAATTATATTCCATATTTTAATATGACTACCATCCTTCCTCATTGTTTGTTGAACCCCACCCACTATAAGTGTTTGTGTATATGTGTTCTCTCTTATACATATCATATATCGAAGAAAATCCATTGTTCACTCTTATATATATCATACAGATTTGGCTTTATGTGGATCTAATAAATATTTAGCATCAGAAAAACTGATTATTTCATGTTGAGAATCATTTGGGTAAAATAACTCAAGATCAATAGTTCATTGGAGATAGCGAAATATATGTTTAATTCGATTCCAATGTCGTCTTGTAGGGGATGAACTAAATCTCGCTAATAAATTTACTGCAAATAATATATCTGGTCTAGTGCAGTTTGCGAGATATATTAAAGCACCTATGGCACTTAAATATGGGACCTCTGGTCCAAGAATTTGTTCACCTTCCTCTTCTGGTCTAAACGGATCCTTTTTTATAGCAAGTGACCTTACGATCATTGGAGTACTCAATGGATGTGTTTTATCCATATAAAATCGTTTTAATACTCTCTGGGTATAAGCTGTCTGATGGACAAAAGTTCCATCATTTAAATATTCAATTTGCAGACCAATGCATGATTTGGTTTTACCAAAATCTTTGATTTCAAACTCTTTTTTCAAGTATTCAACAGCCTTTTGGAGCTCTTCTGGAGTTCCAATTAAGTTGAGATCATCAACATAACTGCAATGATTACAAACTTTTGTCCATTTTTCTTAATGAAAATACATGGACAGATTGGGTCATTTGTATAACCCTCTTATACTAATGACTCACTGAGTCAGTTATACCACATTCGCCCGGACTGTTTCAGTCCATATAGGGATTTTTGTAATTTGATGGAGTACATATGTTTAGGATTTGATTCATATGTCTCTGACATTTTTAATCCCTCTGGGACCTTCATATAGATATCTGTATCTAAATTTCCATATAGATACGCAGTAATAACATCCATTAATCTCATTTCAAGATTTTGATGGACTGCTAAACTGATAAGATATCTAAATGTTATTCCATCATTTACAGGGGAATATGTTTCATCATAATCAAATCCGGGTCTCCGTGAGAACCCTTGGGCGACTAATCTCGCTTTGTATCTGACAATTTCATTTTTGTCATTTATTTTTCTTACAAAAACCCATCTGTATCCGATTGGCTTTATATTTTCTGGTATTTTGACAATTGGTCCAAACACATTTCGTCTAGCCAGGGAATCCAATTCAGATTAGATTACATCTTTCCATTTTGGCCAATCTTTTCTTTTCCGACATTCATCAACCGATTTTAGTTCATGATCCTCATCATCATTTATGATGTCAAGTGCTATGTGGTACGAGAATATATTATCTATGATAATTGCATCTCGATTCCAAATATTTCATTATTTCTGCTTCGAGCATGCAGTAGATTCATCTTTGCCACTTGTAATTGGTTCCTCTGGGACATTAATTTTGATTGGAACATTTGCTGCCGGTATAAGAGATTTTGTTACTTTTTTAGAGTTGCATAATGCGTCCGGCAATTGATTTGCAATATTCTGCAAATGTACAATTCTTTGTACTTCTAGTTCACAATCATTTGTACGAGGATTAAAGAAATCTAACGGTGTTTTCCAGTTGATTTCTTTTCCTTTCTTTTGTTGACTTTTATCTCCCCCTAATATCGGGAAATTAGATTCGTCAAAATGACAATCTTTGAATCTTGCAGTAAATAAATCACTAGTTAATGGTTCGAGATATCGAATAATTGATGGTGATTCATACCCGACATATATTCCCAATCTACGTTGGGACCCATCTTTGTGCGTTGAGGTGGTGCAATCGGAACATATACTGCGCAACCAAATATTCTGAGATGGGATATATTAGGTCCATGCCCGAATGTTAATTGTATAGGGGAGTATTCATGATAATGTGTCGGTCTTATCCGCACCAATTTTGCTGCATGTAATATTGCATGCCTCCAAGCTGTCAGTGGCAATCCAGATCGCATTAATAATGGTCTGGCAATTAATTGTAAACGCTTTATAAGCGATTCAGCAAGTCCATTCTGTGTATGGACATGAGCAACATGATGCTCAACTGTTATACCAATTGACATGCAGTATTCATCAAACCTCTGTGACGAATATTCACCAGCAATATCCAATCGGATATTTTTTATTGTACAATCAGGAAACTGTGCTCGTAATTTAATAATTTGAGCAAGTAATTTTGCAAACACATGGTTGCGAGATGATAGCAATGATACATTGGACCATCTTGTTGATGCATCAATTCGCACCATAAAATATTTAAATGGCCCACATGGTGGATCTATAGGCCCACATATATCGCCCTGAATTCTTTCAAGAAAAATAGGGTTTTCAGTTTCCACTTTTGTTGGTGAATGTTTGGAAATCAATTTTCCTTGGGAGCAAGCAACACATATATAATTATTATGTTGCATCAATTTTTGTCCCTTTAATGAATGGTCATGACTATTTGTAATAATTCGCCTCATCATTGTAGAGCCAGGATAGCTTAGGCGATCATGCCATATCATATATTCATCAATAAGCATATGCCTTCCAATAGACCTCTGGCCTATTTTTGGGATGATATTTATTAATGGGCCTCAGGCCATCAATAAACCTCTGGTTTATTTGGGGAATATTAGACCAGTGGTGTAAGTGATAATTTTCAGTTGTATTTATCTTTAAAAAATACAATCCAGAAGACAGAGCTGGTAATTTTTCCAATACATATGGTATTTGTAATTAATAAATATTCGACATTCTCTGAAGTCGATGTCTCGAGATGATACCCATTTTCTCGGATATACTTAAAGCTCAATAAATTTCTTCGAGACTTGGGAGATAGGAGTGCATTTTTTACAATTAATTTTGTTCCCTCTGGGAAAATAAGGTTGGCTGTGCCAATTCCTTGTATAATATTTGCACTACCACATATTGTGTTTATGTTTGTATCTCCCATTTTTAAACTGGAAAAATACCTTATGTCTTTTAGTATCGTGTGCGTTGAAGCACTATCAATAAGACATATATTAGCATTAAACTAAATCATTATATAAATTATTAACTTCGAATTTTGGAATATTGGGCATATTATCCTTACAATTGATTTTGTCAACATGGTTTGTTTCAATCACCCTTTTTTCTTTCTCCCTCTGGGAGTCTTGTAGAGTTTCACCAAATAATCTCTGGTACGACAATTTTTGTACCAGTGCCCTTTTAGGCCACATCTATCGCATTTGGCTTCTTCATAACTCTGTTTTTGGACATCACCTCTAGTGTTGCCCTGATTCTGATTACGTGTGTCTGTCGTGGGTCTAATATAAACATTTTTGCGGAAATGATTTTTC
Source organism: Hygrophila difformis (assembly GCA_030278955.1). NCBI lineage: Eukaryota > Viridiplantae > Streptophyta > Magnoliopsida > Lamiales > Acanthaceae > Hygrophila > Hygrophila difformis. The sequence goes on along the minus strand of JAOANR010000001.1, from coordinate 18,725,365 downwards.
CCACGGCCTCGGTTATATCCACGACCACGGCTAGAAGATTCAGTCACATGTGCCTCTAGCAATGGACTACAGCCAGTTGGTCTCATTTCATGATTTTTTAATAATAAATCATTATTCTTTTCAGCCAATAACAAAAACGTAATCATATCAGAATATTCAGTGAAACCCTGTGCTCGGTATTGTTGCTGTAACACCGAATTAGAGGGGTGGAATGTAGAGAATGTCTTCTCTAGTATTTCTTTATCAGTAACTGTTTCACCACACAGTTTTAATTGTGATACAATATTAAACAGAGCAGAATTGTAATCATTTACTGATTTAAAATCCTGGAATCGTAAGTGTAACCAGTCATACTTGGCTCGAGGGAGATTAATTGATCTTAAATTATCATATCTTTTTTCTAAATTCTCCCAGAGTTCAATTGGGTCTTTGACCGTTAAATACTGTATTTTCAATCCCTCATCAAGATGATGGCGGATGAAAATCATAGCTTTCGCACGGTCTTGGTTTGAAGCCTAATTATCTTTTTCAATTATTTTTTCAATACCCATTGATTCCAAATGGATTTCAACATCCATTTTCCAAGATAGATAATTATCTCCAGATAACATCAGTGGTTTGAAATCCTGCTTTGTCAAGTTAGTCATAATAAAATTATTGAAATACAAAGATTAAATATTATCTCAAAGGAAATTCCGACAGAGCTCCGTCAGTGGCTCGTGCTGATAACGTGTTGTGATAATAATAGTATAGAGTGGTATGTATGTGTTTACTTGTATATATAAACTGTATTAGAGAAGTAGTATAGTACTGTAATGATAGGATGAGAGAGGAAATAAATAATTGGACAGAGACGAAACTATGAATAGTAGTAGTTGGAAGTGAAATCGGTGACCTTAATTGTATTCATGAAAGAATAGAATGATACATATTTATAGGCTAAGCAAACTACTAGTGCCGATACACTACATGGATAGAATTTAGGGAGACAATTTCATTTTCGATTCTGACATCAACAGTGCATGTATTTAATACGCATATATCCATAACATATACTCCCTCCGTCCCATTCCAAATGTCCTACTTACTATTTTTGGATGTCCCATTACAAATGTCTTCTTTCTATAAATAGAAATAATTTTCCCTCCAACAACTATGTGAACCCCACCATATACTCACAAACCAACTCTACCTTAATTACCGCGTCCAACAGTAATAAGACACTTGGAGTGGGACGGAGGGAGTACTATTTATATTTAATTTATTTAATTTATGTAAAATGGGAAGGCGACAAACTTATTAGGACAACGGAATAATGTCTAAATTGGTCCTCTATCTTTCAAAAATTTTCAAATTCGTCCTTTATGTTATTTTGGCCCTTTTTAGTCCTCTATCTTTTGTGTTAATAGCCACATCAGTCTTTTTTATATTAAATTGGCCCATAACCTTTTAAATTATTTCATTTCAACCCCAAAATCTTAAATTTTTATTTTTATTGATCAGTTTGTCAAATAAATATCCAATATGCTTACGAAAATAAAATTAAACATTTAACTTCATACCTTTGATTTGACCGCCTTGTCTCGGGTCTTCCGACCTCTGGGATTTTACAGACTCCCTCCGAAAACGCTGTCGTAACCAATGGTTTATCTTTTTAGATCGAAATAGTTATGGGAAGGAGTCCGTGTGGTTGGAGGTTCCAGAGCCACTACAAGAAATTCGCGGGAAGGCGACGAATTTGGCGACGAAATTTTATTGTTGTCGTCGCCTAAATTTCATTGCCTGACGGATTTCATCGCCTTGTTTGTCGCCTAGTGCGCTAGGCGACGAAAAAGACGAAAAAATCCTTTCGTTACCTTCCCGCGAAATTTTTGTAGTGAACTAGGAAGACCCGACAACAAGGTGGTCAAACCGAATGTATAAATTTTAATATTTAATTTACTTACTGAAACATGTCGGACATTTATTTGATAAATGGATCAACAAAAATAAAGGTTCAATATTTTGGGGCTGAAATGAAACAATTTAAAAGGTTATGGGCCAATTTAATATTAAAAGAACTGATTTGGCTATTAATATAAAAGATAGAGGACTAAAAAGGGCTAGAATAACATAAAGGGTGGATTTGAAAATTTTTGAAAGATAAAGGATAAATTTGGACATTTTTCCTTAGGACAACCAACCAGAGGTATTTTTCCTACTTATTGGCCATTGCAATCTCCACTCCCCTACGGAGGTTACCACAGGATTCGTCGCTTCGTCGGCTGCCTCGCACTCGCAGGTACATTCAAGCCCTTTCTACATTGAAAATTTCTGTAAGGTTTCGCTTTTGCAATTCAAATTTTTCGGTTTTGGATTATCTCCTACAAGAGGGTTAAGAACAAATGGTAGTGCTGATACATATAGTGGCTTCTCTATGCGATTTGATTTTCTTTTGGTTTTGAAGACTGAAAATTTATTAGAATCGACTTTTGTTTCCGTTTAGGAGAAAGCAGAGAATGGCTTTCGCTCCAATGGATCCACGACTCGAACAAAGGCTCAGAGAAGAGGTGATTTACCTCCATTCCCTCTGGCACCGAGGCCCCAGAACCCTAGCCCCCTCAAAAACGACCCTTTTCAAACGAGGAGGCGACGAAAGGGACAAGAAAATGGGCAAGGACACAGCCAACACTTCTACCCCCGCCGCCACTGAATGGCCGTGCCCAACCCCAACCCCTCCGCCTTCCGACCAGGGATGGCTTACTCCTAATTTGGAAGCAAAGACAAAGGCGGCGGCCGATGCTGTGCTTTCCCCTGAGGATCAATTAAAGTTGGCTTCTAGAAATGCCCATCGGATTGCCCAAAAAGTTGTGAATGAATTCTTTTCTTCTGATGCTACTGATAGCGATAGTGATAGCGATGATGAATTGATAGCGGACGACGGCCATGGTTGCGAGCGCGATTATTACAGTTTTTTCTTCAAGGTGTTGGATGAGAATCCCGAACTGAGGGCGTGCTACAAGAACTTTGTGGATGGCGAATTTACTTGCTTGGTTTGTGGTGCTTTGGGGGGCAAGAGAATGAGCAAGAAGTATAGGGGCTGTATGGCTCTTGTACAGCATTCGATCGCCAAGGCCAAGGCAAAGAAAAGGAGAGCCCATAGGGCACTGGGGCAGGCCATTTGCAAAATTCTTGATTGGGATATTGATCAGCTTGCCAGTATTGCATCCTCGCTTAGTTTCATGTCTTGTGAGGGAAAGGTGAATCTTAGTGCTGCCAAAGTTGCAGTGGCTGTCGATAATGTTGATCCCGTGAAGGCAGAGGGCGATGGATTAGATAGTAAAGATGGTGGCATAGTAGTCGTTGATAGTGTTGCTTCTGTGGAGGATAAATTAGTGAGCGCAGATAATGAAAATGACGCTGGAGTTTTGCCCAGTGGTGACAAAGTAAATGTGAATTCATCGAATTGTGCTGATGCTGGTCCGCCCTCATTGTGTGGAGATCCTGCATCGGAAGAATTGACTAGTGTTTCTTAATCTTCGACATGTCCTGATGCTCATAAGGAATATGAAAAGTTTGATGCGATGCGTTCGCTTAATGTGGAGTAGCTTGCCATGAAGGGTTTGGCAAATGTTTTTTTAAGTACTGGTGGTGATGATTTAAATATACTATCCTGAAAATTTAGCCTTTATTACTGGTGCTGATAATTTACTGGCATTGCATAATACTACTACTGGGAATATCAGCAACTTCCCTTACAAGGCTTGAATCTATTATTCTGTTCTATGTAGAAGAAACTTAACTGGGGCAGAATCGGTGGGGAATAATGGGTTCTTCAATTCAAGGATCAAAACCAACATAAACCCCATGATTTTGCATGTTTCTTGGAAATAGCATTGTATACTCACGGCGCCCGCGCCCCCTGTTGTCATAAATGAAGTATTTAAGTAATATTGCAAGGGTCTTGTAATGCAATGAGATAACCCCATTCAATTCAAGGATCTGCAATTTATTTCACAGGATGCTAACCCTGTCTTCCTTTGTGTAGGAATAGACAGTTTATAGATGCTTGTGTTTTAAGAATCATCACGGCACTCCTGCTAAGTTACACACACTAGTATTTAACGTTTTTGATACTTCATATAGGAGTTGCCTTTGTTTTCGAGAATTTCCTATCGATTTTCATTCTCTAGAATCTTTCATCTTTTATGACTGACTCTGCCTCAATGCTGTATTCCTTGTTGCCTGGATGCTCTGAGCACCTTATTTGCCCTCTCGAGATTGGCCTATTATAGTTATAGTAAAGTATTAGATGCTGTGTATCCCGCACTGCCATGGGTTAACTTGTCATTGCAAATTTTTTGAGATATTGCTATGAAAGTATCCATGAGAGGAAGGCGCACAAACACTCCAATTAAAAGAATGAAAATGAAAAATGTACTACAAGATTCAAAAGAAGCACCGAAATACTTTCTGTTGTAGTAATAGTAGGCCACCAATTCACAGTTTTTGATAAACTTTTAATTGAGTTGTAAAGAAGTTTACTATGAAATGAATATATATTAGTACGACGCCATTTTATTTTGGCTAATTTTTGTTCGACACTACAATAGCCTGTTTTTTTTTTTTTTTTTTTTTTTTTTTTTTCATACAAAGTAGCAGCAGTTTCAAAGACATTTTCTAAAAGCATATTATTGATCACAATCCCACTTCTGTAATGGGTAAGATTGAAATTAAGGATGTCCCTCTATAGCCGTGTTATTTCAAGCCCAACTCTGGTAGTAGAAAGACATGTATGCATTAGATTTTGGATCGAACTTTGCTAATAAGCTCTCTCCGGAGTATTTTCCCAGATGCTGATTTTGGGACACTGTTTATGAAAGTTACTCTTCTCAATCTTTTAAATGGAGCAACCTGATCTGCAACGAACTTGATGATATCTTCTTCGGTGAGTGAGCTGTTGGGGGAGCGCACAACGTAACCCACCGGCACTTCGCCAGCTCTAGCATCAGGGAACCTGCAATCGAAAATATCTAAATGTATATACTACATATCTCACAAAAATGTACTATAGAATATATATAAAAAAAAAAAAAAATGGTTCTGTGCAGTTGCTCACGGTATGACAACAGCATCAAGTATCTCCAGGTGAGACACAAGCAACGCCTCCAGTTCAGCTGGAGCAATCTGTGGAGAAAGTCGAATATTACCAGAATAAGCAATATCAATACATGTACATGACTTGCCTCTTTAATTCATTTAAGCTCAAGCCATAAATCAAACCAATCAACATGCCATAAAGTCTCGAGAAGACTAGTTAAGGATCGAGTTGAACTTAAATCGAAACTCGGGTAGGCATAAAAGCAATGGATCGGCTTACTTGTAAACCTTTGTACTTGATCAACTCTTTTATACGGTCAACAACGTATAGCTCCCCCTCATCATCAAAGTATCCAATATCTCCGGTGTGCACCACCCATCCCTGTTCATCTATTGTAAGTTTCGTGGCTTGGATATTGTTGAAATAGCCTGAAGAGTGAAGAGGGAGGGAGTTCAGGAAATTGGGTGATGAATTTATCAAAACTTTTGTACTAGTAACAATGCACGCAGTGTTTTCTGCACAAAGGAACATGAGGAGAGTTGTCTAAAATTATAATACTACTACTACCTTGCATCATATTGGGTCCACGAACCCAAATTTCCCCCCTCTCACCGGGAGGTAGGGACTCCAATTTTTCCATGCTAACAATTCGACACTCCACGCCCGGAACGAGCATCCCAGCAGAACCAGAAAATCGAGGCCCAGCTGAATATGGATTCTCGACAGAGATAATTCCACATGTTTCAGTCATTCCATAACCCTGAAATTACAATCCCATTTGTTCAGCACTACGCATCGCTGAAAACACAATGTATGACAAAATTACCCAAACCCGCAAAATGTTGGGCCAGGCATGGGAACGCAACCCACACCCTAATTTTTGGATACGGGGCAACACATATATTATATGAGTACATATAATTAAGGACCTATTTGTTTTGCTTTTGAAAGAAATGGGAAGTCAGTAAAAGAATGAGAAGGAGAATTCAAAAGCAAAAATAAAAGCAGCCTAAATAATTGTTTGGATAGATATTATTAAAGTTGATTTTCAACGGAAACATGTTTGGATGAATTGTACGTAGAATAACTTTTTATATATTAAAATTACTAAAATGGGCATAAATCTTATAATAGCATTTACAAATTATGTTATTTCCTTGTTAAATAGGGATATTTTTGTATTTTTATTCCCAAAATAACTTCTCCTTTTTTTTAGAAATAACGCTCTACCTTTGCTTCTCCTTTTACTTTTTGGAAACGTGAAAACAAATGCCAAAAAAATTCAAAAGGACTTTTGGATAAAGCAAAAGTCAAAAGGAAAAAAAACATTAAAGCAAAACAAACCGGCTCTAATAAGAGCTTTGGAAAGGTATTTTTGGCTTTTGACAGAATCAAAAGTATTTTTGATACAAAATGGGTGATTGGATGGACTTTAAGAAGAAAAAAAAACAAAAGCACATCGAAAAGCCAAACAAATGCTTTTGGGAGAAGCAGCTCAGGTGGTGCTTCTTCCAAAAGCAGAAGCCAAAAGCACCTAGTAACGTATGCAAAGTTTTAAATACCCCTACTAATTTATTTAAATTACACTATAAATAATATTGTTCTCATTATCCCATATAAATAATATGTCTCTTTCGGTAATTATCACATTCCAAGAGTACATTTCATTTTTACACATCCAAACACTTTTTTTTTAAAAAAAAACCGTTTTTCACAAATTCCATCCAAACACCAAAGTTACTTGCTACTGCTTTTAACTTTTGCTTTGGCTTGTGTTTTTATAAAAGCTCATCCAAACGGGCCTTGGGCTTTTGGATGAGTGTTTTTGGCTTTTTTACTTTTGTCAAAAGCCCTTCTGATAGAAAAGATGTGTTTGTTTGGACTTTTAAAAAAACAAAAGCACATCAAAAACCAAAAAAAATATTTTTGGGAGAAGCAGCACTGGGTGCTTCTTCCAAAAGAAGAAGTCAAAAGCACTTGATACAATGTTGAAAGTCTAAAATAACCCCACTATTTTTTTTGTATATTTATTTATTAATGTATATAAATATATTTATATTTATAAATATTTAGATCTAAATATTTATATTAAATCTAGCCAAAAATTTATTATAATGATACCATGATGGTATAAATATTATCTAAAACAAAAGTTCGGAGCACCATGCTAATTTAATATATATATATATATATCTAATATATATATATGCTACACGGTTTTTACTGTTCCTGGAAATAGTGTATGGCTATTTAAAATCTCAGTTCTGCCCTTCAATTCTTTGTCTTTTCTGCCCAATTCTCAATTTATGTCTCATCTCTCATCTACGGTCTTCTTCTCCCCTCAATTTACATCGCATATGTTGCCTCTCGTATCTCTCCCAAATTCCAAATTCGTCTCCACAAGCCTGCCCTAATTTTCCTTTTCTCCGGCAATTGCTCTGATTCGTCATCGATTGACCCTCGTTGCCCGGACCAACGGGTGCTCTACCTGCTCCATCTCCCACTCGTCGTTGCTGCTCCGTCGGCGCCGCTTTCACCTCGTCGCTCCCTGCACCGCGTACCAGACTCATCGTCTGCGCCATCCGCCGTACCCCCGCGTGCCACTGTCGCTCGCGCCGCCTCCTCTCCTCCCCTCCCCTTCGGTGGCTCAGCCTCTACTGGTGGCTCAGGTTTGCTTCTCTTAAATCAGGCCCGCCCACAGTGGGTTACTTCTCGGTTCTTCTGTCGGTGTCTGGATCTGCAACTATTTCTTCCGCACAAGATCGGGCCTTCTCCGCTGTCCGGTCTCATCTCATTGATCCGATTCAATTTTCTCTGATTCGGGCTGTAAGATTTCCATTTCTGTTGCTTTTGAATTTTTTGAAATTTTGGTTGTTTATCCTTTCTACAGGTCTGGAAAGTCTATATTAAGATTTTAGTCTCTATTTAGTGTGTTATTTATTTTGCTAATCATGTATGTTTGGTAATTGATCTCCGTGTTGAGGATGAATATCGGTGAGGGAGTGTATACTGCATAGCGAATTGAGTGTAATTGCGAACGACGTGTGTAAATTCATTTGGATGTGATTCCTTAGGTTGATGACCAGATGTGAACTAGAATGGCCTGGTTGAGGATTGAATTTTGTGTTTGCAACGATGGAGGGGTAAAGAGAATGGGTTGTGAGAGCGTATATACAGTAGTGCGTTTTAGGGAATCCGGTTATGCAGCCTTTGAGGTTTCTGTAATCTTTCACTCAATTATGGACAGGATCATTTAGACAGTTTTACGCTCATAAATTTATAATATATGCACTAGCACTACAAAAATAATCGTTCTGTGTTTCAGGACACAGTGGGATGAAAACATTGAAACTGAGGATGATAGAAAAAATGTCAGCCACAATTGAGAAGGAGACTATTATGTCGGGCATTTTTTTTTTTTTAAAAAAAGAGTACAATTTAGTGGAAAATTGGCAAATGCATGTATTGTCTTTTCAATTGAAAATGTGAGCAAGTTTTTGTCATTCCTATAATTTAAATAGTTTGTATTGTGGATTGTACTGGCGATGGATTCACTGGCGGATGCACATACAAAGTACCGGTGGCACATGACACTGCTCAAATTCATGAAATTGATAATTTAAGCTAAAAATTTTACATTTCAGCGGATTAATGTAGGAAGCATTTGGAATTAGAGTATGACCAATGGACAGCAATCCCTGTATCTGGTCCACGCCCTGCTGCTCGGTACAAGGTGATGTTACACTAGAAAATTTTTTTGAGGATTTTCTTTGATTCTTTCCTGCTTGCTGATTGTTTCCTTTTTATTCCCTCTCATGATTGAAAATAAATGAACAGGTTTGGTCTATACATGTTCCATTTATTCTTTAGCTGTACTTATTTTTCATGCAAATGTTTTTATTTTATTTTTTAACTACAGCATGCTGCAGCTTTATTCGATGAGAAATTATACACTACAGGTGGAAGCCGCAATGGTAGATATTTATCTTATTTCCAGGTATTGTTGATTTTGTTTGATGTGAGTTGTGGAACTATATAGTATTCTACACGTTGGGGATTTTACTTATATTATTTTTCTCTTGCTTCTAGGTTTTTGATCTTCTAAGTCTCACATGGTCCACCATAAAAATGAACATTGAAGCCAGTGATCTGAAGGCTAATGATGGCATTCCAACAGAAGTTTTTCCTGCAACTGCTGGTCATAGTATGGTAATGCAACATTTCAGAATGGATTAGTGTCCGTTTGCTTATTATAATTTTGATGGAAAAGTGAGTAGTTACTTCAGGAGTTATTAACAAAGTCTTTACTAATCTAAGTAGTTTAATAATGCACATCTGATTTTTTTTCCCCCAGGTTAAATGGGGAAAAAGGCTGCTGCTTATTGCTGGCCTGTCGAAGAATACTATTGATGGGGTGACAGGTTTTGTTTTCTGCTGGATATGATGTTGGCTGCATTTGATTTTATTTTATCTACAACTTGATTTTGTGCAAACTTGTGTTGATTTTGTGCAAACTTGTGTTGGTTTTGTGCATCTATTTCTTCCTGCACTGATCAGACTTTTCAAAGTGGATGCTTCCCATCTAAGTTGTGGATGTTTTTTTTTGGTTTATTGCTCTGATACGCTTTTCTTTTTTTTTGGCTCTTTATTATAGAGATACAAGTTGATGTTCTTTATTTCTTTGGGAGTTTAAATTCGAAGCTACTGTTTGTGTCCTTATTTTACACCACTTAGTAGTTTATTTGATGTGGGATTATTAGTCCTGAAAAGCATATTTGTTGCGCTTCTTCCTGTTAGCTTTGGATATTGATTGTTCGAGGCAGGGCCTACCTCTCTATCCCTAACAAATATTCTCTTCTTTTCTTCTTTCAGATATGTTTGTCTCATGGTTCGGTTGAATTTCATTTCACTGCTTCATACATATTCCTTTTTATTAAGTATGTTTGTTGCAACACGCACATCTCATAGAATTGAATCAGCCTTTATATTAGGATTTTCCTTCGACAAAGTGTATCAAAACTCCTCACTGATACGTGGGTTTATATTAGATATTTATTTCCATGCTTTTGGAATTTGTTGTGTTCGACTCACTGAATTTTCAATGTTGCGGGAGCCAAGTCTCATAGTGAAGGCACGACGGTGGTATACATGATCAATGAGAGTCTATTGCTCTAACATTTAAAATAATTGGTATGCTGTCTACAGTTGCAGTCATCCATATAATGGGTATGAGATGCCTCAGTGTTCCCTATTCCTGTATTCATTTTATGCATGTCTGCGTGTTTGATGAAATTGTTGTTTTTGAAATGATCAATGGGCTTGTTTCATCAAATGTAAAGTTTTAGCCCTGTAGGTATTCGACCATTGAGGGTTAGTCGATTGATTGTACAAATTCCTTGATTGTGTGTTGTATGAATTTCTTCGTGAGGCTGAAATTATCAAATGCATTACCTGTTAGAAATAAAATTTTTAATGTTTTCATGAGTAAATATCTTTCATCCTCAGCAGAAACTCTCTGCCAATGAAGATCATTCATCTGTTACTGATAGAGATCAAGCCATCCTGGAAACATCACAACCACAAGCAGAAGCTGATAAAAATGTTCCTATACCTTTGAATAAAACTAGTGAAAGTAAACAAGGTATTCCTACTGGTAAAGTTGACAGTAGAGAGCAACACTACAGTTATGGAGATGGCTCTTTAAAGGATAATTATTTGTCTGGAACAATATCTACGGATGAGGAGGTGAAGTCAGTAGGTCTTCATCTGTACGTTGATACTTCTAATTCAGAAGCTATGGCTTCATCCATGAATGGTGCTCTTCAAAGAGAGGAATTTCCAGAAGTGGCTGTTATGAATCCATCTTATGATACTGAAGATGATTTTGTGAATGTATATTTTCCAATTGACTCGTCAAAATATCAGCACTCCGAATCAAAACATGTTTCCAGGCTAGCACGGGTGAGACATGCTCTACTTTTTTTTTCCTTTGATGATAAGAACTATTCATATTAAGATCAATATGTTTTAGAGTTAATTGTTTAACCTCAATAATTATCTTTTTTTGTAGTTTTATTTCAATATATAATTCTTCTTCGTATTGTCTTTCAAAATACTATTTTTATTTCCAGATCCCTTTTTCTGCCTTTTGGTATTTATTCATTAAACTCAATATTTGCCATGCCCAGGTTTGTGCGGGGCTTTCATCACGCCTACAAGACTACACATCTGAGAATGCACAGTTAGAAGAGCTTCTTCTGGCAGAGGTAAACAAAATCTATATTTGAAATGATTTACTTTAAAAAGTTCCATTACCTGTGTCCAAAGCTTTTAAAATAATCCTTATTACATACTTCTATTACTGTGTTACAGGGAATTGACTAAATCATACGAAGCTCGCAGAAAAGCAGAAAGATCTATCTCTATCTAAGCCAATGGTGAGCAAAGTTGAGGCAAACATGATAGATGAGGAGCCACTTGGTAGAATATTTGAAAATGCATTTCATCTTTCCTTTTTAGAAGTTTGAATTCTTTTAAATAAAACCTGCTGTCCTTATGTGAAGGATCTCATCCCATTGCTATACACATGTCCTGGAAAACGCTTTCATTTGATTCCTCATTTCTTTTTCGGAAATAAAGATGGGACGATTTTGCAGGTACTTTATGGCATTAGCAGTATTCATTGGTCTTAATGTGTTGCTAGAAACCTGTGTTGCAATTCTGGTGTATTCATTGCCCCTGCGACAGTGGTTCTAGCATAACCGAGGTGAAAGCCTACCTTGGCATGGTAAAGATGCTCATTCCATTTTGCCTCTGAGTACACTACATTTGTCAAAGTGAGTTGGCCCTTGTGTTGGTATCATCTTAACATAAGGGAGCAATCTTTCTTGCATTTATGCATATAAAAAGGCATGCAAAGGCTATGGGCCTAGATATCCTCTTTTGGTTTCCATAATTTGGTGTTTAATTGAGAATTTTGTTATTAGGTCATTTTCTCTATTGTTATCTTACACATGATGTGCTAATGCCTTTTTACTCACAAAGACACGCGGCGCGTAGCGCGCGACATTACGAGTTCTAGTATATATATATATGTATATATATATACTCCCTCGGTCTCGTAATGTTTGTTATGTTTATTAATATACTACTATTCACACATGGATTTTTACTTGAAGTTTTATCATAGTTATACAAGTTAAAATATAGTCAAGTGAGATCTCGTTGGATTCGTCTCGTCGTATAATTTTAAATATGAAACTTTTAGAATTTTTACATACACCAAACTTGAGTTATTAATGATTTAAAATGTGCATTGAACAGCGTAACGGGTGGGCCCGTGAAAAATAAAACGAGACAGAGGAATTATTATTATATTTATATTTTTCACAAAAATATATTTATATTCATAAATATATAAAAATAAATGTTTATATTTATATATAAGTAAGTATATTCATATAAAAATATATTTATATTTGAATTTATAAATTAAAAAGTATACTATTTAGAATATAAAGTAAGTAACATGTCTTTTTTGGTAATTTTATACATTTCAAAAAAGCACTTTTCACTTTTACACATCCAAATACACTTTTGAAAAAAAAAAAAAACTGTTTTTCAAAAATTACATACAAACACAAAAACTGCATGCTTCTGTTTTGACTTACACTTCTGCTTCTGTTTTCCTTTTCAAAAATTCATCCAAATGAGCCCTAGTTTATTATTATTTTTATCTAATTTTCATTTCTTCATTTCAATTTAGTAATTTGGGATAAATATTTTATTTGGTTTGATGATGCTTAGTTGGAGTTATTGAAGTTTTGATTCATAATGAATGAATACATTTTATATTTATATTATGTTTAACTAGAATAGTTGAGATTTTAATTAATTGTTGCTTATGTTAAGTTGAAACTAGGGATAAATGGCTTGTTTGGTTTAGTTTTATGTTTTTTTATTTTGTTGGAATGTTTGAGACTTTGATTGTGAGATGTTGTTAGAGGTTAAATGAGATGTTTAGAATATCAAAATTTTATAATTTTTATTTGTATATAATTTGAGATATTAATGATTGCAATTATGCAAGGCAACTTTCTTTCGAGTATGTGTTATATATCTCTCTTTTTTTTGTAAACATTGACACACCTATGTGTCGGCAAAGGTGTGTGGGAGCCCAAGCCACACAATTTACAAAGGGGGATAAAGGAGATGGATAAGGGGTCGGGTAGGAACGAACCCCAACCTATGGTTAGAAGGTAAGGGGAGATGATCACTGAAGTCAAGTCTCATTCCCTTTTATATATCCTTTGTCACCTCCTAAAAAACCCCATACTAATTGTAATTAGGTGGATACATATATGAAAGTCAAATTTCCTCTTGCACTTTCCATGTGGGATATTGTTTTACACACCTGTTAACCAAGAATTTTGATTGAACAATATTTGAGAATTATTACAAGGTTTACTCAAAGGAATTACAAGGATTTAAATAAAAATGTAAACGAATGGCAAAATTTGCAGAAATGAACGGAAATAAACTTGTAGAAAGGAAGAAAAATGTGCAGGAAGTAAAAATAGATAAAGCGATTCCTCAAGGGGTGTGTGGATGATCCTTCGCTTCCATGCCTCTTCCTCCTTTTATAGAGAGTGGAACGACACCCTTCCCAGGTTTCACTGCACTGATTACCCTCCCCGCAATCTTCTCCTTGGATTAGGTGATGGCGTTGCCCTGCAGGCCGCCGCCCTGCATTAATGAGACGCGATCTTCCCTTCACTTTCCTTTTAATGCCGCCGCCCTGCATTAATGATGATGCGGGATCCTCTCCTTGGATGATGCCCTCCATAATTCCCTCCAAGGGCCGTGCAGTCTGTCGTGTGTCATGATTTTTCTCTACACGAATTATGGTGCAGCTTCTCCCCACTTGGTCATCATTCGGATAAATCTTGAATTGGACCGGGCCTCTCGAGAAATGGATTGAGCTAAACTCATTGGGCCTAATAAATTAATTTATTGGGCCTAAATTATTGGATTAACAGATACCCCTCGCGTAATTTGTCTGATTAAAATTTTAAGACAGATTTGCGCGTTTGATTCATGCCAGCTTCTCACGAATATATATATTTTTTTTCAATTCTTAAATCTTGAAGTCCACTCTATCTTCTGCAACCTTGTCCTTTTCATATTTATTTTCCTCAACTGCACTCACTTTCTCTTCTCTTTCCGTGTGTCTAGTGCCCAATTAATTTGTCAAATAATTTCTCCAGCTGGTCGTGCCCACTATCAATGGCACATGCTCCAATTCCTTATTCCGTCTACCAATTATGCTCAAGCTACCCCTTTTCAATTCTCAACCACAGCCTCAAAGTACCAGAAGTAAATTCCCACAAAGAATCCCAGAGATTTAAGCACACAGCTTCGGTGGAGCAGCAATTGGAGCAACAGCGGCGTCAGGCAGTGCACAGAGGAGGAGAAGACCGGGTCCAAGAGGGCGGTGCACGACTGATGACGGGGACCACGGTCGCTGGTCGGAACAACAGCAGTAGCGGTCGACAGTGCCATAATAGCAGCGCCAGCGAAGGGAGTCAGTGACAGGGGGCGCCTATGACGGGTGGAGACTCGACGGAGAGCCGCCTGCGCAGGGGGAGAGGCCGCGACTCAGCGGTGGTGACGAACAAGCTCGAACATACAGGTGGCGGTGACGGCACAGGCATACCAGAGGTGCACATTATGGTTTCCCTCACCAAGGGGATGAACGACGCTGTCAGCTCCAAACGTCGTTGCTAGGTCCGCGAGCGCCGCCGAGCAGAGCCAACACCCTTCCTTGGGCCGCCCATCATCGCCGCGAGCCGCCAATACCCTTCCGGCCGCCAACACCTGCGGGCCGCCAACATCAGGAACCGCCAGCCCCGATGAGTGCCGCCAGTGAGGGCTGCCAGCCCCTAGAAGGCCGTTAACTCTCCGAGATGCCGCCATCTTGACCAGGGAGCCGCCAACCGCAAGCCTTGGACCTTCCTCGTGCCGCCAACTTGCCAAACGCCACTAGCCTCCACGGGCCACCAACCTCGCTGGGCCGCCAACCTCTCGCCAGCCGCCAGCCTCGGTCCCAAGCGCCGCCAACTCCGGAGACGTTGCCACCTCGAGCGTCCTCCGCCAGCCTTGAGTGTCGCCGCCAGCTTAGGTTGCCAACTCCTAAGCGCCGACAACCAGAAAGCGCCGCTAGCTCCCCCCGCGGACGCCGCCATCATCCCAGCACCGCCAACCGAGCACGGGCCGCCAGCTTCAAATGCCAAGCCCAGGCGCAGCGAGCCCCTGCTGCGCCGCCAACTCCCACCGCCAGCCTTGGTTCGAGCCGCCAGCCTTGAATAGGGGAGTGCCGCCAGCCGTCGCTTGCCGCCAGCTCGAGGACGCCGCCATCCGCATCTGTCAAGCCGGGTACCAGCCGCCTGCTTATCACACCAGCTGCCGTTGCTTCCGGCCAGCCGCCCATTGTGAGAGGAACATCGTTAGCCGCCGCTTGAGCGAAAGCTTGCTGCCACCTAGTTACCGTCGTTGTTCTGCTGTGCGGAAGGATGAGAACGATGGCTGTCGAGGATGACGGGTGCTTAAGATGCTGGAAGAACGGAGCTGCCACCATGGAGATTAAATAAGATGACTCCGCTGTATGTGCTATAGCAAAAACAAGGTGGGGGAGATGATACAATAATGCAATTATGTGGGCCCACTAACTTCAATTTTGATTGTTGTTGACCGAACTTAAATTAAGTTCAAAATGGATTTGCAAAGCATTCATTACGATGGGAAGATGTCTTCAGACATGGAAAATGGATTTGGGCAGCCAGTATTATTTTTTTAGTTTTTATTTTTATTTTTATTTTTTTATTTTTATTTTTTTATTTTTATTTTTTACAAACTATCCGGCCTCCAAGGCCGCCATCGATGGCCTTCTAGGGCCGCTGCCCTGGGTTGTTTCTACCAAGGATCAATATAGCAGCCGCCACCGTTGGTTCGTCTTCCTCTTTACCCGATTTTACTTTATTGAAATGAGTCTCTTGTAAAGGATGACGCTTCTCTTCCTGTTCCTCCAGGAATTTTTCCAAGCGGGCCGCTCTCTCGGCCAGTTGGGCAAGATTAGTTGCATCCTGCACAATTAAGTGCTCTTTTAATCTCGGTAACATGTTAGCCACTGTTATATTGGCTATTTCTTTATCCGGGATTGCCATAGTACATCGGCCTTTAAGGCGCTGCAATCTATTAATAAAAACACTTGCCGCCTCATCGGCAAATTGTTTAGCGTTAGTGAGATCTGCAAGACTAACCTGTGACAGGGCAGTGTAGAACCTGTCATGAAATGCCTGCTCAAGATCAGCCCAATTCTGAATTGAATTCGGCCGCAAGGACACAAACCAAGCAAAGGCAGGTCAAGTCAGAGATGAGCTGAACAGCCTTAACTTCAGCCAATCGTTGGCCGCTCCTTCGCCACATTGAGCAGTAAATCTGCCCACATGTTCTACTGTGGATTTATCGTCGTCTCCCGAGAATGTGGTGAACTCGGGCATTTTGAAGCCTCTAGGGTAAGGCTGCATAGTGTCTACCCAATCAGGGTATGGTTTCCTGTACGTGGGTCGTTCCATCGTCCTTAATTGAATCCCGAAGTGTTGTTGCATCATATCTGCCAACAACTCTGGTGACACCACGGGCGCCTGTGTAGGAGGCATGGCGGCTTGAGGATACATGTCGGCTGGGAGAGCGTTGGCGGCCTGAGGCATGGCGGCTGCGAGAGGGCTGGCGGCCTGAGGCATGGCCGCTGGGTGTGAACTGGCGGTCTGATGTTGCATGGCGGCCGGGTGTGGACTGGCGGCCTGCTGCTGCATGACGGTCGGGTGTGGACTGGCGGCCTGATGCTGCATGGCAGCCTGTGTGTTGGCGGCCTGAGGATGCTGTATGGCGACTGGCGGTGTTGCTGCCACATGTGGCATGTTTCCTCCTATAGCAGTAGGGATGGCGGCTGGTGGCATGGATGCCGCCACTGCATATGGTTCTATCGTTGTATGGCGTGATGCCATGCCAAATGCACCCGAAATCGCGGTACAACATGGTACAGCGCTAGACGCTAAGTATCCGGATGAAGTATACATCGGTATGGGAGGCGCCACATAACAAAAATTCGACATATTAGGTGCCGCATGAGTGAAAGCAAGAGTAGACGAGAATGAGGGCAAACTCGCTAGGCCTCCAAACTCAGAAATTGGCGGCTGACCAGATGTTGTCCCCCAAGTCCTATGTAGGCCGCCATACGGCCCTGGGATGCTTGGTGGCACATTCATGCCATTTGCAGGGATAGATCCCTCTTGTGGAGTACGCAGGGATCCACATATCCTGTCAGTTTGATCAGCCATGGCGGGCTGCAATACGTCCATAAGGTGCCTCGTAAGTAAATGCATGAATTCGGTCATCGATTCAGTCATCGATAGTCGCATTTGTTCCGAAAGGGTTGGGACTTGCATTATCCCTTGCGGTGGTTGAGAGGTAGTCGCCACATTATCGGCATTCTCAGATGGTGTCCTTACTGGAGTTTCTTCATGCAGCGACATTTTTTCAAATTTTTGTGTTAAGTCCCTTACTACTCGTCCAGATCTAAGTAGCATACACTCTAAGCGGATATGGTTTCCACTCGGGTCCCATTGGGCGTGCCAATTTGTTAACCAAGAATTTTGATTGAACAATGTTTGAGAATTGGTACTAGGTTTACTCAAAGGAATTACAAGGATTTAAATAAAAATATAAAGGAATGACAAAATTTGCAAGAATGAAGAATGGAAATAAACTTGCAGAAAGGAAGAAAAATGTGCAGGAAGTCAAAATAGATAAAGCGATTCCTCAAGGGGTGTGTGGATGATCCTTCGCTTCCATGCCTCTTCCTCCTTTTATAGATAGTGGGACGACACCCTTCCCAGGTTTCAATGCACCGATTACCCTCCCCGCAATCTTCTCCTTGGATTAGGTGATGGCGTCGCCCTGCAGGCCGCCGCCCTGCATTAATGAGACGCGATCTTCCCTTCACTTTTCTTTTAATGCTGCCGCCCTGCATTAATGATGATGCGGGATCCTCTCCTTGGATGGTGCCCTCTATAATTCCCTCCAAGGGTCGTCGTGTGTCATGATTTTTCTCTACACGAATTATGGTGCAGTTTCTCCCCACTTGGTCATCATCCGGATAAATCTTAAATTGGATCGGGCCTCTCGAAAAATGGATTGAGCTAAATTCATTGGGCCTAATAAATTAATTTATTGGGCCTAAATTATTGGGTTAACAACACCAACAGTAGACTCGTTGCAAGTCAGCCAAAACTTATGAAACTTGGCCAATTCTTATACCCGTCTAGTTTGGGGACCCATAATGTGTGTGTGGCATCTATATTTAATGCTCACTCATACTTCTTCTGTTTTCATTTGAATTGTTTTGTTGTCCCTGTGGTCTCATTATATGGAATATGATTTTCCTCAAAAAAGAAAAGTAATTTAGCAAATGGATCTGCATTCATACTTCGAGACAGTGGTGGACCCAGGATTTTTTTATGGGTATGGCTGAAATTTATTTTTCAGCTGTAGGTATACAAAGAGAATGTTTGGGAGTTAGCGGATTCGATAGGGGATAGTGGATTTGAAAAGAGAACTGTGAGACAATCTGCTCTTTGAATCTGCTATCTGCTAGCGGATCCGTTGACTCCCAAACATCCCCAAAATAATTATAGATAATTTTGTTCGTAAAAAGTACAAAATAAAAAATGATTTGACCACAAGAAAAATAATACTCCCTCCGTCCCACTACACTTGTCCTGTTTGACTTTTTTACACTGTTCATTGTTCAGCTTTGACTCAATTTTTTTTTGAGGTGAAAGAATCTTGTTCCATAGCAAGATCGATGTCGAGTTACAGCAAAGCATTGCTTGGAAGATACAAAAGTGAGTCGTACAATCATAAGTTATCTCAATATAATCGCCACAATGGCTTATTCCTATGGCCCCAAATCCCCATTCGAAAATCTGCATCAGAAGCACACATTGGATCCTAATTCATACCATAAGCTCGTACCTCTCATAGGAGCAGTACTCCCACAGCAGCAGTGTCGTGTATCTCATAGTAGCAGTCCTCCCACAACACCATCAGAACAGCAGCATCATCACAGCAACGAAACAAGCAGCATCAAAATAGCAACAAAAACAAGCAGCATCAAAAACAATCATCATCAATCAAGAGTTTGCGCCATGAAAACCCGAGATGGTGCAGCAGCGTCCTTATCCCGTAGCAACTGGTCCAGATCATCTTCTTGTAGGTATTTCTCCTCCTCCACCGTTTTCATTCCGATAGTGTAGCAACTCGCATCGTCTCATGAGTGGCACTCACTAAGGGATCGGTGAAAACCCAGACATATTCATACCCAAACTTTTGCTTGAATCATAAACTTTCTTCCCTTGCAATTCACTTCAATCCAATGCATAGACCTTAAAGGGGCAAAGGACACGTTGGGAGGAAATCAAGGGTAGTTGTATGAAAGAGGTTAGAATGGGGTGAGGATACAAAAAAACAAAAGGATGGACACATGAGGACTGGAACGATGAATTCAGCAATAGGACTGAAACTATGAGTTCAGTAATATGACAAGAGTTCAGTAATAGGACTCCAGAAATAATACACAATCATGGAAATGTAGACCATTAAGTTCAAAGCACGGCTCTCAAACCTGGAGGAACAAACACCAAGACCAAATTCCAAGCACTATCTTTTCAGAAAACCCATGAGAAACCTCTCATCGTACTGTCCGCTTATTTGAAGTAAAACACAACGTATTAATGCTGCCCCCAGTATACACATCTCACCCTCTTCTATTTTTCTCTCTCTTTTTTCTTCTTTTTTCTTCTTTTTTTTTCCTTTTTTTTTCTTTTTCTTTTTTTTTTCCAATACTGTCTTTTTTCAAATTTTCTTTAACCAAACGTTTCTGACTTCATCATTGTTCCAAGAGGCAATCCAGTACAAAATCAGTTAATGGAATTACTCCGTACGACTCTATAAACCTTGGCTCCTACTAAATGAAGCCCTCAAAATGATTTCAGCCCTCAAAATGAAACCTGTCCAAACTGAATTCAGCCCTCAAAATGCACCAACCCCAAATCATCAACTATACAGTGAAAAATCATATGGGGGTGCATGACTCTTTTCTAGCCATCCCAGAAATAAGGACAGCACAGATTGGACGCCTAAATGTGAATATGGTATGGTTAACCGGGACAAGATTAGGAGATAATGAAATAAGGTGAAAAAATTAAAAAAGGATGTGAGAAGTTTTAGTAGCAAAGAGGGGGAGAGAAGTAGGGGTCAGTCAAGGATATTCCAATGCCCTTATCCAATTTCTATACATTGGATATAAGTGAAAGCAAGCTCGAAAGATATGATTAAGCAAAGATTGAGCAATAATAAGATGTCTGTATGATTACCACCAGTGTGTGCAATTAGGATCTAAAAAGACGCAATTCTCACCGAGTTATTGTGCGATGACTCCACTTAGTAGATGAAAATAGCAGGCCTTGAAACTCCATATGAAGTAGTAGTTATATCAATTTCGACCTCAGCCTCAATATTCCCAGCACGTAGTCAAATGAGTCCCATCTCAGTTCAGTCCCTTTCCACTTTAGTATTCCGCACAGATTTGGGATAACATTAATCCTTTTGCCCTTCCTCGATCCCGATTCTTGTATACCAGCATCGTCCCCAAATCTGTACCATCCAGCAGTGAGCGCTAATCAATCATCAATGGTGCCTCATCCGAATCAACAACATCAGTCTCCAGAAAGACAGCAGCCCCTCAACAGCAGCTTTGATCCCCCAGTCCTTTAAGTTTCGACAGCAGATACCAACAACATCCTTCACAGCCGAGTTCCCGGTTTACTCCAGTTATATGATAAATTTTACAGTCTCCAGCGCACCACCAAGTCCCACATAAATATGTCCCCTGCAAAAATAACATGTCAGTTAAACAAACAAACTCAATATTATGCCGTCTCCTTTGCTCCACAAACAGTGTGAAATCCTCCCAAGCCTCAACTGCCTTAAAGAGACCACCACTCCACCACACTCCTTCACTGCAAATGCATTATATCCAACTGGCTTTACCAATCGCGCCATTCAGCGCAAAATCATCACCTACTACCGAGCTCCAGGCCTGC
This sequence comes from Hygrophila difformis, assembly GCA_030278955.1. Taxonomy (NCBI): domain Eukaryota; kingdom Viridiplantae; phylum Streptophyta; class Magnoliopsida; order Lamiales; family Acanthaceae; genus Hygrophila; species Hygrophila difformis. The sequence continues at coordinate 18,704,062 of JAOANR010000001.1, read as the reverse complement.
CCCACCCTTCCGTTCTTCCCATAGCAAATTACAAACCCGTACAAAGATTCTTGAGTAGTTTAATCTAGATCTCTCTCAGGTACAGCCCACCAATAACGTATCCAAGGCTCACCAGTATACATATACCCAATTCAGAGACAGCTCACCAGACCAGTACCATTACTCAACTACCGATAGACAGGATCTGCTCCTTCTACGGCAACCAAACCAACCTCTCATTCTGAAAAACCAATCATTACCAAGACTAAGATAGGTCTCCAGGATTCTATTTCTGTTGAGCCCTGTACTTACCAGCATCAAAGCCAAACTTCTACCACCCCCTCACCCTTTGCCCCGGCTCTAGCCCAATAGTCCGCAATGTCATTCCGCTCCCTCAGTATATGTTGCACCCGCACCTCCCCACCACATCTCAACAATGTCATGATCGGGTCCAATAATCTATTTAGTCTCCATGGGACGGATTCTGGGCATTTCATCCAACGCACAACATTCTGTGAATCACATTCAAAAATTAGCTTGGGGAGAGGGAAACCTTGATCACGTATAATAGCCTGACTCATTCGACTAAGCGCTGTCATCTCCGCTTCGGTTGAATCCGCACGCCCAATACTATCAGACAATATAAATATAATGTTACCCTCATCATCCCTAATGACTCCTCCCACCCCTGCCGGCCTGGGATTACCAAAGGATGACCCATCCATATTAACCTTCCACCATCCTTTGCATGGGCGTTCCCACACCAATCCACTTCTCACCCTCTTGATTTTCCTTTTGCCGGTTTCTGTCAGAGCTCCAGGGAAGGAGTTTTCCTGGCATATCAAGCTCAGATTTCTACCTTTAAATTCAGCAGCCCACCACAAAGAAGCTCTCCATCTAATTTCTTCAGTCACCACATCAAGATCAAACTGCATCCCATTAAATGCCACTTTATTTCTATGCTTCCATATTGTCCATAGCGTTGCTAAGCCTGCGAATGTCCATCCAGCCCGGAGTTCTGTCTTCCTCTCATTTCCAAGCCAATCTGCTAGCAGTTTATCAGCCTCACCAGGGATTGACCACACCACATCAAAGTTAGCTGCCACCTTGTACCATATGCTACTCACTACCTCGCACCTGCATAGTAGATGATTAACTGATTCAGTCTCCTTTTCACATAATAAACAATGTGCATCAGACCATTGTATACACCCTCGCTTTGCCAAAATTTCACGGACCGGGAGAGCTCCATGAACCGCCTTCCATACTAGTAGCTTAACCTTCATAGGACACCTAATTCCCCAAAGCCTCCTCCAGAACCTCCGCTGCTCGTCTTCATGCATATCTGCCCCCCTCTCCCGACATGATCTTGTAGAGAAGATACCACTACTTTCCTTCTCCCACACTAATCGATCTTCAACAAATCTACTCAAACGTTGTCTATGGAGGATAACCATCATTGACTGCCATATATCGACTTCCCAATCAAATAGTGGTCTTCTCAGTTGAATATCCCATTCCCATGCCAATCCAATCCATTTGCCAAATTCGGCCACCTTCCCATTTTTGTTGTTGGCTAGAACAAAAATTCTTGGGAAGAGATCCCTTAAATTCCTGCCTTCCTCTAGCCACTTATCCAGCCAAAAATTAGTCATTCTGCCATTACCAACTTGGATTCGAAAACCGTTTCCGTGCCGTACCCTTTCATACTTGCTCCACTCACTACAGATGCGTCCCCACAAAGATCTCCCCTCTTTCACTTCAGGCAACATCATTGTTGATCCACCATAGTATTTAGCTTTAATTACCTCCTTCCACAATGACTTTTCAGCCCCATACCTCCACCTCCATTTTAATAGCAAAGCCATATTCTGTCTCTGTGTATCCCCAATCTGTAATCCACCGCTATCCCTACTAGAACAGATCACCTCCCAGTTTACTAAATGCATCTTCCGATTACCCTCCCATTCATTCCAAAAGAACCTCCTCTTAAACTTTTCCAATTGATCTGCCACTGTCTTTGGGATTTTAAAAAGTGACAGAAAATAAGTTGGGAGGCAACTAAGTACTGATTTTACCAAACAAAGCCGGCCCGCTTGAGATAAAAGTCGCCCTTTCCACCCCGCCAATCTCCTCTCCACCTTTTCCAAAATCGGTTGCCAAATCGTCGTCCCATTTATCCTACCCCCGATCGGAAAACCCAAATATCTCATAGGCCAATTACCCACATTACAGCCAAATGCAGCCGCTGCTTCATTCACAGATTCCAATGAGCAGTTTATTCCATATATGCAACTTTTTCCATAATTTATTCTCAACCCTGTTGCTAATGTTAAGCATCTCAAAATTCTTTTGATAAGAATTACCTGACTAAGCTCCCCTTCACAAAATATCACTGTGTCGTCCGCATACTGAAGATGCGAAATCATCGGCCCTCCTCCCCCAGCGTTCAGACCCTTCACCAGCCCCTCTTCCACCCCTTTCAACATCAACCTATTTAGGATCTCTGCCACCATCACGAACAAATATGGTGAAAGCGGGTCGCCTTGTCTAATTCCTTTACACATCTTGAAGAAACTTGTGGGTGTGCCGTTGATTAACACAGCAGCCTCCGCTATAGAAACGCATTCCTTTATCCAATTTATCCATTTCTCCTCAAAATTCATTGCCCCCATCACCCGCAACAGGCTCTCCCAAGATACATTATCATATTCTTTGGCGAAATCCAATTTTATCACAAAACCTTTGCGCCCTGACAAATGAGTCGAGTGAAAAATTTCTGCTGCAATTAGAACTCCATCTAATATCTGTCTACCTTTGACGAAAGCCATCTGCGATTTTCCAACTAGACCATCCAACACCTCCTGGAGTCTTTTAGCTAGAACCTTTGCCACAATTTTGTAAACACTTTCTATTAAAGAGATCGGCCTGAATCGAGATGGGTCTTGTTAGAATCGTATGATCACGTAGTTTTATAATATATATTTTGAATAATTTTTCATTGTGTATATTTTGAGATATTAACAAATAAAAAAGTGCATTGGATTGTGTGCAAAAGTGAAACAGGACAAGTTAAATGGGACGGAGGGAGTATAATATACTTCATATAAATTAACATCTTCTGATACCGTTGATATGTGAACTCATTATCTATAAAACTGAAAACATCTCTTTCCCACTAAATCCTTGCTATTCACATCAAAATCATCAATTTGTTTTCGAACTTTAAGATCAACTTCAATGTCATTTGGATTAAAATCACAATATTTTCTCTTACTGTTACTAACTTCCTCGGAAGAATTTAGGATTTGCATTTAATTTAGAAGAGATTCCAATTTATCTATTCATCTTCCCCTAAATCAATAAATCAATTATTATAAATTAATATCAATAATAAAGAAAATATGTAGTAAATGAATAAAGCAAACATGCCCTAATTTGGGGGGTGGGGGTTGGGGGAGATTTGGGAGGTAGGGCTGGAGCCCCTCCCAGCCTCTGGGTACGCCCCTGCTTCGAGATGCATGTATGAATTGAGTGATTTAGCCGGATCGGAGGACATCAAGCATGATGCATCTTTGGAACAATGTATTGTACTTATTAGTTTGTATTGTATTATTTAACGTAGTTGTATGGTATTATGGTGTATTATATTAGTGTTGTGTATTAATTTAGTGTTATACAACATTTTGTAATGCACTACATTATAATTACAATTCAGTTTTGGTACAGACAGGCTCTTTAGCTGTACATGCAGACTACAACAATGATGATGTCCCCATAATTTTTTTGTGATTTGTTAAAAAAATGTTAATATTATAAACATCACAAAAATAACCATATCCATCAAAATTTTGGTATACATCACAAAACCCTCCCTCCACCCACAACCGTATGGTGCAGTCCCTGCACACCAGCCGTACCCTTATAATTATACAACATTGCATTATATTAATATTGTATTGCATTTTGATGTACCTATTATTTTTTAAATAATTTTCTTACAAATATAGTCAATATATATATTAATAAATTAATAAAACATATTAAATATATATTATTTTAATATTATAATATTTAATTTATCAAATATTTATCAATCAAATAAAAGAAATAGTTCAATTAATTGCAAATTGAGGAAAAAAGAAGAAGAAATAAGGCAATACATCGATCGATCATAAACTCAATTCAGCATTAAAAAATTATACATATCCAGGCACTAAAAACAACCAAAATGGGCTTGTACTATTTTTATACATACATAACATTACTACAATGCAGCTTAATACTTCAAAATTGATCTGCATTCATACTTCAAAATGCATGCATCTATTTGCACGTTTCGCTTGCGTATGAAACTCTACCATACCTTATTGAGTAACACTAAATTAAACCTTGGGGGAAAAAATATATATATATATATATATATATATATGCAAAACTAAGGTCAAAGCCTGAAACAAAGGGTTAAGAAATGATCATGAGAGAGCAGTTACCTGAATCACAACAGCCTGCGGGAAATTCTTGGCGCAATCCTTCATTAAGGCCCCGCCAAGGGGAGCTGCCCCCGACAAGATCTCCTTCAACGACGATAGATCGTACTTGTTCATGTTCCTGTTCTTCGCCAACGCCAGAACAATCGGCGGCACGACCCACAAATGCGTTATCCTATACCTCTCCACCGCCTCCAACACCCTCTCCAACTCATACTTCGACATCGACACGACGGCGTCGCCGCGCTGCAGGTGGGCCAACAGGATCCCGAAAATGCCGAACACGTGAAACATCGGGAGAACGCATAGGAAAACATTGTGCCCCTCCCCCGCTCTGTCGTTGTCGGCGGTCAGCATCAGCGACGCCGCGATGAAATTCCGGTGACTGAGGACCACGCCCTTGCTCGTCCCCGTGGTCCCTGACGAATAAAGCAGTGCAGCGGTATCATCCTGCTTGATTTCGTTAGGGTTTGTCGAACCAACAACTTGAGCTAAATAAACTGGAGGTATTTCGATTATGGAAGAAGAACAACTGTTTTCATATACAGAGATATAAATGGGCTCCAGTATAAATACTACATAATTGAGGGAAAAGGAAAGCAGGCCCAACAGATGGCCCAAGAGACAAACAAAGGAAAGTAGAAAAACATAGGCCCAAGGACAGAGCCCAGACTTCAGCCAACTCCAGTGAATGCAGCAGCAGCAGCAGCAGTCCCTCGACCATGACTCGCACCAGCAACATGCTCATCATCCCCCCCGCAAGCTGAACCACGCCAGAGGTTCAACTTGGAGCAAAAGGAGAGGAACTGCTTGGAAGGTAACCCTTTAGTGAACATGTCAGCAATCTGGAGATGAGAAGGGATGTAAACAGGATTGATGAATCTTTGTTGAAAGTAGTCACGAACATAAAGGCAACCAACATCGATATGCTTGGTCCGCTCATGATGCATGGGGTTCTTGACCAGTTGAATGGCCGAAGAGTTGTCACAATGAATGGTGTAAGGAGTAGGTAGAGGCAATCCCAATTCAGACATCAGATTACCTATCCACAGAAGCTCAGCAGCCACGGCTCCAAGGCTCCTGTATTCAGCTTCGGTGGAGCTTCTTGACACATATTGCTGCTTCTTGGTCTTCCAGGCCACCAAGGCACCACCAAGGAAAACACAATAGCCAGTAAGTGACTTTCGAGAGACCGGGCAATTGCCCCAATCGGCATCACAGAAACCATGAGCCTCCAAAGACAAGCCAAAAGGATAGTAGAGTCCCACAGATGGATTATTGTGTAGATACTGGAGGAGATGAACAACACCAGCCCAATGCTCCTCTGTAGGATTGTGCATGTACTGACTCAGTTGTTGAGTGCTGTAACAGATATCAGGGCGAGAGAACCCCAGATACAAGAGTTTACCAACGGCTTTCCTGTAGAGATGGGGATCTTGGAACAGGACACCACCTGTGCCAAGTGTCTTATGAGCAGGGCATGGAGCATGAATCTTGGGGTTCTTGGGAACATCAAACTCAGCCAAGAGGTCGGAGGTGTATTCATGTTGAGTGATAGAGTAACCTCCAGAAGTGGCTGTGATTTCTAAGCCAAGAAAGTAAGCAGCCTTCCCCAAATCCTTGATAGTGAACTGATAATGGAGACCAGCCTTGACAGTATTAATTTCCTCAGAGTCAGCCCCTGTGATGAGTATATCATCAATGTAGACAACAAGGATGACCAAACCAAGGGAGGTAGACTTGAAAAAGACACACTGATCACAGTGGGCAGGAACATAGCCAACACCCTTCAAGAATGTAGAAAGGGCACCATACCACTGGCGAGGTGCCTGTTTAAGGCCATACAATGACCGTTTGGGCCTGCAAACCTGACCTTGAGAGGCTTCCAACCCTGGAGGACAACTCATGTATATTTCCTCATTGAGATGACCATGGAGAAAAGCATTATTAATATCAAGTTGTGAAATAGACCATTGGAAAGAAGCTGCAAGTGCAAACAAGAGTCTTACACTCCCTGCCTTGGCCACAGAAGCAAAGGTATCTGTGAAGTCTTCCCCATACTTTTGACTGAAACCTTTTGCCACCAACCTGGCCTTATATTTATCAATACTACCATCTGGTTTGTGCTTCACCTTGAAAAACCACTTGCAGCCAATAGGGCGTTTACCAGCAGGCAAAGGCACAAGATCCCAGGTGCCATTAAGCTTCAGTGCATTGAGCTCAGATTGTATAGCATTGTCCCAATGTGGAATACCATGGGCCTGAGCAAAGGTCCGGGGAACAGACATAGGATCCGCAATAGAGAAACAATAGTAGTCATCAAATCGAGCAGGCCTTTTGATCACCCTTTGAGGTCTTGAAGGTAGACCTGCTTCAGGAGCAGTTGGAACAAGTGTACCAGGATCAGTAGAAGGCGAGTGTCCAATAGGAGATAGGACACTGGAGGATGAGGACTCTCTGGAGGCCTCAGCAGAGGGGAATGTAGCCTGAGTGGTAGCTGTCGTCTAGCTACAAAAATAAATAAACCTATCTTGTGAAAATAAATAGATAGCGATGAGTAGGGTCGTCTCCTCAGGGATTCAAATGAAATATAAACTATGATTAACTACAATAATAAAATGGGGGGTTTTGATTTTAACTAATGCTAAGAAAATAAAATAAAATAAACAAGAAAATAAAATTTAAATAGCAGGCAATGAAGAGGAAAACACACACTGGAAATTTTTATAAAATCAAGTGATGAAAACACCTAGCTTAGGACTTGAACTCGCCGGATTGGAATTGGATTTATTGTTGATCATTGACAATTATTCCCTTAGCCTATTAAATAAATTAGTTATAGCCACTCGGCAACCGCTCCGTGACCAACTTTTCCTTACCTAATCGGTGAACAAGGCACGGCCGTTATTCACTTCCCTAACCGAATTAAGATCCTAGGTACGACCATAGAAGTACTTATCCGATTGCATTAAATTCTAGAAAAGCCTAATTCAAAGGGATGAACCTACCTACGCGGCTTGATTCTCTCAATTGATTTCATGATTCCCTAGAGATTTATCGTCTAGTTGTTGCTCAATTAGATTAAAGTGCAATTACACGGACACCAATCTAATTATTACGGTAAAATTCCTAAGCCAATCAACTATGTGCGCATCATAATCAATTAACATAAGAACTCATGTCGTGAAAATAGAAATCATGAAAATACTTAATAGTCAAAGGAAAATAAACATTCAAAACAATTCAAGCCTCACAACGGCAATCCAATCCCAACACGGGGTTCAATCCTAAGCTAGATAAAATGAACTACTCACTAAACATAATAACAATGACAAAAACTAAATAAAAAATAAAATGAACTACTCACTAAACATAATAACAATGACAAAAACTAAATAAAAGTTCATCACAGACACTATTGCAACAGGAAGAATGAAACTTCAAGAATCTTCACGTCTCCAGGCAATGTCTTCCTTCTCCAGGTCGAGTTGGTGATCTCCAGTATCCAAGTCTGTCCCAAACAGCCACAATTGAATGATTTTTATCTCTCCAAAGTCACCCCAAATCGTCCAAAGCAGCAGCCCCCAAGAAAATGTAAGAAATCAAACAATACTCCCAAGTTTCCTTATTTGCCAAATCTCTTTCCTTCTTTGTCAAATCTTGATCTCTCTTTTTGGAAACAAGTATCCCAGTCACAAGGTGCTTTCTAAGATCCCAAAATACCTTGGATTCAGCTCCAATCTCGCTGAAACTTAACCTCCAAGTCGGTTGGACAGGTCAGCGGCCTAGTTGGAAAAACAACAACTTGAATCCTGTACAGCAGAGTTGCCTACGTCCCTTGTGTATGGGCATATGACCTGAAGCTTCCCCAAAGTTAGCCCAATTTGATGTTTTCCATGCCAAATTCCATTTCCATTCACTTTAATACCTGAAATGCAAAACACTCCAATAAGACACCACAATGGATCAATACTCATCAATATACCACATGGAATCATGTAAATTATATGCACAAAATGATGGACATCAATCCCCCCACACCTACTCCATGCTTGCCCTCAAGCATGCCATCAAGTCAAAACAAAGACACCACAAGTCAAGATCCATCTCAATCATGCCAATAACTCAATTGCACAACAAGTATGCCCAACAATGCTCTCACCGGATGGGGAATATAAAAGTGTTCACTCACTCTCAAGTGTATAGGCTAAGTGTTTACGCTCAAAGCACATGAAAGAAAAGCACCAATTCCATAAATTTGCACATCAATCAAATCAAACCACAATCATAAAGTAGCAACTAGCAATCAAAGGGTCTTTATTCAAGGTTATAACGGGGCCATGGTTGGGGTAGGAAAAAGGGATACAAAGGCTAAAGAATCGAGGACCAACTCAAAAAGACTTGTTCATAATAAAAACGAGTGCCAATCCATAAATTTCTCAAGCATCCATGAAGTACCAGAACATAAGATAACAATAATCAAGAATCCTCTACCCCTCTCTCTTCTCTCTTTTTTTTTTTTTTTAGAGAAGAGGGGCAGCATATATCACTCTCGAACAAATAAATTGCTTCATCACAATGGTTCTAGCAGCAACATTTCATCAATATGGCACTAATGATAAACAAGCTCAAGAGTTAATCCTCAATTCGGGTTCAAGCAGATAAGGTCCAAGAAAAATAAAAGGCTAACGGCTAAGGGGTTAGTGTTTAACAAAGAAAATGGATTATTAGGCTCAGAGGGGTTCACTAGTGGAAAAAATCAGGGTAGGCAAGTGTGTAAGGCCAATGGGGTAAAATCCTAGTGCCCAAATCATTTTGCCAGAATACTACAATATGAAGAGCTCACATGCATTTTTGTGCAAAGTCAGGAATGGTGCAATTCTCATGTTCCCACATCAAGAAAAATGAGCATGTAATGATGAAGAAAATAATGCTCAACAAGGCTCAAATCTCACCATAGGGACATAATAGCAAGTCAGGCATACTCATTGACAATCAAATCCTGGACTAGATCGAAACTTCAAACAACAAGCAATCATCAAAATTTTGACAAGAAGGCAGGCAAGGGCATTAACAGAGATAAGTGCAAGAAATAATATGGATCCCCCCCCCCCCCCCCCACACCTAAACTAGGCAGTGTCCTCAATGCCAAGTAAAGAGATGGATAGAAAAATGGAAACAGGAAAAAGAAAAACGAAGAGAGGAAGGAAAATAGTAGAACAAAAAGAAAAAGAAAGGATAGGAAGACATCCCTGAATCACTGGCCGGGAGGAGGAGGAGGGGTGAAACCGACATGCTCGAAGAAGGCAGTCAACTGCCTGGACAACTCAGCCTGCTGCCTGGCTAACTCGACCTGCTGCTGAAGAAGCAAGTCAGCCCTCCGGTCGAACATGTGTGCGGCTAGCACAGAGGTAGGGCCGCGAGGAGCACCCTCGGACGAGCTGGACGGCGAGGCCGGTGGGGACTCGGTAATGGCAGCATGGGCCGATGACTGCACTGGGGCAGCAGGTTCCGGCTCAGCAGGCGCCGATGCAACGGGTGCTGGCTCAGCAGGGGCTGGTGCAGCAGGTACGGGCTCAGGATAACAGAACTCATAACTGGATCCCACCGGCTTGATCATGTTCATCCGGAGTAGAGCTTGTGTGTCCAGGGGGTGCATCTCAGCATCAACAGTCAAATGCAAAGAAGACAGATAGTCAGGATCCACAGAATCAATAACACCTAAACTCAGGGCAATAGCAGTGATAAAAGATGCACAGACAAGAGACCGATTCTGGTTCAATGAAGCACTAAACTCATCGGCCAACCAAAAGCCCAAATTAACTTTAACAGAATTTTTCATGCACCATATAAAGAAATACTCAGTTTTAGTAACAGTAGATGTGGTGTCCTTACGCCCTGCCACCGTGAAGGCAAAAAAACGATGTAAGTATCTAATCGCAGGGTCACGAAGGCTATGGGCCTTAATATTTCGAGAATATTTTTCACCTGGGTGACGCGTAAACTGACACCACAAATCGGGAGCCTCATATAGAAAAATGTCAGTAAAATCACAAACAGCCTTTACAAAGACATCGGATTCTAATTCAGGCTCACTAGCTATACCTAGGTGCATGTTAAACTCGGCTAGGGACAAGTTGAAAACAGTACCAAGCAGTCTAAACTTAATCACATTCGGAGTGTGCACATCATATGTAGAAGGCAATTTACAATGTGGACATGAATTCAACCACCAATTCGTGCACCCCAGGTAATTGAAAATGTAGCAAACGAGACCACCCAATATTCTTCAAGTACTGAACCACATCATCCTTAATTCCTAACAACTCCAAAGTAGGCATATGAATAAATTTACCACAATACAAATGCCGGAAACAACACTTATTATACCTGGCCCGTTCTCGTGCAGTGAATGAATCAAGATTACCTCCGAGATGCCCTGGAGGAAGCACCTATTTGACGCCACCAACTCGAGCTCGGGAAGAAGAAGCTTTGTCAGTCCTTCTCCGGTGCACTGGGATGCAAGGAATTGGATCCAGAAAGGGATCGGTGATCGTGGCAGCTTCCGGAGATGGAGGGGATGGTGGCCGGCGGCGAGAGGTGTTAGGTGGGGGTGGCGGTGCGGCACCCTGGGAAGGAGAAGAGGGGGAAGGGGATGGCGCAGGGGCTGGCTGCCGCTGCTTGGAGGGGCGGCGGCGTGGGCGTGCGACGGTTGAGGTGCTCGCGGCAGCGGCCCTGGACGGCGGAGGAGACGCCTCGCGCGGCGGAGCAGGGGCGACAGACACGGCGGAACCCTTCTTCTTCTTGGCAGGGCGGCGTGAGGAGGAGGGTGCAGTGGCGAGGGCGGGCGGCGGCTGGTTCGGACGGAGGCGGCGGCGTGCGAGCTCTCCGCCGCGTCTTGGCCATGGTGGGGGGGGGGGGGGGGGGCTGCGCGAAGGGAAGGGGAGAACGGAGGGGGTGAGCGAGAGGGATAGAGAGCGCGATGGTGTGGGGAGGGAGCGGCGGCGGCTGAGGCGGCGCTGGTGTGGTGGTGTGCGGCGGAGGAGGAGCAGTGGTGGAGGGGCGATTATGGAGGAAGAAGAAGAAGGAGACGGGAGTTGAGGGAGGCTAGGGCACAATTGAGACTCAATTGGGGATTCTCTTCAATTAGGGATTTAGGGCCTTGTTTGGGGAATTTCAGAATTTGGCTACTGGATTGAGCTTTTAGACACTGATCACGTAGAAGGATGGGGATAGGGTAAAAATTATGGGTATTGGGTAAATGGGTTATGGAGCAGGTAATTTTAAAGTGTTTGCTATGTTGAGCAATGCTCTTGTGTATGCCCATACTACCTGTAGAGAGCCTCCTTCCAATTTTATTAACAAAATCAGTGAGCCAATTTCTTGTGCGTGCCCACGCGACCTGTAGCAGAGCTCCAGCTTCTCAATTCTGCATTTCAATGCTAGAGAAATTAGGATTTTCCATCTTCCTACAAGCAAACAAGTGAAGTGTCATGATAAACATAAAAATTTCAAAACTAAAAGTAAGAAAAACTTCAAAAGAAATAAAATAGCAAAAACTTGGGTTGCCTCCCAAGAAGCGCCTTTCTTTAACGTCTTTGGCTAGACAACCAATTTCTTGTTTACTCAATAAAATCCATCAAAGTAACAATTTCTTCCTCTTGGGTGCAAAATCCCTCAATGTATGGCTTGAGACGATGTCCATTAACAGTAAAAGCTTTTTCCGTCGTCAAGCTTCTAATTTCCACTGCACCATAAGGTAAGACATGAGTAACAACTAAAGGGCCAATCCATCTTGAACGAAGCTTACCTGGGAAGAGTTTAAGCCGCGATTGGTATAACAAAACTTTCTGGCCGACCTTGAACTCTTTCCTGGAAATCCTTTGATCATGAAATGCTTTTGTTTTCTCTTTATAGATCATTGCATTATCATAGGCCTCATTCTGAATCTCCTCAAGCTCTTGTAGTTGCAACTTCCTGTGTCCGCCAGCACCCATTAGATCCATGTTGCATTGTTTCACTGCCCAAAATGCTCGATGCTCTATCTCCACTGGTAAATGGCATGGCTTCCCAAAAATCAACCGAAATGGGGACATCCCGATTGGTGTTTTGTAAGCAGTCCGATAAGCCCAAAGAGCATCCTCCAATCTCATACTCCAATCTTTCCTGTCGGGTCGTACCATCTTTTCCATAATACTTTTCACCTCTCTATTGGAAAGCTCGGCCAACCCATTGGTTTGGGGATGATATGAAGTAGACACCTTATGCATAATCCCATATTTTCGGAAGAGAGCAGTAATGGTCTTATTACAAAAGTGAGTACCCCTATCGCTTACCATGGCCCTGGGCATTCCAAATCGAGTGAAGATATATGATTTAAGAAACTCTGCAACCACTTTAGAATCATTAGTCCGGGTGGCTTTCGCTTCCACCCATTTAGAAACATAGTCAACAGCTAAGATAATGTAAAGAAATCCATGTGATGAAGGAAAAGGTCCCATAAAATCCATCCCCCAAACATCAAAAATTTCAACAAACATCAATGGGGTTTGGGGCATTTGATCTTTAGAACTTATATTTCCTACACGTTGACACTTATCACAAGATTTACAATAAGCATGAGCATCTTTAAATAAACTAGGCCAATAGAATCCACTGAAGTACCTTCCTAGCAGTACGTTGAGGTCCAAAATGACCCCCACACTCAAGATCATGGCAGAATTTAAGAATAGGCTCGAATTCCTCCTCACCTACACATCGGCGTATTACCTGGTCAGCTCCTCTCTTCCAAAGGTAAGGATCATCCCATATAAAATATTTTGCGTCACTCTTCAGCTTATCCTTTTTCGCCTTTGACCATCCTGAAGGAAATTTATTTGTTTGCAAATAATTAGCAATGTCAGCAAACCAAGGTAAAGAAATTTTAACACCAAGTAATTGCTCTTCAGAAAAATACTCCCTTAAACATAATTTCTCCATTGTCGAGGGTAGCCTGCTAAGGTGATCCGCTACAAGATTTTCACTTCCCTTTTTGTCTCGGATTTCAATATCAAATTCTTGTAGAAGAAGGATCCACCTTATCAATCTCGGTTTGCTTTCTTTCTTCGAGAGGAGGAATCGTAGAGCTGCATGATCAGAGAACACAGTTACTTTAGTTCCAAGAAGGTAAGATCGAAATTTTTCTAAAGCATAAACAATAGCTAAAAGCTCCTTCTCAGTCGTGGTGTAATTTAATTGAGCTCCATTCAACGCTTTGGATGTATAATAAATAGCCCAAAATTCCTTTCCACTTCTCTGACCCAGGACAGCTCCTACAGCCGTATCACTTGCGTCGCACATCAATTCAAAAGGAAGCTCCCAGTTGGGAGGTTGAATGATTGGCGGTGATGTTAGGAGTCCTCGGATTTTGTCGAAGGCCTGCTTGCATTCTTCAGTAAATGCAAATGGGACATCTTTTTGCAAGAGATGGAAAAGAGGTGTGGCCACCTTGGAAAAATCCTTAATGAAGCGACGATAGAACCCTGCATGGCCAAGAAAAGATCGCAAGTCCCTCATCGAAGTGGGGTAGGGTAAGGATGAAATAATATCCACTTTTGCCTTATCAACCTCAATACCCCTAGCAGAAACAACATGTCCTAAAACAATTCCTTCATCAACCATGAATTGACACTTTTCCCAATTAAGCACAAGTTTGGTTTCTTCACATCTTTTTAAAATTAAAGACAAATTATCCAAGCAATCATCAAAATCATCACCATAAACACTAAAGTCATCCATAAACACCTCAATTATCTTACCAACATATTCTGAGAAAAGACTAACCATACACCTTTGAAATGTAGCAAGCGCATTGCACAATCCGAATGGCATCCTTTTGTATGCAAATGTGCCGAATGGGCAGGTGAAGGTTGTTTTTTCTTGATCCTCGGGTGCTATGGCAATTTGGAAGTAACCTGAAAAACCATCTAGAAAACAATAATGAGATTTACCAGCAAGACGCTCAACCATTTGATCAATGAAAGGTAATGGAAAGTGATCCTTTTTTGTTACCAAGTTCAACCTATGGTAATCAATGCATTGACGCCATCCTGTTTGCTTACGAACAGGGATCAACTTACCATCCATTCCTGCTTCCACGGTTACGCCAGCTTTCTTAGGCACAACATGAATTGGACTTACCCAAGGACTATCGGATATTGGATAAATTATTTCAGCATCCAGGAGCTTTAGAATCTCCTTTTTAACCACTTCCATCCATCATGCTGGGATTTAATCTCCTTTGGGCTTGCCGAACAGGTTTAGCATCTTCCTCCAGGATAATCTTGTGTGTGCAAAGGAATGGGCTAATCCCTTTTATGTCGGCTATGGTCCAACCAATGGCTTCCTTATGGTCTGCTAAAGTCCTTACCAATTTCTCCTCTTGTAGCCTGGTGATAGTAGATGAAATTATGACAGGCAATGTCTCATCTTTTCCCAGGAAAGCATACTTCAAATTCGAAGGCAATGGTTTTAATTCCAACTCAGGAGCCTGCAAAACAGATGGCAATTTCTTTTCGTTAGACTCGGTTGAAATTGACTGAATGGATTTATACCTTGCATTTTGCTGCTCCAGGGAATTCAGAGCATCCAACATCTCCTGTACTTCTTTACCAGCTCCATCTTCTCCAAGGTCTTCCAGGTAGTTGAGGAGTGCTGCTTCTAAAGGATCTCTTCCACTTTGGAGAAAAATATTCTGCACACTTTCATCAACTATATCCACTCGACAACAATCATGAGATGAAGCAGGATATTTTAAAGCATCAAAAATATTGAATTGAATCTTCTCACCATCAAACTCCATGGTTAAGGTTCCCTGCTTGACATCAATTTTAGTTTGAGCAGTACACATGAATGGACGACCAAGCAACACAGGCGATGGATTGGGAGAATTATCATCATGCATGTCCAAGATATAAAAATCGACAGGGAAAATTAATTCATTGACTTGCACAAGAACATCCTCAATCATACCCTCGGGATAAGCATGGGTTCTGTCTGCTAGTTGGATTATTACACCTGTTTCTTTTAATGGACCCACATTCAAATTCTTAAATACAGACAATGGCATCACATTAATGGCGGCTCCAAGATCTAACATAGCCTTTTTTATTTCCAGCTTTCCAATCTTGCAAGGGACTAGAAACATACCTGGGTCACCACATTTTGGTGGAAGTTTGCGTTGAAGCATAGCAGACACAGCCTCTCCAGCGATTATCTTTTCATCCCCGCGAAGCTTTTTCTTGTTAGTGCACAGCTCCTTCAAAAATTTAGCATAGCGCGGGATTTGTTGGATGGCATCCAGGAGAGGTATGCTTAGTTCAACTTTCTTGAAAATCCCCATGAGTTCCTTATTTTTGTCGCTCTTGGGAGGTCTGGCTAACCTGCTAGGAAAAAGAGCAGCATTAGTAGCAGGCACAGGAGAATTATTATCGACTTTAACTTTAGAAGAGAGTTTTTCATCCTGCTCAATTTCTTTTTCAATCGATTCTTCATCCAGTTTACTCTTCTCAGCAACATCAGGTCCGGCCAACTCCTTTCCATTTCGAAGCACCATGGCACTCACATTGCGCGAATTAATTTCAGGTTGCGCAGGTAGTTTTCCCTTTTCACGCTCCCTGGACACGCGCATCTCCTTAGTCAGTTGAGCCACTTGATCTTCAAGATTCTTAATGCTTGTGCGAGCTTCCTGTTGAAATTGTAGAGTGTTAGATGCCATGGACTTAACAATATCGTGTAAAGACATACCTGCTTCGCCTTGAGGAGGTGGGCGATTTTGTTGTTGGTTAGCAGGTTGGAAATTATTGGAGGAATTTCCATAACGAATGTTGGGATGATCACGCCACCCTGGGTTGAATGTTTGGGAAAATGGATCATAGTTCTTCCTGGGCACAAACCCAGCAGCATTCACGTCAACTTCTTGCTGCAATGTTGGACACTCGTCGGTGGCATGGCCGGTGTGGCTGCAAATTCCACAAGTTTTAACTTGAGCTTGTCCTATAGCAAGTTGTCTAACAAAAGCAGTTAATTCCGTAAGTTGTTGTTGAACGGAAGGAGAAGTTACCTCAGAGGCCTCTTTAACTCCAACAACTTTTTCCCTTGATCCGAACTGTTGGGTGTACTCAGCGGACGTTTGAATCATGTC
This sequence comes from Hygrophila difformis, assembly GCA_030278955.1. Taxonomy (NCBI): domain Eukaryota; kingdom Viridiplantae; phylum Streptophyta; class Magnoliopsida; order Lamiales; family Acanthaceae; genus Hygrophila; species Hygrophila difformis. Next base: position 18,687,412 of record JAOANR010000001.1, on the reverse strand, counting down.
CCATGCTTCTGCTGGTGTCTTCTTCATCAGGGACCCTCCACAAGCCGAATCCAGGAGTCTCCTTTCCATGTTAGTGAGACCATCATAAAAATATTGAATTAGTAATGACTCAGGAATTTGATGATGCGGACATTTAGTAATTAATTTATTAAAGCGTTCCCAATATTCATAAAGAGATTCTCCCTGAGATTGAGTGATTCCGCAAATTTCTTTGCGCAATGTAGAAGCTCGGGAGGCAGGGAAATATTTTTCCAGGAACTTCTTATGCAAGTCCGCCCATGTTTCAATACTCCCAGCAGGTAAGTGGTAAAGCCATTTCTTAGCAGCATCTCGCAAGGAAAAAGGGAAGGCACGAAGGCGGATTTGATCATCAGTGACGCCTCTTGGTTTCATGCTCAAGCATATAACATCGAATTCTTGCAAGTGCCTGTGCGGCTCTTCTCCTGAAAGTCCATGAAAAACAGGAAGCAAATGAATTAAACCCGTTTTTAGTCCAAAATCAGTATTAGCGGGAAGAGCAGGAAAGGTAATGCAAAGGGGTTGCTGCGCCAAGTTAGGCGCAGCTAATTCCTGGAGAGTGCGTTGCTCTTGAGCCATCTCTTGTTCAATCTCTTCACTTTCGTCACCACTTAGCTCACTACCAGATGCAGCAGCTTCTTCAAGTGCAAGATCCAGATTCTCCTGTTCTCTTTGGCGCGCAATGAGTCTTGCTTCTCTGGTTTCTCTCCTCAATCATCGAGCAGTTCTCTCAATCTCCGAATCGTAGATTAATTCCCCTGTCCGAGTAGATCGAGGCATAAACCAAAAAAAAAACAATATTTGTAAATATAATTTAGTAGCAATTAACCACAGAATAATAAATCAATTTGACTCCCCGGCAACGGCACCAAAATTTGGTAGTTGTCGTCTAGCTACAAAAATAAATAAACCTACTCTTGTGAAAATAAATAGATAGCGATGAGTAGGGTCGTCTCCTCAGGGATTCAAACGAAATATAAACTATGAATAACTACAATAATAAAATGGGGGGTTTTGATTTTAACTAATGCTAAGAAAATAAAATAAAATAAACAGGAAAATAAAATTTAAATAGCAGGCAATGAAGAGGAAAACACACACTGGAAATTTTTATAAAATCAAGTGATGAAAACACCTAGCTTAGGACTTGAACTCGCCGGATTGGAATTGGATTTATTGTTGATCATTGACAATTATTCCCTTAGCCTATTAAATAAATTAGTTATAGCCACTCGGCAACCGCTCCGTGACCAACTTTTCCTTACCTAATCGGTGAACAAGGCACGGCCGTTATTCACTTCCCTAACCGAATTAAGATCCTAGGTACGACCATAGAAGTACTTATCCGATTGCATTAAATTCTAGAAAAGTCTAATTCAAAGGGATGAACCTACCTACGCGGCTTGATTCTCTCAATTGATTTCATGATTCCCTAGAGATTTATCGTCTAGTTGTTACTCAATTAGATTAAAGTGCAATTACACGGACACCAATCTAATTATAACGGTAAAATTCCTAAGCCAATCAACTATGTGCGCATCATAATCAATTAACATAAGAACTCATGTCATGAAAATAGAAATCATGAAAATACTTAATAGTCAAAGGAAAATAAACATTCAAAACAATTCAAGCCTCACAACGGCAATCCTATCCCAACACGGGGTTCAATCCTAAGCTAGATAAAAGGAACTACTCACTAAACATAATAACAATGACAAAAACTAAATAAAAGTTCATCACAGACACTATTGCAACAGGAAGAATGAAACTTCAAGAATCTTCACGTCTCCAGGCAATGTCTTCCTTCTCCAGGTCGAGTTGGTGATCTCCAGTATCCAAGTCTGTCCCAAACAGCCACAATTGAATGATTTTTATCTCTCCAAAGTCACCCCAAATCGTCCAAAGCAGCAGCCCCCAAGAAAATGTAAGAAATCAAACAATACTCCCAAGTTTCCTTATTTGCCAAATCTCTTTCCTTCTTTGTCAAATCTTGATCTCTCTTTTTGGAAACAAGTATCCCAGTCACAAGGTGCTTTCTAAGATCCCAAAATACCTTGGATTCAGCTCCAATCTCGCTGAAACTTAACCTCCAAGTCGGTTGGACAGGTCAGCGGCCTAGTTAGAAAAACAACTTGATTCCTGTACAGCAGAGTTGCCTACGTCCCTTGTGTATGGGCATATGACCTGAAGCTTCCCCAAAGTTAGCCCAATTTGATGTTTTCCATGCCAAATTCCATTTCCATTCACTTTAATACCTGAAATGCAAAACACTCCAATAAGACACCACAATGGATCAATACTCATCAATATACCACATGGAATCATGTAAATTATATGCACAAAATGATGGACATCACTGAGACTCAGTGGGAGTAACAGGAGAGTGAGCTTCCAAAGTGTGGCTCAATGGTCCAGTAGGGACCAAAGGAGAGTGAGCACTGTACTGAGATGCAGTGGGCAACTCAGAGGAGAGAGATGCAGGCTGTATGGGAGTGGTTTGAGCAGCTGAGAACTGATCAGGGGAAATGTATGGGGATGGGAACTGGATTGGTATATGAGGAAGGATACCTGAAGGGGAACTGGTAGTGGTGTTGTTAAGGGAAACAGACTGAGGTGAGGATATTAAAGGGAAGATATCTTCAAAGAATATGACATCTCTTGACACATGGATGACATTGGTGGAAAGATCTAGAACTTTGTGTCCCTTCTGGTTAGGAGCAACTCTCAAGTATATGCACTTAACACCTCTGGGATCAAGTTTTCCAATATGAGGGCCTATGAGTTTCATGTAACAGAGACAACCAAAGGTGTGAAGAAGGGAGATCTGACTTTGAACCAAATAAGATTTCATGAGGTGATTTCCAGGAAAGGGTTTTAGTAGGTAATCGATTAATGATGTAAGCTGAGGTTAAAAGAGCATCCCCCCAGTATTTCTTAGGCACACTAGAGGTAATAAGCAAGCTCCTTGCAACCTGAACTAAGTGTTGGTGTTTTCTCTCAACCCGCCCATTTTGTTGAGGTGTGTAAGTGCAAGATGTTTGATGGATGATGCCCAGATTTAGGAAAAGGTTGCGGCACTTAAGACTACAAAATTCAGAACCATTATCGGATCTAAGAACTTTGACTACCCCACTGTACTGAGTTTTAATGTGAGTAAAGAACTGAGACAATAAGGTACAGACATCAGATTTATGAGGCATAAGATAAAGCCAGGTAGCCCTAGATGCATCATCAACAATTGTTAGCATGTATCTAGAGTGAGACCTATCACAAGGATTGAATGGCCCCCATACATCACAATGTATTAGATCAAAAGGTAGAGCAGCATGGGAAGAACTTGAAGGAAAAGGTAATCGATGTATTTTTGATGCAAAACAAATATCACATGGTATAGATGATGATTTATCATGTATCAGTCCCAAATGAGACATTACAGAGGAGGAGGGGTGTCCTAGCTTATTATGCCATATCATGGCAGACTTAGCAGTCTTACTAGCAACAGAATTCACAAAGAGAGAAGATGGTATCTTACTTGCACTAGTCTTAACAATGTAGAGGTTGCTAATCAATGGAGCTTGAAGTAAACATGCTTTAGTTCTCAGGTCCTGTAGAGTACAAGACATAGGGTCAAAGAGAGCAGAACAATGCAAGTCAAGAATCAGACGACTAATAGACAATAGATTGAGGACAACCCCTGGTACAAAAAGAACATTTGGAACTAAGAGACCATCACCAACTACAACAGAGCCAGTGTGGGATGGAATCTTAAATGAGCCATCTGGCAGAATTAACTTTGGAGGTGATTTGAAAGGTTGAGGATCAACAAGATATGAAAATTTGGAACACAGGTGACAACTAGCTCCTGAGTCAAGTAACCAGCAATTATTCAAAGATTGTGAGTCAAAAGGAAGAGTACTACCTGCCAATTGAAAGGCTGCACCAACCAAATCCACTGGAGTAGATGAGCAAGCTGCTATCTGAGACCTGGCAATCTTTTCAACGAGTTCTTCAAGCTTTGAGAGCCTTGCTGAATCAGATGATGGACTTGAGGCAGTAGAGATAGATCATGAGTCCTTAGTGGTATCATGTAACGCCCCGAAAATTCAAACCTGATTTTCGCAAGCATTACCGCCGTACTAACTATCCTAAACTAGTGGCCAGCTAATTTAAAACAGCTAGTATAAGGCTGAGTAAACCTAAAGTGATAATCTGATTAGTACAGTTTAATGCGGAAGCTAAAAATAAATTAAACACATAAGCACATAGGAGGTCTCACCATAATAATCAAATAAATGTTCCAGTAGCTCATCCATGCTGTAAGCCTCTCGAACATCATCAAAACAGCATACCAAATCTCAACAGGGCTACCAGCCCAAAACAGTAAATCACATAGGCCACTAGCTGATATAGAATAAATCCTAGGCTCACAGGCCTCAACTAGCATAAAATCCAACGCCAAGTAATATAAGCAAAACAACATAGAACCACATAAACATATATAACGAATGGATAGATAAATCCTATCTATGTGATCTCTCATCCCATACCCAATCATGCTCCAGCGCCTCCAGCAGGATCTATAAAACAGACAAAAGCAAAGGAGTCAGTACAACGTACTGAGCAAGGGATATGCGTGCAGGGGAAATAAAGGGGAAAACATAATATAAGAACTAGCAAAATATAAATAAAATAGAATGTGAATAAAACAGATAATACCTCACACCATCCCATAGCGGTGCTTCAACCACAACATACAAACACAGATAAATAAAGCATATAAATAAATCATCACACCGTCCCATACCGGTGCTTCGACCACAACATACAAGGAAACAGAGAGTAAAGTGATGCATATGATGCATGGCCTAGCATACACCTACCTACCCTATATGCAATGCAGATGAACATGCCTAGCCGGCAACCTAAAAACCCGGGCGGTATGAACCCACGGGTGAAGATATCATCAACTCCAACCCGTTACAGGGTAACATACACCATCCCCGCAGGGATCCGCAATCGCGCCAGCCGTAGCTGAATATCATATCTCGCCCCATCGGGCCAACAGGCATAACAGCCAATAATCCACCCCGCAGGGCCAACAGACATAACAGCCCATAATCCACCCCGTAGGGCCATCGGGACTCAACAACACCTGTGAAGGCTGCCCGATCAATCATAAACATTATAACAACCCATCGGGTTAATAACCGTCAATTCCAATGCAATAACATGCATATGACAATACCATGATGTTCAATCACCTAATCACTTTGTTCGCATGCTTTTCAACACATAAAGAATTCAATACAAATCCTTAGGCTAAGGCATTAACATTAGAGTTCAATAATCAACATATAGTTAATAATATCACGATTTAACAATTCCCTCCAAGCTATTCAACAACCCCCACGGGCTAAAGATCATTCCACGACTTATCAAAATCATTGGAGAAGTTAGACAATATAATAACAACCACCCTGAGTAATATAAACATTCCCAAGTTTAAAGCATCGCGAGGGAATCATAATTCAATAACTAGAGCGATGAGTTCGACAAGAACTCACGAATAGACAATCATCACAATTTAAATGATATAGTACTACGAAAAGCGTCTCATCATCTAAATTATCATACCGTAAGCTTAAAGCAACAATAATCATAAATATAATTAATAATAACCTGCAAATCAACCGGTAGAGAAAACGAGCAACAACTATAATATAAATCCTAAATCACCCCAACACACATAAAAATGCAAGCATAAACCCTTGCCTTTTTATAATCGATCTTTAAAGCTTCCTTCTTGTTAAGTGTTTAACCTTCCAATGGCTCCATTGCCAACTCACGGTTGCACCCTATATAAGAATATCATCATAAATCAAATAATTCTATAATAAAAATACCACCAATTCCTCGTTTCCCCAACACCAACATCCACCTTCAATCCATTTCAAAATCCCACAACCCAACACCAATTCGTCAAGGCAACAAATCCATAATTCATTTATTTCACAATAATACCAAATAAATCAAGACTTAACCACATCCCCTAATTTAATTCATTTAAACCAACATTCCATTGATATTAGTTAGTTAATTAACTAACACCAATGGTTTCACATTTAACAACAAAGTATTAAATAGCACTAAAATAACCAACGAATCCACAATGAACTCATAGCTCATCATTCCAAGTTCTTTAAAACAAGATAGTAAAACTTGATTCAATCAACAAAATATTCTACAAGGTTTAAAATAGTTTTTACATAAATCCCCACCATGACTTCCTACTAAATCTTTCAACTACATTCAAACCCAAAAATTCCCAAATTTCTCAAATTCCCAAGTTAACAATTTTACTCCAATATCAGCATAAACTACTTTAAATCCCAATTTCATCATTTTAAAAAAAATTACATAATCACCCAAATATTCCAACTCCAATATTTAGGATTCAAAAACCAATTTATTTAACAATGATTTCTAAATCCATGTAGATAAAAGATTTCCATTCTCTTTACAGTGGATTAAATAAAATAAAATAAGAACGAGACTTTTATTAAAGAAATTCATGCTTATTAACTTAACTATCATCAAGCACTAATTAAACTATATGATTTATTTGACAGATCAAGAACTAACGTGATGGGCAACCTACTGACATCCATTTAATTACCCAACATCATACTTTATTCAAACATGCGAATACGTAAGTGCAAAACCACTTATACATTTATGTGTATTCATTTACCCATGCCAGAAGAAGATTTCAACAGTGAAGATTTCTAAATAGCAGCGACGCAGGCATTGTAGAATTAAACTTTAACTCCCAATGCAATAATGTAAAAATTAACCCTTGCCACATAAACAAGAAAGTCATCACTAATTCCATCCCACCGCACCTGCCATCATCAACAGGTCTCTCCACCACCGCCAATGGATGAATCATCATCAACACTTGGCCTTCGCCGGCGCCGCTGTTGGTCACACCAATGCCGGTGACCTCCACAGCAGGCCATAGCGTCCTTCCGGCAGCGGCAGCGACGACTCACACCGGGTGGCAGCCCGCTGATACCCGGCGTCGCCCAACGGCGTCGCCAACCTTGCCTCCCTCCCGGCACCATCATCGCAGCCCCACAGCCGTGCCTTCACCTCCAATCCCGACAGAAAAAGAAAAATGGAGAACTGGGAAAGAAGGAGAAATAAAGTGAAAACAATACCTTCAATAGTTTCCTCCATTCTCAAGCTTCCATCATGGAGTCTCCTTCAAGCCGCTACCTCCCCCTTCCAGGAACCCTAATTTCTTCTCTTAAAGTGACGGGAGTGATTAGATTGAAATGCCCAATTTCAAATGTCAAATCTGATTTATTACTTGGATCTGGATCGGGTCAATTCCATGGGCCATGGGTTTGGGCTAATTACTCACTTATAATATTCTTGTTCTTGGCTTAGAATAATTATATACAGACTCAATTTAATTATTTAAGCCCACTTGACTAATTAATCATAATTAATTAATCGCATTATGAAATAATTATCTGGGCTATTACATATCAACAGTCACAGCACCAATCACAGACCTCCCTTTCCCTTTATCAGCAAGAGACTTGTACCAGTCTGGAACCACACCAGTTAGTTGAAAGCACTTCTCCCTAGTGTGACCCTTCTTCTTACAGTTATCACAGGTAGCATTCTTATTGGCTAATTGAAAACACTTCTCCCTAGTGTGACCTATCTTTTTGCAATAGGTGCACATGATGTTTCCACGTCTATCATCAGAGTTTTTATCAACAGCAGCAAGAGTAGACATAGATGAATTTAAATCAGTCTTAACAGCACCAGAGGCTCCTTTCTGAGTTTCGACTGAACACACCATATTGAAAGCATTACCCACAGAAGGTAAAGGTTTTTGTAGCAGAATTTGGTTGGATACATGTGAGTAGTCATCATTCAATCCCATAAGGAATTGAACCAGTAGATCATATTCTTCTGACTCCATCAAAGCCTTCAACGTTTCAGCACTGCACGACTTAGGGAAAGGCTTCAGTGCCCTAAGATGACGCCACTGAATTTTCAGGTCACCATAGTAGCTAGTTACAAATCGGTTTCCTTGAGTCAACATAGCTAGTTTCCTCCTAAGTATTATGACCTCTGGACCACTCGTTTGTCCATAACACTCCTCTAACTCACTCCATAGCTCATGAGCAGTTTCAGTGTATACAAATTGAGCAGATATATCATCAGATAAAGAATTTCGAAGCCAGGTGAGAACAAGGCAATCAACTTGAATCCACAAATCACGCATTGGATCATCAATAGGAGGAATTGGAAAAGTACCGTAGAGGAATTTCTCCTTAGCTTTAATTCTGAGAGCATTACGAGCAGCAACACGCCAGGATGTCCAGTTTGTACCATCAAATCGAGTAGGTGCAAGCTGAAGGTGAGGCTGATCAGCAGTAGTGAGCAGCAGCTCCTTGCACACAGGATTCTCCTTAGGCGGAGAAGAATCGGTTACAGCTGGTGGTGGTGATGAATCGGTAGTATTCGAGGAACTAGACATTATCAATCAATTGAGATAGCAGTAGATACGAAATTGAATTGAAAAATGCAGAGAACACCAGGATGATTTAGCTCAAAGCTCTGATACCATGTCGAACCAACAACTTGAGCTAAATAAACTGGAGGTATTTCGATTATGGAAGAAGAACAACTGTTTTCATATACAGAGATATAAATGGGCTCCAATATAAATACTACCTAACTGAGGGAAAAGGAAAGCAGGCCCAACAGATGGCCCAAGAGACAAACAAAGGAAAGTAGAAAAACATAGGCCCAAGGACAGAGCCCAGACTTCAGCCAACTCCAGTGAATGCAGCAGCAGTCCCTCGACCATGACTCGCACCAGCAACATGCTCATCAGGGTTCCCATCCAAATCCCATCCTCCGTTGTCTATTACCTCTGAAAACCGCGTGATTCGAGACACTGAATTGCTTTCGCCACCAAATAGAACAATCGGCAAACCGAAACCCCCAACCTTGGGCAGAAATTCTTCGACGGTTACGATGAGCTTGGGTTTGGAATCATGAATCTGCTTAGAGAGCTCCGCGACGGTGAAGAGTGGATTGGCGGTGGTGGCGACGGCACCGGTGGCGGTTATTCCGAGAAAACAGACCGGGAAAAGAATGGAATTGGGGGAGACTATGAGGACGACGTCGTTTTTGTTGATGCCTAAATTGTGGAATCCACGAGCCGCTTTGGAAACTAGGGATTTGAATTGGGAGAAGGTTAGGGTTTGTCCGGTATGAGAATCGATGAGGGAGGGTTTATCGGGGAAAGAAGGAAGATTTCGGAAGAGAAAGGAGTGGAGAGAAAGGGTAGGGTCGTCGGGGAGGTTGATCGGCGGCCTCAGGGATCTGTAAATGCCGTCACGGCGGCCATAGCCAGATTTCTCCATTGATTGGTCGGTCTGAAGTTGGACAGTAACTCCTCAGAGGGCAGCAGTCATCAGGTACTCCATATTACTATAAACCAGACACTTTTTGTTGCGTTTAAATAAGCAATATTTATTATTAAAAAACTAGATTTTTGACCCGCGCTTCGCGGGCGGTGTTTTTTTTTTTATTTTTTTCCCAAATAAAATCATGTATTTGTGGTCTTATTATTGTTTGTGCATAAAGTTTGCTTTACTTTAAATTCATAACATAGGCATAGAAAACCATAAGAATCTGTATCAATTTGATCATAAAACATGCAACAAAATAAATAATCAGTTCATTACCTCGACATAATCAACATCAATTTTTATAGGAATATCTTGATCCACCAATTTCAATAAACCAAACTATTCTAAACCATGAGTACGAATCTCCACAATTTCAATAAGATAGTAGGAGGGATGGATTCAAGTAATTATATTATACAAACAATTATTTAGAAGACCTAGAAAATATTAGATTTTAATAGAGTTTTTTTGGATGAATGATTTTAATAGAAATGAGTATGAATGTTGCGTCATGAATTAAAAAGTTACAATAAAGAAAACATTCATAATTAAATCTCAGCCCTATAACCAATTATTAGATTCGAAGAGAGTTGAGCATCTATGTTTCTCTATGAGTTATAATAAATCAATCACTGATATCAAATCTCAGCCATAATCTCAAAACCAAATGTAAGATTCAAAGACAGGCGTGCATACTTGTTTCATTGATGAATCGGGATACACAACATAATAAGATGTCATGAGACATGAATGATGATGCATATTAAAACGTGGATTATAATTCACAATATCCTCTTATAAATTTTAAGCTAATCAATGGGGAAGAAGATCAAAAGATAATGTGTAAGAGTAAATCCTTAAGCAGTAAAAGATAATTGTTCCCAGCAAATAGAATTAGAAACCATGGCCTAAAGGACTAACAATGCATAGTCTCAAAAATTAAAAGAGGATTGGAATGTAAACTTAAGTAAGACTATCGGAAAGCATTAGCTATTACAAAGGTTTATGAACTATAAATTACTCTTTTACACCCATTGCATGCAGATATAGATTGTATGTTGCATTTGAATGAATAGCTTAAAATGATTTTTCAAGTTTTTGTTATAAAAAATTATATATACAAAATTTAATTCTTTCCTCAAAAGGCTCCAGATAATTTTTTTTTTAAATAAAGAACAAAACTTTAAAAAAAATGGAATGGAGGGATTTTTACGAACACATTATATAGTCTCTAATTTTCTATACAAAATTCACACATTAAGCAACCTAAATGTAGAAATATATCAAATTCATTGCCATTTGCATCTAGAATTCCCTTACAAATCAAAATAAAATTGAATGAAAATCAAAGCGCTTAAACCCCATTCAAGAATCCTTAAATCATATGCAAAATATAAAATTCTTGATCATTTGTATCATAAAAGGAGAGAATTCAAATAGGAACAGAATGTGAGGAGAGAATTGATTCCATAGTATCATTATATCAATATAGTAGTATAAAATTGCTAAAATCACCTGAAATTGCTACAATCACACTGAATGAGATGTGAGCCATCAAATTCAAATAGAAATAGAATGATAGGAGAGAATTAATTCCATATTATCATTATATCAATATTGTAGTATAAAAACTACTTATGTGGAGGTGATTATGTATGAAATTAGTATATAGTCATCTTGACATTCAATAACAATATGTAATGGCATTTGATTTATTTATTTACTTATGCGTTGTAACTGTCCGTATATGAATCACTTTCACAATGATTATCCAATCATATTTGTTGTTATTGAATGAATTCAAACCATCATACTTCATTATATTTATCATTTATCTTAATATGAAGAATGATTTAACTGTGGAAAATGAATCTAAAAATGTGTGATTAATAATTGAATATAAAATTAGTGGAGAACAATAACTTAATACAATAAAGAAGTATCCACTTTTTATACTTACATTTTCAGCAAAAGTAGCAGTTTTTCAACTATTATGAAATGATTGTCTTCCTATTTTCCTTAGTAATAATATATAAATGAATATGAATACATTTTTGGTACATCATTAAAAGTATTATGAATGTTTTTAATGCTATGCACGTTCCGATGCACAGAAGGGCTCTGTTCTATAGTCATATAATTAACACTATAGATTTTCATTTTTTTGTTGGCAATATATCAACAAATGATATCGTAAAATCGACTAATAAATTTTTTGACCTTTTTGAAAAACTAAAAAATGCAAAACTCTGGATTATAATTATAAGAAGAAGAAAAATTATTTTTTAATAATTATTTTTTTATATTATTTTCTTTTATTAAAATTATTTTTATGATAAAATATATATTTAAAATTTAAACCTTATACATAAATTCAGTATTAAATTTTGATTAAATTTTATAACGAATTATAATTTCTTATTAACTATATATATTTTGATAAATTACCTAAAAGATGATTATTATTAATTTTTTATTTTATTATATTTTTTGGTAAATATTTACACATATGTGTCGTCAAATGTGTGTGTAAGCCTAAACTATATATTTTTGATTTTATTATATTAATTTAGGTAATATTTTAGTCTTGAATTTTAATATAAATAATATAATATATATTTTAAAATATTACTTATTCAATTAAATAATTTATAATGTACCGCATTAACAAAATATGTCATAAATATCAAATATGTTATAATTTATTTACAATTTATATTTTTATTAAAAAGTATATATGGAAAGATTTTCTTAAGATGTTCTTGTACTAACAAATAAATTTATTATCTAAATATAGAATATTTAAAAGATTAATCACGTGGCATGCAGACGTGTAATTATTTTGGATGATTGTACGTTTTCGTATGATTAATCAGCGCCTAAGTGGAAACCTAAGGCATAATTACTGTATAACCCTTGAAATTATATTTTTTCGCCCGCTGCGCACGGATGTTGAACTTATATGAAGATTATAAAATGTTGAACTTATATGAAGATTATAAAATTAGAAGATAACTTTTTTGAGTTATTACATAAGTTTTAAAGTCTTTTGCTTAAATAGTGGTGGAAATGTATGGAACAAAAATTTGAGGGAAATAAAGGAGATGTTAGGAGCATGGAAAGAAATTCAAACCCCAAACAGGTGGATATAATATAAAATATTTTTTTCCACCATTGAAAAACTAAATATATAGTTTCGCTTTCATATCTCAAATATTAAGAACAATTGGAAAAAAGATAACCTTTAACAATTCAAAATTCGAATTACTTCAAAACTATATATGACTACCTACCACAAATCTTTACGTATAATTTACACTAAAATACTTCATATATCCTTTTAGAGTACAAATTGTTTATAAAGAATTGTATTACAATTTACTCCGACTTTCATATACATTTTTATTTTATATCGAAATAGTTAACAATGAAGGATATTATGTTTAATAATTAAAATTTGATGTGTTATTTTTTTCATTTTCTTTATTTTTTCTTAAAAAAAATAATGTAGAATTTGTTTAGAATGATATGAATTTTTTTAGGTGATGAATCAATTTATATTAATCAATTTTTTAGAATCAATGAACTAATTACACCATAAATAAAGTTTTTCAAATTTCTTTAGAAATAATGAATTGACGTTAAAAAAATAATATAGTCCGTACAAACTAAAAAATATTTAAAATTTATATATTTAGGTATTTGTAGATAATTAAATATATTAAAATACTAATAACATTATATGTTTGTTATAATACTTAGTTTTTCTTTATATTATTTTGTTTATCAAACTTATATTTATGAGACTAAGTTTCAAAATTAGACCTGATATAAAAAACTCATGACAAAAGTTTGATTAAATTTTTATAATTGATTAAAATTTATAAATTTAATTATTTCATATATATTTAAATGAAATATTTATATTAAAAATATATTATCATCAATTAATAATGTTTGAAATCTATGATGTTAATTGTTAAATTCCTTATATTTATATAAGATTATATTTTAATTAGTTACACATTTTAAAATTATTTAAATTTATTTTAATAATATTATAATATATCAATCTTTAATAAATATTATTATATATACAATCAAATAATTTATATTATATATTTTTATATTTCTTAATATTTGAAATGATAAGTATATTTACTATAATTAAAAAACACATACTTACATTTTCCTTTATATTTTTTAGTTTATCAAAATTGTATTTGTGAGATTAAATTTTTAAAATTAAGCCTTGTACAGACATGAGAATTAAAATTTCATTAAATTTTTATAGTTCACTAAATTTTTTTAATTTGATTATTCAATAAATATTTTTAATGAAGTATTTTTATTTAAAATACGGTTATTATATTCCTTATGTTGATATATGATTATACTTGTAGACATAAATAATATTATAATAATATTTACTAAAATATACTTCATATACAAAAAAATAATTTATACTCCCTCCGTCCCATCTAAAATGTCCCATTTGACTTTTTGACACTGTTCATTGTTCAATTTTGACTCGGTATTATTGTAAGTATATATTTGCAAAAAATAGTCGAGTTCGGTCTTGTTAGATTCGTCTAATCGTATAGTTTTAGAATATATATTTTACATAATTTTTACTTGTATATATTTTGAGATATTAACAAATTAAAAAGTGCATTGGATTGTGTGCAGAAATGAAATGAGACATTTCAAATGGGACAGAGGGAGTATTATATAGTTCTAATCAACTTATATATTTTAAGTGTAATAAATTTTTTATATCTTTTTAAAATATATATGGATATTTTCTCAAGATTTTATTTTATTAATAGTTAGATTTATTTTCTAAATATAGATATTGATGACGTGGAAGGTGAGTTGGAATTAGTCAGTGATTAATCAGCGATGATGTGGATTAATTGTAGCCATTGATTATGAAATGGTGGTATAATTACTGATAAAGCCCTAAAAATTAAAAAGAATCAGTTATATTTAATAAGGACAATACAGTCTGCAAAGGGCAAAAAGTATTCAGGATTTATTATATAGATATAAATAATAAATTTAATTCAAACGGTCCCTTTATAAGCAATAGCCCGCCGAACGTGTACCTATCTTCTCCTATCACAACCAAGGTTGTTTGGTACTATCATTTATTAGTGTGAAACAGTGAATTATTGAAATATTGATTCAGGTACTCCATGTGTATCAAAAAAATTTTAATATTTCCTGTTTTCACACAATTCAATACATATTTTTAAAGAATAATATCTCAAATTTTATAAAATAAAAAATTATAAAACTTTAATATTATAAAACTACGTGATTAGACGAATCTAACAAGATCTCACTTGACTATGTTTTATAGTATTATATAACTGTGTGAAAAAATCGAATCAAAGTTACTCAATGAATAGTATTTACTATGCAAACGTTAACATTAATAAAATACGGATGAAGTATAATGTAGCTTCTGAACCATTTTGTTCATAGTCAAACAAAAATGTTCTAATAATATGATTATATGAATGTAAAATTTAAGGTGGGTGGTTGTGCATTAGTGGGGGTGGGGTTGTATGAGTGCAATCCGGTTACGGTACAACCCCTTCAAGAGCTTTTAGGTGCATACATTACAAAAAAGGCATCCCGCATCACAAAACACATTTCTGAGCATCACATTTTTGGCATCACACCACAAATCTCTCTCAACACACAAAATACACCATTTCATACATCACACAGTATAACTCTCACATCACACAAATGGTGGCTGCATGTGCAGTCACCTGCACACTAACCCTTCCGTATGAGTGTGTTTACAATTTATAAAATCTAAAGTTTTGATTTTATTTATTTAGTTTTTTCCTTTTTGGATATGTAGGAAACATTGATAATTACATGAAGACTAATGAACAATGAAGGAGAAACAAATCTCCGATGCATCAGACAACAAGATAGGACAAATTTCATCAGACAAATGAAATTTACATCGACGGCCATTTCCACAAGACCCGAATGTCCATCGGTGGACGTTTTCGATGGCTCAAAACATACATCGACGATCATTCGTTGTAAGTTTTGAAATGTTTGAAAATTTTCGACCATGTTTCGAAATTTCGAGTTAAGGTGTAAATATCTGAAATGCGAACACATATTCATGATCTTTATGATGAAAGGATTCGAAAATGCACCTAACATCTGTCAATTTTGAGAGTTTTGAGCAATTTTTCTTCTTCCTGCCCTTTCGCATTTAGGATGTTGCGAAAATTTTGTTTTTATTTTTATTCTTGTCAATTTATGGAATCAAAGATTGGGGCTTCACTACCAACAGCAGTTGGCTTGAGTGGATGGGGGCTCTAGTCGCTTAAGCAAGGTCTCGGGTTCGAGCCTTGTGTATGCAAAAAACTGCTTTGGGAGAGGCGCCCTTAATTGCCCCTGCAGATCCTCGAGGGATTAGTCTTGGGTCCAATGTGGCCTGGGGATACCCGGTTTCACCATCGGACGATGAATTGAGGAATTCCCTCTATTTGTTTCAATATGGAGTTAATGGGTGCCAGTAAGTAACGAATATTTGTTGTGTCCCTGATAGTATATACTTGTAACTTGTAACTCATTAAGGGTGTGTTTGATACATAGAATGGAATTGCAGAGAGTTGATGTCAGAGATTGGAATTGCAAAGAAAGAGAATTGTGTCGGAGAAAAAGAATTGATTATCTTGTTTGGTAAATTAGAGAATTCAAAACATAGAAATTGAACATGTATTAAAATTTTATTGTTGTTTGTTTGATTAAAAAATAATTATAATTTTTTGTTATAAATATATATAAATATATTTCTCAATTATAATTTTTTTATAATAATAAAAAAATGCACGAATTTTTTTAAAAAAAAAAGAAATAAAAGAGTAGGAAAAGCCAAGATACAGAGGACGTATGGTGTGAGGAAGAGAAAATCAATTGTTCCATTTTAAACCCACCAATTCTCCCCGATTCTCTCTATTTGAGAGATAATTAAAACTAGGGAAAGAGAATTGCTCTAATTCTCCATTAAGGATTCTCTTGTGTTACCAAACAAGGGAATTGGGCTCAATTCCCTTTCTCTAAGTCCAGTTCTCTATATCAAACATCCCCTAAGAGTATTTGTGGTATTTTGTCGGTAATTTGGATGCTCCTAATTTTTTTTTTTTTGCGAAACGACCAATTATTAAGTTTAGGAAGATTAATGATATAGTATTGATTGGTAAATAAGATTATGTACTACTAATAAATATAGATATCTCTTCAAAAATGAATATATAAATATCTATATAAATAAATAATTATAGTAATAATTACTTTTATATATTTTATATTATACTACTTCCGTCCCATTCGATATGTCTGTTTACTATTAAGCACGAGAATTAAGGTAGAGTTAATTTGTGAGTATATGATGGGGTTGACATAATTATTTTTGGGGAAATTATTTCTATTTATAAAAGAATACATTTGTGATGGGATGTCCAAAAATAGTAAGTAAGACATTTTAGTTGATATACGATCGTATATTATAATATTACTATTGCTTTATATAAAATATTATAATACATGTTTTTTATTTTTTTATTTCTTTAATTTTTTTATATAAAGTGACAACCTTTTTAATTCTTTTTTAATAGCATATACATGTTAGGAAATAGTAGGAGCTCAAATCGTAGAAATTACGAATGACACTATTCTCAATTAGTATTGAAAAGGAAATGCCATTACGTAGTACTAGTATTGAGACGAAGAGTACTAGTATTTGCTATTAATGAACCAACTCTCCTATATGTTCAAGTAGTTACGGAGAAGAATTCAATAGTATTTATCAATACTCAACACACCACTCCTAAAAGCTCAAGCTAGGGAGGGAGAAGAATTCAATAGTATATATCAATTCTCAACACACCCCTCGGCGCAAGGTAGGCTAATCCAGACAAAGCCGGCCAATCCAGATAGAGCTGGCCAAAGCAAATACCAAAGACAAAGCCAACAAATACAAATGAGGACAATAGGACTCGAACACGAGACCCATGGCTCTCATACCATGTTCATGAACCAACTCTCATAAAATTAATGTATCAGTCCTCAACATTTGCTACTATAATAAAGTACTCCCTCTATCCTATTTAAAATGTCCCAAAACTTTTGGACACACAGTCCAATGTATTTGTTTAACAGTTAATATCTTAAAACGCTGAGAAGTAAAAATTATTAAATATATATATATATATATTCTAAAACTATACGATGAGACGAATCCAACAAAATCGAACTTGACTATATTTTTTATTTATATAATTGTGATAATTTTAGGTCAACGTTGATCAATGAACAGTGTCAAAAGTCAAAATAGGACATAACAAGTGGGACAGAGGGAGTAATATTATTTTTTTGGTGACACAGCCTAAGAAGGCGAGCAAAGAGAAAAAAAATAAGAAATTAAAGCGAAAAAAGAAAAGCAACACTAACTACTCTGAAACACGGCACCCGATGCATCTAGCTCCAAAAAACACTTCACCTCATCCGGAGGAAAAACCCAAGTTGTATAAAACTCCTCCAACCGAGCAGCCCTACGAGCAAAGGCGTCCGCCACTTGGTTGCCTTCGTGGTACAAATGACGAAGCTCACACCCACCCATATCTTGAAGGATACGCTTGATCACAAAAATAGAACTCCAAAAGGCATGCCAAGGCCTAGCAACAGCCTTCACCAATCCAACAACCTCAAGAGAGTCGACATAACAACAATGCAACTGAAGCCCCCGACTAACCGCCAGTTCCCGACCAAATCTCAACGCAAGTATTTCCACTTCCAGTATACCGCAGCCCCGAAGCTGGCCACAACACCCCTCATTCCAAGCACCATCCGAGCCCCTAAGCACTGAGCCGAATCCCAAAGCCCCCTCCTCAGGAATAACACAACGATCCGAATGCAGTTTCCAACCCTCATCTTCCTCGTGTCTCCATCTCACAGACCGTATCACTCGCCCTCTACTATGTCGCGGCAGGCTGACATTAAGAGACCTACGCAGATGATGAGCTTTTGTGGAGCAGCCGATCCGTCACAAATTTAGAATCCCTAAAAATTCTTGCATTACGTTCTTTCCAAACAGTCCACAGAATAGCCAAGAATAGGCCTCCGTTTGTCCGATACATCCATTCCAATCAATGACATATACTGTCCTCTTCACTCGGCATTCCATCACCAACCTGATCCACACCACCATGCCTCCACACTTCGCCAGCCCATCTACATTTGAAGAGAGCTTGACTCCAGCCATCCATCTCAGTCCCGCAAATTGTGCATAGCGGTGTCCTCGACATGCCACGCCTAAAACACAAAGAGTTGCACGGCAACGCCCCATGGCTAAGAAGCCATAATAAAATACCAATCTTCTCCGAAATCCCCACCTTTCACATCCATCTCCAACCATTATTATCACCATCAATGCCCCTCAACCACTCATAACCGGACCGAACACTATAAGTTCCCTTCAAGTCACCGTTCCAGTGTAAAATGTCCAGCACTTGAACAGCCAAAACAGGTGCTTCCGAGCTCAAAAGGTCCTGCCGAACATCCTTAGGCAACCAAGGGGATATTTGGTCGATCTTCCACCTCTCATCCTAAATGACATCCTTGATCTTCAAGTGTACACTGATATAAACATAAGGGACTTTATTAGCAGCCGCTTCTCCCTTCCACCAAGGAACATACCACAACGAACTATCTCCATTCCCAATACGCGCACCATACCCCTTCCTAAAAATTCCTCCCACCTTAACCAACATCTTCCACACTTTAGTCCCTCTATAATGTATTTGTGGAAATAATCCCCCAAGCAAGCCATATTTATCACTCAGAACCCGCTCCTAAAGCTTATCAGACTGAAAAAGAAGATCCAAACTCAGCCGACCAAGGAGTGCAACATTCATGTGTCTAGCCGTTCGAATGCCCAGTCCTCCTTGCTTGCGATGTGTCGTAACCCGATCCCAATTCACAAGATGTATGCCCCTACCGGCCGGCCCTTTCCAAATCCAACGACGAATGATTTTGTCAATCTGATTACAAACTCCTTGCGGCAATAAATGAATTTGTACCGCACAAGCTTTAGTCACAAACGCAGATTGACAATATATTCTAAAAATAATTAATATTCCCTCTGTCCCGCGAAATGTGACATATATTCCTTTTTGAGTTGTCCCGCGAAATTTGACACATTTCCCTTTTTAGATAAATTAAATTAATATAAATATGATAAGGATCTTAATTTTTTTCAAATCCCATTAAAAGTATTTGCTTTAACTATTCTTCACAACTCGCAATACATTTTTATTTTCATACACAAATCCCGTATATTTCTTTAATTTTTCATATTTTAAAATGGGTACAAATAAAAATTATATAAAATATAATATATTCTAAAATTAGACGCCTATACGATTCTAATAAGATCATACTTAAATATTTTTTTCTAATTAATCATTACCATAATATTAAGTCAAAGTTAATCAATAAATAAAGCGAAAATTCATTAAAATTAGGGAAAATACCCAATTCCAAAAGAACTTACCACTTTAATACCCCAAACAATTTTTCTTCCTCTAAACCCCCCAACCAAAAACAACAATTCACTCAAGGTACATGGAGAGATAAAACTTCAAAATAATGACTATTTTACCCTTAAAACATAAAACCAAAGAAATAATACCTAAAAACTATCTAAAAGAGTTTAACACTTCTCCAAAAAGTGCCTAAAAACACACCCCCTCTAAAAGTTTGGTATCAGAGCATAAGTTGCGATTTTAGGGCTTATGGCTAATGACGAATTAAAAGATAATCAAAACGCGATTAAATTAAATGAAAATATTAATTATGAAAAATTCTTAATAATTGACATTGAAAAGAAAAAGCTATTCAAAAACCAAACTAAAGATTGTAAGATCTGTAAACAAAATAAAATAAAAATTAAAAGAGTAAAACTCAAGAAAAATAGAACTTTTAAAAATTATTGCAAACTAATCGTAAGGTTAGAAGCTTTAAGACAACACTTAAAAACTCATGAATAAAATGTTAACAAATAAAAACATGGATATACAAAGAAGTCTTCAATCAATTGAAGCAAAACTAGATAAATTAGGATTATTAGGAAAACAAAATAATACAAATCTTAAAGTAATATTAGAAAATCAAACATACTTATCAACCCAATATGATAAATCATATAGTGGAATGAAAAACTTATCGAAAACCATAACAACACTTCAAAGTTCTAAACTAGTTAATGATGTCCCAAATCCAAGGAAAATTATTAACCATAGTGAAGAATTAAGACAACTACAAGATAAAGTTGAAAAACTTGATAAAGAAATAAAGGAAATTAAAAACATTGTTGAAAACAATATTGAGAATGTAAACGGAATGTGTAACAAAATCATAAAAATCATTAAAGGATAATGGAAACAGCCTTGAAAAAAGTTAAAGAAACAATAGAAAACTTTAAACAAGAAATTAATAATAAATTTAAAGAATTAAACAAAGAATTAGTAGAAGTAAAACTAAATGTTAATGATCTTCATAAGAAGATTGGCAAAATAATAGATCATAATAGAACAAATAATACAAATATTAGTCTAATTGATAAGAAAATAAAAGAGCTTGTAACAACTGAAATACTAAAGAAAAAAAATTGATGATGTACATGTTCAAATGGAAAACATGAAAAAATATCAAGACCTTGCATTAAGAATAGCCATTGAAAGTATAGATGAAAAACTTGAAAGAATACAAGTTGTTAGAATGCCTGAAGATAATACAATAAAACAACTAGCTGAACAAATTGCAAAATTACCTGCAGAAGCTAGAAGGAAAACTAAACCACAAGAAAAACTAAATTTTTGGGTTGTAAAACCAGACGAAAAATATTTACAAAAATGAGTAGAAGATCATTTTCTCTTACTAATGAATCCAAAAACAGCCTAGTAGAAAGAAGTAATTCTGAAAGAATTGAAAGCTCAAACTTTGAAAAAACCTTAATAGATAGAATGTTTAGAGAAAAAACCAAACTTGAAGAAGGGCCAACAATAATTGAAGAAATAATTGACCCTGATATTGAATTTGAAAACTTCAAGAAAAGAACATTAATCCAATTGGAACCAAGATTACTGTATGACCAAAGATTCCTTAATTGGAACACAGGTTATTACAAATACCATTATACAGAACCAATAAGCTGTCTAAAAGATGACAAAAAATTAATAAAATTAATAAGCAATAATGAAGCAATTAGGCTTCAAAGACAAGGACAAAAATACATGCATATGAGATTAATCTCCATAGGAGTAAAAGGTTTAACTAGAAAAAACTTAGGAATTAAAGTCCTAATGACTGTTCTAGATACAAGGTGGACTAATCCAACCCAAGCTATCATAGGATTAATGGAAATTGATATGAACCCTAATGTGGGAGTATGTTATTTGGCACCAGATTATATGATACAAATAACAGATTTTATGAGGCATATCCAAATAGGAATTCAAACTGTAGGATATGAAGAAATGGAAACTGGTCATAACCTAATAATATGTGTAGGCTTCTTAGGAAGAATCACAAACAATGGTCAAACAAGGCATAAAACAAAAATTGAAACTGTGGTAAGTATCATAGGAAGTGAAGGAGTAAAAATGATAGGACCAACTAAAATATCATCAGAAGAAAATGAGGGAAAAAATTGGGATCTATCAAAATTCTTTGAAAAACCAAATGTTAAAAATTAACTCCAAAAAATGTAAACTACTTCATTAACTCCAGAGGAGAAACGTCAGTAAGATTTAATGATTATGAAACTGCAAAACGACCAATAGATTTCACAGAAGAAGAAGGTCAAGAAAATGAATAAACAAATGAAAAGGTTTATTGTAGAAAAACCAGGTAACAAATAATTATGTAAAATATGAAGGAAAACATATCTTCCACCCTAGTGAAGATGAAGTGGAAAGAATTGCTAAAGACATACAACATATTTGTTTAAAAATAAGAAAATTTGAAAACTTTAAGAAATTAAAAATTCTAAATAAAAGAGAGTACCATGACAGCTATGAAAGAGTTTTCTCACAACATGTGCATTCTGCCTTGACTAAAAAACTTAAAAATAAAGGAATATTACCTCACAATTGTCAAGATTGTAAAATTGATCTCGATAGAAGACACTCTAATAAATTAACACATATAATCCATTTAGTAGAATGTCCAAAACATAGTGGATATTTTGAGAATTGGATAGAAAATTATGAAAAATGATAAGAGAAATATCAAAACTAAATGAACAAAAACAAGAATTAAATGATAAAATGAAAAGAAAAAATAAATAATGGAAGAATAATTTAGAAGATATTATTGAGAAAGAAGTACAGAAAATATTACAAAAAAATACAAATAAAAGAAGAACAACAAGCAGATATAGAAGCTCACTTGTTCTTAAAGGAAAACTCACCGGAAGAAGGACAAAGTTCTGAAAATACATTAATGGAACAATATATGGGAGACCATATGTCCTTACATTATGAGAAAACGAATAAAACATCTAAAGAATTCATGAACCAAGATATTGTCATGAAAAATACAGGAGACAGTATAACAAGAGTCCCTGGAACTCCCTTTGCCTCATACCAAAGAGGAACTGAGTAGAGGCCTGGAACTAATTATACTGGAAATAATTCTAGACATTCAATAACACATGTTCATCCAGAATATCCTTATGGAAAAACACAACCTGGAATGATAACAAAACCTAGAGGAATTAGGCAACCTTTAGAAAGAGGATATTATCATAATCTAGCAATATTAGAAGTAACAAATGTAAGCCCTCAAAAATGGGGTTCAGTAATTGCAAAATGGAAAAACATTGTTGGGGCTGATTACATCAAAAACAAGAATGATTATAATGATACAGCTGAATCAATGTATGGATATCTTGAAACCTATTTAGGAGAATTCGCACAGTCAATGTGGGAAGTATTCAAAAGAGACTATCCAATAGATTACCAAGACTTAATAGAAAGAGGACCAAATCCTTATAACTTTGTAAATAAAATATCAAGCTTGATAACAGGTGAAGATGGTAATTCAGGACATATAACAACACAAATTGATGCCTTGATCCATCTAGATCAAATGCATTTAGAAGACTTGTATGGAACAAGAGACTTTCTAAATGAATACGTATATTATACAGGTTTAGCAGGAGGAGGCTTTAATCAAGAGTTAGGTGAAAAATTATTTATGAAAATACCAAGACCAATAGGTCAGGAAATTCAAGATGAATGGAATGAAATGGTTAAAAATAATCCTCAACAATGGACAATTAGCATGATGGTTGTCCATGTGATGAAAGTATTAAAAGATAAGTGTACAAATATAATTGCACAAAAACAACTTAAGAAAACTGATTATTCATTCTGTAAAAATATATACACTCCTCAACATTATGGTAGACCTGAACCATTAAAGAAAAAACCAAAATTCATGACAAGAAAGAAGTATTTCATAAAACAATCAAATAGCAGAAGACCTTTCTTAAAACAAAAACATCACGTCAGAAAATATAATCCTAATAGATATACAAAGAAACTTGCTTGTTTCACATGTGGTGATGAAAGCCATTTGGCAACAGCATGTCCTAAAAGAAAAAACCAACATTCTAGAGAAGCAATTCTCACAGAATGTATACAACAAGATATATTGGATATAGACTCAGATGTTTCTGAGACTGAAACGATATACAGTATAGTAACAGTAGAAGAAAATGTTATGGAAGAACAATGGGATAATGATCCTTATGAAATGATTAATATGCTTGCAAATGAAAATTCATATAATGGTATTACATATAAAGAATATATGATGCCATATGAAACTGAATACATGATGAGAGATATTAATGAATGCGAAAATCATAGTTGGCTTTCCAGGGTAGGCACAGATTCTACACCTTGTATAAAATGCTCTTATTATCCATCAAGGGAACTTAGAGCTAAATGTACAATATGTCACGTAGAAATATGCCAAATATGCTTGATAAAGTATTATAAAATTAAATTTCCTGAAGAAATGCCAATAACAAAAATTGATGATAATTATACATTCATCACAAAAAGAATAGATATAATCGAAAGAAAACTTTTTGATTTACAAGGTATGATGAATCTTAAAGAATTGAAAACTAGAATTGAAAACATAGAAGAAATCCTAGAAGAATATAATATGTTAAGTCCTCAAAATACGGGAAATAAAGAAAAAGAAGTTCCTGAAGAAGAAACTAATGATGAACAAAATCCTAGTACAGAGTACATGTTAGCACAAAACCCTGAGTACATACCTGTGTGCCAAGATCCTTCATCATTAACTACACTAAGGGTACCAATAATCTTTAAATTAAGTGAATTGGTATTCCGTACTAATGCAATAATCGATATAGGATGTACTAGAATAATAATAAATGAGAAACTTATCCCAGAACATCTAAAGAAAAACTTAGCAAAACCCATTAAATCAGAATTAATGGATGGAAGAATATCATATACAACAAAACAACCTATTTCAGGTGGACAGATATTCTTTGAAACCAACTGTGGAATATCAGAACCCTATGGAGTTCCAGATAATTCATATATAAAAGACTTAGTAATAAATGCAGATGTAATCTTAGGATTACAATTCTTTTTACAAAATAATGGAGGATTATTTATTACAAAAGATTATATCCAAATTGTTGAAAAAACAACTTTGGCAATGTTTGCACCTAGTATTAGTAATGCGGGAACCAAGCTTTTAACAACATCAGAGTTGCGAGAGAAGCGTGGTGGAGCCCCTACTAATACAAAAACAAAAAATAAAAAACTTTTAAAAGACAAAGATATTGAAAATTGTAAATGCAAAATAAAAGGAGCATGTAAACAAACTTGTAAAGAAAACATACAAATTACAGAGTTCGAAGAAAGATACATTCCTGAAACTCCAAAACTGAAAGAATTAATAAATATAACTAGATTTAAGCCTGAAGAAACCATAACAAAATGGATTGAGAGGTTAGAAAAATCCCAAATTATTGGAGATAACATCCATAAATATTGGGAAAAAGATGGAACAATATGTAAGCTTGAAATAATAAATCCAGAATTGAGAATCTCAACTGCAGAAATAAATCCTACAAATCTGGATATAGCAGATTTCAAAATGCATATTGATGAATTAAAAGCTTTAAAAGTAATTAGAGAATCAAACTCCAGACATAGGTCTGCAGCTTTTATTGTAAGAAAACATTCTGAAATTATAAGAGGAAAATCAAGAATGGTCATTAATTATAAAAGACTTAATGACAATACAAAAAATTTTGCTTACAATATACCAGATAAAACAGTCTTAATAAATAGGATTCAAGACTCAAAAGTATATAGCAAATTTGATTGTAAGTCAGGATTTTGGCAAGTAAAAATGCATCCTGAGTCAGTCGAATGGACTGCATTCACATGTCCAGAAGGTTTATTTGAATGGTTAGTAATGTCATTTGGACTAAAGAATGCACCAGCTATATTCCAACAAAAAATGGATAAAATATTTAAACCATACCAAAAATTTGTTTTGGTATACATTGATGATATTCTAGTATTTTCAAAAAATAGTACTGAACATATGAGTCATCTTGACACAGTGTTTAGGTTATTTGAAAAACATGGAATAATCATCTCAAAGAAAAAAATGGAAATTAATAAAACTAAAATAGCATTCCTTGGGGCAGAAATTGGAAAAGGAAAAATAAAACTCCAAGATCATATTGCTAAAAAGGCTATTGAATTTCCTGATAAAATGGAAGATACAAAACTCTTACAACAATTTTTGGGATTGGTTAATTATGCTAGACCATACATTAAAAACTTATCCTCATTAACAGGATCATTATATAATAAACTTGGAAAAAATGGTCAAAGGTATTTTAACCAAGAAGATATAAAAAACGTACAAAAAATTAAAGAAGCATTAAAAACACTTCCAGAATTGGTATTGCCAGAAGATAGTGATTATCTTATTGTGCAAACTGATGGATCACATGAAGGATGGGGAGCTATCCTTTTGCGAAAAAAGGATGTCTACTCACCTAAAAGTAAAGAAGAAATTTGCCAATATGCATCAGGAAAATATAGAGAAAAAGGGTGAATTTTCCTCAATTGATGCAGAACTGTTGGCAATAAAATACGCACTCGATAAATTCGAACTCTTTTAACAGGAAAACCAGGATTCACAGTAAAGACTGATTGTGAAGCCATAGTAAAATTTCATAGTCAACTCCAAGAAAAAAGATCAATGTCTAGGAGAAGGTGGTTGAATTTTACAGATGTTATTAGTCAGAAAGGTTACAAAATAAAATTTGAACATATTAAAGGAGAAGATAACAAAATTGCTGATATATTATCTAGAATTCTGATTAAAGAAAGAGAAAAACCATTATATGATACTGAATTTAAAAACGAATCAATTGATAATTATGATGAAAATGATGAGGAAAAATATAAATTAAAATGGGATCAATTTTACAGAGAGGACTGGAATATTGAGAATTGAATAATATTGTTACAGGAATGGCAGAAAACTCCCAGAAAAACTCTCTGAAAACCAGCAAAGAAAATGGAGTAAAAACCATAGGGATGGTAAAAACCCCAGAGGGATATTACACAATCCCTTCTAAAACCAGCATCCCAGAAGGGAAGAAAACATATAAATTCCCAGAAAAAGGAGTGAAAATCTGCTTTGGCAGAAGAGCAGAAACTGGTAATAATGTAGAGTTAATTTTATTTGATAACATGAAGTACAGGCCTATCACAGGGTTGAACTACACAGAGGAACAGATCTGCATTTGTGATAACATCTGGAGAGCATCCTTCGATAAAAACAACAGCAGGTATATTGTTACTTGTCTCTCAGCTCTAAGCATGTACTTCCAGAAATTCAATAACATAAAACCATTTTTATATTATGTAATTTTTGAAGGCTATAAAAAAGGGATTTATGATAAAAATGATATTTTACCCCTTAATGAAGATAATGAAAAACCTCTTCATAAAGGATTTTATGATATAATGTCTGCAATTCAATTTTCAAAAACCACATTGGGCCCAGATTTCTTTGTAAGCTCAAGTTTGAAAAATATTGTTGATGGTTTAAGGCCAAAAACTCAAAACCCCTCAGGCCCAGTCCAATACTCAATTGGACATTCTTCCAAAAACCATATTGTGTTTTGTGATCACTGTGAAAAGATGGCCAAAGAAGTCTGTAAGTATGAAGCCCAAAAGGCTGAATGGTTATAGAATTTTGAAAATCAAAAAATGAAAACCCTTGAAGCAGAGGCCCAGATTGAGAACCTGTAATACCCGAGAATTTTACAACATAAATAAATATAATAAATAAATAAATAAATACATAAATATAATAAATAAATAAATAAAAATAAATCAGTAAATACATTAAATAAATAAATATAGAGGAAATGAGAAATGAAATTAATTAAAAGAGATTTAATTAAACAAAAGAAATTAAATAAAGTTACGGGAATCCGATATAAATGAACTTGACGAATTCGAGCCAAAACATAACATTTGATCCGAAAGAAATAACGACACAAAATAGGAACCCGAAGAGAGTCCGGAAATTGGAATCCGAGAGCGTAGAGGGATAGAAACCCGAAAGAGAGGCGGAAAAGCACGACGGATCGCACGACCCGCCCGGACCGAAGTCCAGGCGTAAGCCGCGCGCTGTCCGCGCACTAATATGGGGAAACGCGCGCCAACCCCGCGCCACGTGACAGATTCGCCCGTTGTGTCAATCTCTCGCGCCGAACGCGGATTTTTCGACTTTCAGTTGAACGTCTCTCGACTCAAGACCCTTAGGGTCAGATTTTGGACGCCCTAGGACTTAGATATCTATAAATAAACCCCCTCGGAAGCCTAAACTCTTTTTCAAAACCCCACGATACTCTCTATACACAAAAGTCGAAATCCCGGAGTCAACGGAGGCACCAAACGGAGACGGCGGCTGTTTGGACGAAATCCGGAAGATCTCCAACGTTGTGGTAAGCTCTAGTCCGATAAATCCTTTCACGTTTCAATCCGAAAACGGATTCTAACCTCGTTTCTTTTCTCTCTACACCCCATATCGGATCTAGAATGGAGAACCCGACGAGCGGAGAGGACAAACGGTGGACTGGAAGCCACGCCTTCGAAATAGATGACCCCGGACGCCGATTAATCTGTAAGTTAACTCTTACATGATTTTGGGAGGAATTAAAACGTTCGAAACTAAAAGATTTAACAAGAAAGCGTAAATCTGCCAACTTATATTTTCTACCAATGCAACAGATTTGATGAATTTTTCCGAACCTTAAAACGACTTCAAACGGAAAAACTTAAAACACAAAAAACGTTCTTAAGGCTTAGATCTATCTACTGTAAATTTTTGAGAATTTTTAGAGACAATTTGATATGCGAAAACCAACCGAAACCGAACTACTTGAATCTAGATCTTGAAATTCTTGACAGAACTTAGGTCCGATATTGATCACGTTTTTGACATAGGTTCCAGACTGATTTAAATCTTTGGCCGAACATTAAAGTTGTAGATAATTGTCTTAAGATGGTCTCTGTAAAATTTCAGCAAATTTAGAGTTGAATTGCTATGGTAGAATTTGAAATCTTTAAACTGTGACATATGAAACTCGGACAGAATTGTGCTTCTGTGAAAATTAGTGTTTTTGACCTATTTCTGTATCTCGGATTGAAAAAGTTAAAACACGAAAGTTGTAGATCTCGACGTTTCTGAGTCAGTCGTGAAATTTTGGAATTTTTGGAATTAAATCTGATTTTAGACGAATTTTAGAGTAAAATGTGGTTTACCGGAAATCAAATCTTGAAATCTTGTTGAAATATGAAATTAACCTTTAGGGTTGAAATGAGATGAAATATGAGTTGTAAATAGATTAAATTGAAATCAGATTTTTGAAATTAAATCCCCTTACAAACTTGATAAATTAAAATTAGGGGTGAGTGCTCTGCAGGGTGCCCCCTAACGATTCACTTCGTGCCTTAATGGACGATGGTGACCCCGCGCGCTAAACTTGAGATATGATATTGCCTAAACGGCGAAATATAGAGCCTACACTCTTGAGAATATCCATATGGGTTTCCCGAGGCTCCGGAGTGGTACTGGGTATGGCTGATACGGTTGCGGCCGCCGGGCTACCGGCTAAACTTGTTGACATCGCGATGATATCGTGAAACTTTGAAATACCGAATCTGGGATGTAATGGGGATACTAAATTAAATTAAATTAGATTAAATCATGCTTGTTGTCCAATTAAATTACTTAAATACTTTATTTAAATTATGGCTTTTATTTTAACTCATGCGAGACGTGTTGTTAAATAAAGCTCTGAAATAGATTACGCTATTGGATAGTTGATTAGATTAAATTGAATATTATGCTATAATCATGCTTTTATTTAATTATTAAAATTAATGGCTTTTAAACCCTACGATCATGCATGTTTTAACTTACTCAGCAAGTTGTGCTGACCAAACCATTTTTATCCCTTTTCTTACAGAGTATGTGGAATGAGCATGTGTGAGCACGATCCATGCATGGGATTTTGGGAAACATTATTTTGTTTTTAAATTCGTGCACTAGACTATATTATGAACGGGCCTGTTTAACCCATGGTTTGGCCATGTCGGCCCTATTTACTTTTTCCGCTGCAATACTACACTTAAATATTATTTCCGCTGCGCTATGATATTATTATTTTCGAATTATATTGTATGGGCTGTTTTGAATGCTTTAAATGTTTTAAACACTGAAATACCTAGCCTTGCATCTCTTTAGTGAGCCGGAGAAACCGTGTCTTACTAGGGAGGTGTGGCGGTGACACCCCGACCTGGGTTATCAAAAAACCGGGGTGTTACAAGTTGGTATCAGAGCCCGGATATTTTCAAGCTATTATTTTTAAACCATTATTATTTTTTAAACTATTATTAATATTTTGACTATTATTTTAAATTTTAAAGTATTATTTCCATGGAGAAATATCTATTTTAAACCCCATGGGAAAAATATATATATATATATATAGTGCATTAAATTATTTTTGGGGGGAATCATCATTTGCATTTGCATATTGCATATCTTCTATGAACCTAGAATCTTGGCGAATTGAACTTAGAATCTTGGCAAGCTTGAACTTAGAATCTTGGCGAATTGAACTTAGAATCTTGGCAAATTGAACTTAGAATCTTGGCGAATATTAACTTAGATCTCTTGCTTGCGCTAGATGGCTAGTCAAGACATGATGCAGTTGATGATCAGGATGATGAGCGTTCATCTTGATTCCCATCAAACCATAGAGCAAATGAAGTACCGTATGGCTCAATTGGAGGCCAATTTGCACCACATGGGCAACTTGAGAGAGGCGGATCATCACCGCATAAACCAACTCGAATGCCAAGTCCAAACCCTCACTACACAAAACTTAATACTGAAGGAACACATCGATGCCCATGGGCAAGACTTGAACACTATCTTTGACGATCTACTGCCGCCGAGTTCGGAGGAGGAAGACCCGGAGGAGGATCCTGCTACCCCACCGGAGGACGTCTTGAGACGCTAGAGATTTTATTTTTAGATACTATTTTGCTAAGAAAATATTTCGACCCTTGTACTAAAATTTCTTTTGAGATAATAGAATGCCCGATTTATTTATAATAAATCGAAAAAAAATGAACAGACCTGTCCGTACAGCAGTAAAAAAAAAAAAAGAAGAAGAAGAATTTCGAAATAAAACAAATTAAAATAAAACCCCGAGGCGTACGGCGCTTCTTAGTTCGATTGAGCACCACGTGCTAAATTACAAAACACATATACATTTATAGAAATTGTTTAGACTACGTGTTAAATTCACAAGTCCTAATCCACCCTATTTGTACCAGAATGGCACCCAGAGGAAGAGGAAGAGGAAGAGGAAGAACGCAACCTGTTCCCAAAACTCCTACTGAGACACTACCAAACGTCACGGAACCAATTCAACCTGAGGTGGAACAACCCCAAGGTGTGCAGGACGCCCCCGCACCGAACAATGTGGGCAATCGTCTTAGGACGATAGAGGAGGTGTTGATTGCGCTCGGAAACGCGCAAGTCAACCAGGGTCAAGCTGCGGCGGTACCTCCGCCCCAAGCTCGCCCTAACTACCTGGCGATGGTGAATCCTTACCAGCCGCCCCACTACGCTGGTGAGGAGGATCCAGCTAAACTGGAGGAGTGGATCCGGACCTTCGACAAGCTGCTGGGAGCAGTTAAATGTCCGGAGGGAGAGAGAGTGCATGTCGCCTCATACTACTTGGGAGGCGAAGCTGACGACTGGTGGCAGGCGACGCAAGCCAAACTGACGGAGGATGACGAGCCCTTCTCATGGGCGGAAATGATGGAGATGCTCAGGGATCGATTCTACCCCCTGAGTACTAAGTCAGCGATGTACGAGGAATTCCTGTCGCTGAAGCAAGGAGGCCAAACTGTGCAAGAATACTACACACGTTTCAAGGAGCTGGTGAGGTTCACACCAAGGCTAGTGCCTACCAATGCGGAAAAGGCACAGAAGTTCGAGATGGGACTGAACCTGTCTGTGCGCGAGGTGATCGTGGGGGTACACTACCCCGATTTGCAAGCTGTGTATGACCGCGCTGTGGCGGTAGCACGTTTGCAGCAGCTGAAGAGAAGGGTGAGTGGGGAGTCCAGCAGGGGTCCCCAGGACAAGAGAAGCCGGGACTCAAGAAGCGAGAATAACACTGGAAGGAACGAACAGCGCAGAGGGTCGAATAGGCCCCAACAAAACAACACTGGGAGGAGGTTCAACCAAGAAGATCCGGTACCACCTTGCCCGAGATGTGGACGACCCCATCTGGCAAGGGGATGCCCGCAACAGGGCGCCTGTTTCCGATGTGGTCGAATGGGTCACGTTCGACGGGATTGCCGAACCAGGATCGAGAACATAACAAAAAGGGACGATTTGGTCACGGGGCAAGAATAGCCTCAAAATCAAAACAGGCGAAACGGAAATAACCAGGGGTACAGACCCCCTCAAAATAGGCCGCAGAACCAGAACCAGAACCAACGACCTCCGCCCCCTCAGAACCAAAACCAACAACAAAATCAGCAGCCGAATGCGAATCAGCAGGGCAATCAGGGACGGCCTATGGGGAGGCTTAACGTGGTGAATCAAGCGGACGTGCCTGCGCAAGGAGAAGTGATGGCAGGTACATTTTATGTTTTGAATACGCCCCTTAGAATTATGTTTGATTCTGGAGCTAGTTGCTCAATTATAGCATCAAGAATAGTGCCTGAGTTAGATCTATCTAAGTGCGAGAGAATTAGCTTAGGAATTCAATTGCCTTCTGGAGAAGTAGTATCTTGCTCTAAACGATATAACGGAATTCCTATAGTGATAAAGAACGTAGAATTCTTCGCGAACTTAGTAGAATTTAACTTAAAAGACTTTGACATCATACTGGGGATGGATTGGTTATCCCAGTATAAGGCGGTGATCGAATGCCAAAAACAAAAGATCACCTTGTCAAAAAGTAGGGGAAAGAGAGTTATCTTTTACTCTCAGCCCCCTAAGAAGAGTAACAAAATCGTTAGTGCACTTAAACTAACTTGATGCGTAAGGGGTATGAACTATATGCGTGTTATGTGCACAACCTTGAGGCGGAAGAGAACAAGGTTGATAGCATACCAGTGGTAAGAGAATACCCGGACGTGTTCCCTGAGGACGTTCCGGGCATGCCACCTGAGAGAGAGATCTTGAATTCACTATAGATCTCATTCCGGGGACAGAGCCTGTCTCAAAAGCTCCGTACCGGATGGCACCACTGGAAATGAAGGAGTTAAAGGAACAACTCGAGGAACTGTTAGGAAAATGTTACATAAGGCCGAGTACGTCCCCTTGGGGAGCACCGATTTTATTTGTCAAGAAGAAAGACGGAGGACTACGTCTTTGCATAGATTATCGAGGATTAAACCAAGTGACCATCAAGAATAAATATCCCCTACCAAGAATAGAGGATATGTTTGATCAACTGAAGGGAGCTTCAGTATTCTCGAAGATCGATTTGCGATCGGGGTATCATCAATTGAGGATCGCCGAGAAGGACATTCCGAAGACGGCGTTTCGAACGCGATATGGCCATTACGAGTTCACAGTATTATCCTTCGGGTTAACAAATGCTCCGGCCATGTTCATGAATCTCATGAACAACGTGTTCCGAGAAATGTTAGATCAGTGCGTCGTAATGTTCATCGACGACATCCTGGTCTACTCAAGGAGCGAGGAAGAGCATGCCCAACACTTACATCAAGTGTTAGAAATCTTGCGAAGAAATCAGCTATACGGCAAGCTGTCGAAATGTGATTTCTGGTTGAAAGAAGTGGCATTTCTCGGACACATAGTATCCGCTGATGGAGTATCAGTGGATCCGGCAAAGGTTTCTGCCGTGACGGAGTGGGCAACTCCGAAGAGTCCAACGGAAATAAGGAGTTTCCTTGGATTAGCTGGGTATTATAGACGATTTGTGAAGTACTTTTCAAGGATTGCACGTCCTTTGACCCAACTACTGAAGAAAGGAGCAAAATACGAGTGGACCGAAGCGTGTGAGACTGCGTTTCAAGAATTGAAGAAACGACTCACAACCACACCCGTATTAACACTACCATCAGAGAAGGGTGACTTCGAAGTTTATAGCGATGCTTCGAAGGAAGGTTTGGGTTGTGTTTTGATGCTAGACTCGAGAGTCGTAGCGTATGCATCACGCCAACTAAAACCTCACGAGGAGAATTATCCGACACATGACCTGGAGTTGGCAGCGGTCATTTTCGCTCTAAAGATATGGAGACATTATCTTTATGGGCGGAAGTGTCGAATATTCACCGACCACAAGAGCTTGAAATATATATTCACTCAGAAGGAGTTGAATTTGAGACAGCGAAGGTGGTTGGAACTTATTAAAGACTACGATTTAGAGATAGCATACCACGAGGGGAAGGCGAATGTGGTAGCCGATGCCTTAAGTCGGAAAACCCAACACGTGACAAACTCGTTGGTAATTCCACCGGCATTGTACATGGAGTTAGCAAGATTAGAGTTAGAACTTGTGCATCCTGGCACAGTGAGAGAAACGATCAACGCGATGGTCGTAGAAACTCCAATATTGGATGAGATTCGACTCGTGATAATGGCCAGAAATGACCATTATTTTCAATCCATTTCCGTGTCTGAAACGGACATTTGATCGCATTCCGGTCTTATATTAAATAAGAAAGCAGTAGAATTGGACTGATTTATGCATAATTGTAAAAATATTGAGCTGGTATAAAAAATGCATAAATATGTAATTTTATTACACATTTATGTTAGAAAAATCCAAAAACATGAGAAAAAGAAAAGAAAAGAAAGAGGAAACAAAAAGATGGGAAAAGAAATGAAAAACCCACAAAAAGTTGAATTTTTCAGGATATTACGGCGCTAGACACAACTACGGCGCTAAGCATGTATAGCGCCGTAGCTTGGTCTAGCGCCGTAGGAGGAAGCCAAAGCTGCAGTCTGAAGAGGAGCGGACGGCGCTAAGCATGGATAGCGCCGTAATCAAGCATAGCGCCGTAGGCAAGGATAGCGCCGTAGGCTGTCCATTCAGAAGCAAGAGTGTCTTTGGGATGGAAGACTACGACGCTACACCTATAGCGCCGTAGCAAGGATAGCGCCGTAAGCCATCTATAGCGTCGTAAGCCTTGCCAGAATTCAAATTTCAAGGCCTGGGGGCCCATGGGCCTAGGGTTTCTTACCTATAAATAGAGATGTTGACTCCCTGGTCTTGTCACTTCACCACATTCTCAAACTTGAAGACAAGAGGCTGTTCTTGAGAGTAATGTAGGTTAGTTAGAGTAGTTAGTTTTGTTTTTGTGTATTATTTAATTTAAGCATCTAGTTTAGTCTAAATTCTTGCATAGATTAGTGTTACTTTAGGTTTCTAGTTAGGATAGCCACTGTTTTCTCTTGTTTTCTGTTTTGTTAAACTTTCATTGAGGTTTGAAATACCCAAATGATGGGTATTTTCAAACCATTTTCTTATAAATGGGAGGTTAATCATTGAAAATATCCCAAAATCATGAAATGGACATGGGTCCATGGATTCAATGCTTTGCTTTTGATTCCATGACCATTTGGTCATTTTATTCTACTGTTTTATGTGAGTTTTCTGTTTTCTTTTCATTTTTGGGTTTCTATGCATGTTCTTATGGTTGAAAACCCTCATTTGGGTTTGTGGTTCATGAATGTGTAGCATAGCATGTCATTCCTTTACTGTTTTGCATTTCTTGCATTTTTCTTTCACTGTCTTAGCTTGTGATTTCATTTTCATGCATTTGTGAGCCATTAACTCGAAAATAGGGTTTGCAATCGCAGAGATTGCATCACCCGAACAACAACATGCTTCTGGGCTAGCTACGACGCTAACCGCCCTACGGCGCTATCCTTGGATAGCGGCGCTATCCTTGGATAGCGTCGTAGGTGAGGTATAGCGCCGTAGTTGCCTAGAACTTAAACAAAATTTGCCCTACGGCACTAAACCAACGGCGCTATCCTCAAATAGCGTCGTAATCTCTATTTAGCACCGTAGGTCCCAAAAAATCCCTCTATCTCTCAGAACCCATCTACGGCACTATCCTTACGACGCTATCTTAGGATAGCATCGTCACTTAATGTTTAGCGCCGTAATATCTCTTCTTTTTCCAAAAACTTCTAATTTCTCAAACCACCTACGACGCTACACCTACGACGCTATACTAGTATAGCGTCGTAGTAGTGTATAGCGCCGTAATTACCCCCTTTAATCCAAAATTTATTCTCTCTCTTGCACCAATCCATGACGACGCTACCCTCACGGCGCTATCCTAGGATAGCGTCGTAACATCTGTTCAGCGTCGTAATCAGCATCTTCATGCAGATTTTCCATTCTCCATTTTCGTCATTAATTAATTGAACCCTCTAGTCATTAATGATTGGTGATTCTAATTAGCAATAATTAAATCAGTAATTGCTGTGATTAAAGGACCTTTGTTCAATTGCCATTAAAATAATTTTCTATAAACAAAATCATGATGTCTTAAACAGATAATCCGGACTGTGATTAATTATGGTAGGAGGGATTATTTAAGCCATCAATTATGGATTGATTCCATAATCTTGCATGAGAAACTAATGTCTCTCATGCAAGTTATTCTCTTTATTTCATTTTATTTTGTCTTTTGTGTATTGTGTGTAACAGTTAGTAAAGAATACATCAGACTAATGTTGGCGGGTATTCCCTCATGGATAATTAGCTCGTATTCTGGGTATAAAATACTAAATGTTATTTTGCATGGTTTGGATAGTAATCAGTGGAAGCCTTGGCGGTTTGCCCATCCGGGGTTATAATAGCTGCTCAGCTGACTCCTATCCAGATACAGTTTTATTTTACTTTCCAAACCCAAATTCCAATCTGTAATAAAACTCTGCTAATGTCTGTCAACATTAGCTGATAAGTACTGCAGAGAGGAAGCATGTAGGTTTTTATCCGAATTCACGGACAGTGGAGGCCCAACTGGCATTGACACTGCCATTATAGGGTCTAAGCTGTCTAAATTCGCTTCATCCGAGTGATTGGGAAATTGGACAGTAGATGTTTACAGTCCACCCGATTATTCTGCCATTACTTTGGTCTCCTGACCACTTCATTTCTGTGTTTCACCTTCTGTCTAGACCCACTCCTATATTTTGGGTCAGTTAATTTTACACTTCCATATATCCGTATGCATGCTATTATTATGTATTATTGTGGTCTGTAATATTTTGGGATCCTTCCCTTGGACAATAGAAGTCTAGATCTTAAACAGATATTACATATTAAATTTCCGACAAAAATTCCTTTATAAAATCCGGATCTGAGTAAGGGATAAATTCTTCAGTTATGACTAATTCATATTCTATCAAGGGTTGATTTTGGGAAATTAGAAGCAGAGTCAGCGATTAGGTCTCATCTAGACTGAAAGGATCTGTGTTTTAACTGAGAGTCTAGTACCTGTTTAGGGAATGATTTTCAAATCTTTTATTTTCCAAAAATTGTTATTTGTTGGGAATCTAAGATTAAATATTACACCGAGATGGGGTTCACTTGAACTCAAATACAGTGTAGTAAATAATCTTAGAGGAACATCATCCAGGCCTTGGTTATTTTCTAAGATAGGGTTGAGTTTTCTTTCAACTGCTATCCTCTTCCGCCAAAGCCTATTTTTGAGTCCTGGGTGAGTGCATCCGGAACGAACTAATTTATTAGTTCGTTTCATTAGTTTGTATCTCATAACCACCTGAAAGGAAGTGAACACACAAGTAGTTCACCAAGAGCCAGGAATTCTTGATCCATACCCCTTCATTCTGATGGGGAGCTGTCTTTTACTACCAGGGTCAGACCTTCAAAACCTCCGAGTGATAGGATTTTAAATGCTTTCTTTATTGCTTCCTTTATCGCTTTCTTTTAAACTGCTTTCTCTAGAGGTCACTCGGTTGTATTGAGAGTTGCGTAACTGTTACTAGGATTGATAGTTAAGGGATAGTTCAGGGCTTAATTAGAATCTTTGGGTGTGACATGGGGAATAATAGTAGTACTTGGCATTTCAATAAATGATTTGCCAGGTATTGCTTGTCCACCACAGATGAAGTAACATACCCAGGCCAGGGCAGTTACAAATCTGTGGTATCTTAGAATCTGCGGTCTTAAGAACATGTAAACTCACACTGTAAGTACCTGTCTGTAAAAGGGAAAGCTGTACTGAGAGCATGAGAATTAGCTATCTGATAGGATTATCCCAAACAAAGATCTGTGTATAAAAAAATGGAAGTTTGATACTGCCTTATCTAAATCTTGTCCAATTTTTATTCTTCTCTTCCTGTCCCTTCTGTCTACACTGTGATATAGCTTCATAGCTAGCATAGTGTAAATATTCGCTGCTTTCATAGATAGTATTTATCGCATTCTTAGAATAACTGTACCCGCTTTTTAGAATAGACTTATTGGCTTTGTAGAATAGATTTAAGCGCTTTATAGTCTAGTTTGAATTCAGTCCGTAGTTGTTAATCACTTTTCAAACCAGTTGGAGCAATACGAGTGGAAAATCTAGTAAAACGACGTGGGCCCTGCTTCTATCGCACATCCTCCAGTGAAAGATCCGGTCTTACTATAAATTACTGCAATTTTTGACACCGTGCGTTTTCGGGCCACAGTTTCTTAACACGAGTAATAAAAAAACGTGACAACCTATAAATATATCCCTAATCCCAACTCCACCATCATAAAATGATTTTCATTAAATAAAATCAAGACCGGAGTTGTATTATTATTCTGAAAATACTCGTGTGGGAAATTGTCAAAAGTTTCATGGCGCCGTTGCCGGGGAGGATGCAGCGCCGTTTTATTAGAGAATTACATTCCTCATTGCTCCTAGTTAGCTTATACATATAAATATAAATATTCACCCCGAAACCGATTCTAACCTGGGGAATGTGCAGGTACTGTCATAGCTAAGACCTCTGTTCTATGCAAAAGAGAAAGGAGACTCCAGCCGAGATCCCGTTCAACGCAGAGATCGAGAAAACAGCTCGTCGTCTGAGGGCGGAAGCTAGACAAAGAAAGGAACGGGAAAGACAAGCTCTACTCTCTCCAAGCACAAGCAGTGACATCTCAGACATGGCGGATAACCATGGCAATCCCCCAAACATTCCACTTAACCCACCACTCCAAAACATCCAAGAGGACCCAGAAGACGTTAACGTTGAGAACTTGGAGGATCTCCCCCCTCAGGTCATTCAGGGAGGTGAGAATCCCCCAAATCTCGAGCAGCAACCCTTCGAGATGCCTCCACCCAAACCAAACCACCAAAACCCCCAAAACAACCCACTTAACCAGAATAATCCTAATAACCAAAATTTTCAGAATCCTCAATTTCCAGACCCCCAGTTCAACCAAAATCAGAATCACCCCAACCCGAACGATTTCAATGATCCCAGAAATTACTATCCGAATCAGAACTTTTACCCACAGCAATACCAAGGAGGGCCAGGGAACAATCAACAGGCAGCCGCAGCTAACTATATGCAGCCCATTCTGGAACCATATTTGAACATTCCTGGACAAGCCCCATTCTTGGCCAGGAATTTCGAATTAAAGCCGGCCCTCATCAATCTTGTTCAGAGCAACCAGTCCGCAGGAGCAAATCATGAAGATCCCCATGATCATTTGCAGACTTTCCTAGAATTGTGTGATACGATCAAAAACCAGAATGTATCTGCTAACACCATTCGATTGAGGCTGTTTCCTTTCTCCCTGACTAGCGGGGCGAGAACATGGTACAAATCACTGCCCGTAAATCAGAAGTCTGCATGGGAAGACGTGATCAGAAACTTCTTGACAAAGTACTTCCCGGAGTCCAAGGTGGATGAATGCCGCTCTAAGATTGCGGAATTCAAGATGAAACCAGACGAGTCCCTGTATGATGCAAAGGAACGGTTTTTCAACCTGCTCAGAAAATGCCCCCAGCATGGTTTCCATGAATGGGAGAAATTGAGAAAGTTTTACAGCGGTTTGACCCCAGCATGGAAGAACATGCTTGATGCTGCCGGTGGTCAACACCTGCTATACATTCCCATGGACCAAGCTTGGGCCAAGATTGAAGCAATGAGCGTAAATAGATATGTTCTTTCTGATGATGTTAATTCCCCTCCCCCTCGTGGTTTATGTGCTGTAGGTACAGTAGGGAAATCTGAACTGGACAAACTGAAAGACCAAGTGGCCGTCTTGGCCTTGAATCAGGAAGCTGGGAGCTCTACACAGGCTCAAAATGCTGAAGCTGTTTGCGGGACTTGCCAAGGCCCGCATTCCACTGAATCCTGTCAGCAAGTGGCAAATGAAAGCTGTAACTATGCAGGTGGATTCCAAAACCGGCACCCGAACCTCTCATATTCCAACAACAATGCTTTGAATTCCCACCTGTTGACCCAGCCTCAACAGTTCAACCAACCAAGGCCCCAGCACTTTAACCCAGGCTTCCAGCCTCGGATTCTAGCTAGGCCACCTCAAAATCAAAATTTCCAAAACTTTCAGCAGCCACAGAATCAGTTTATCCCAAATCAGAATCAGTTTGGTCAAAACCAAGGTCAGAACCAGAATTGGAACCAGAACCAGCAGAAACCCCCTTCCAGATTAGAGACCCTCATGACTGACTTCATCACCAGTCAAAAGGAAATCAATACGCAGTTGCAGTCCTCTATCTGGAATGTGGAGACGCAGGTTACACAAATGGCCAAGGAAATGCTGAAAAGAGACCAAGGAACTCTACCCAGCACTGCTGAGAAAAATCCTCAGTGTAAGGCTATCACACTGAAGTCTGGTAAAGTTCTGGAAGGACCCAAGGGCAAGGAGAAACTGGTACAAGGAAATGAACTGGGAAGTAATATTGAGGAGAATGAAAAGGGAGCTGAAAAAGAGACAGCCAATCTGCAGACTGATGCTGCACCTGAAACGGCTGAAACAGATAAGGGTACAGGTGAAGGTACAACTTCCTTCCCTTTACCATAAAAACAAGTAGATAATAACAAGTACATGCCT
Source organism: Hygrophila difformis (assembly GCA_030278955.1). Classification (NCBI taxonomy): domain Eukaryota; kingdom Viridiplantae; phylum Streptophyta; class Magnoliopsida; order Lamiales; family Acanthaceae; genus Hygrophila; species Hygrophila difformis. The sequence continues at coordinate 18,646,093 of JAOANR010000001.1, read as the reverse complement.
AGGATTCTTTATCATGCACGTCTTAAAAATAAGGAACATGATCTTAAATTCAAGAAATTTCTTGAACGATTAAAGTCTGTAGAGATAACCATTCCTCTCACAGAAATGATTTCCGAAATGCCCATCTATGCTAAGTTCTTGAAAGAATTGATTTCAGGAAAAAGGCAGGTCGATCAAGAGGAGGTGATTATTCTCAACAGCACATGCAGTGCCATAGTTCAGAGGAGATTGCCCGAAAAGAAAGAGGACCCCGGATGTTGCACCCTTCCAGTACAATTCGGAAAGGCCAAAGTGAGTATGGGGCTTTGTGATTTAGGATCGAGCATCAATGTGATGCCACTAGCTATGGCAATCCGCCTTAAGCTTGGAGAGATTCAACCAATCAAGATGAGACTGCAGCTCGCAGACAGATCAATCACTCAGCCCGTAGGAATCCTCAAGGATGTTGTGGTCAAAACCGGCCAGGTTCTCTTCCCGGTTGACTTCATTATCCTCGACATTGAAGAAGATTCTGAAATGCCACTTATCCTCGGACGCCCATTCCTGGCCACTGGTGGTGCACTAATTGACGCTAAATCTGGAAAGGTCACATTGAGGGTCGATGGCGAGGAAATCACCTCTGGAACAGCTGCAGAAGTTTCCGAATGAGGGAGCTTGTTCCATGTTTTCTGTAATAGATAGTGGAGAGAAAATTGATTGTGAGGAGAGAGAGCTTGACTCTGGATTTGATCATGAAATGAAGCTGGATGACTTATCAAAGCAGGTACTGAGACCTGCTGACGTGGAGCACAAAGGATGCAAGGCCGTTCACTTTGCCGATCCCGAAACAGGGGATTTGGAGGAGTTTGACGGCACAGACTTCCATGACGACGCCGACCAAGAGGAGGCGGATCCTGTACTGATGCAGGGTCCGGAAGGTAAAACTGATCTTCTCCCATCTATGTAACACCCGAGGAAAAACAAATTCAAATTGTTTTGAACTACGTCATGACTTGATCCCTTCACAGGGTACGTAGGCAGCTTAGAACTAATTTCTAAGTTCAGTCACGAAATAAATCACAAAATACATCACGAATTAGACCACAAGGACGAGAGGGGATGTTGAAACCAATTTAGACTAGGCTAAGTAGGACCCGGAAATGTTGCGAGCGATAAGCCGGACTCGTAACAAGATTAAGGAGAAGATTCCGCAACGAAGACGCCCCAGGGAATCGAGCTAACACGTAGAAAACCGATAGGGGAAAGCGAGGGAAGACCCGACGGAACACGCGGAGCCGAACCGGCCGGTCCGGCCGGCCCGCGCTGTCCGCGCGCCGCCGCGCGGCCACCGCGCGGCCAAGGGCGTCGCGACGCCAGGCCTGGCACGCGTGCTCCGCGCGGACAAAAGCTTAGGTGCGCGCCACCAGCGCGCCAGAGGTGCTGAAAGTGTAAACTTTCCTTCCATGGCGATTTTCTTGCCAAAAACCACACCCCTAACCATGGCAATCGAATCTCAGCCTTGGGGAAGGCTTAAGAATACCCTAGGGGCGCCCCAAACCCTAGGTTTTCAGTAAACATTCAGCCTCCACCCTCAATTCCCTCTCCAAGTTCGAAACTCTTTCGACACCACTTTCCGGCAAGTATTCCGGCGACGACGGGACGACCGGGACAAGCCCCTGCCCTCTAGACTCTTGGTAAGCCATTGTGCAACGTTTCAATTCGTCCATAGATCTCAGAAACTCATATTCTAACCCTTTTTCCTTACTACGATTTCCCGTCGGAAAACGAACAAAAAGCGATCGGAGAAGTTGGCCGTTCGTCGTGACCCTAGGACGTCCGGAAACCCAATCCAGCGACCCTATCATCATTCTAAGTAAGTTAAAACCTTACTCACAAATTTTCGTGGTTGTTTGTTGTTTAAATCTCGAGATATAGGCTTGTAACAAAAATCGGTTTTCAAAAACCCTATTTTCGTCCAATTTTAAAGACTCGCCAAAAACTCGACCTTCGGGAATTCAAACCGAAAACTTTTCAACATAAAAGTTGTTCCTAACACCTTTATCTATCTTGTGTCCAAGTTTCAGCCATTGACATTAAGTTTTGCTATCCCAATTTTCGCCATGAACTTTCTGTATCAAACCGAACGATTCAAAACTGTGACAGATTTCTTCATTCAACTTGATGCATGTTTTTCACCCATTTTTCGAATGATTTAACTTTGCATTTCTAAACAAAAGTTGTAGATAATTGTGTCTAGATTATGCCTACAAAATTTCACGAATTTTGGTGTTCATTTGATATGTCAATCGGCCAAGTTTTTTGAACTGTTTTGAATTCGTTTTAAGGGCCATGAGTATGCAGTGAGTTGCACTCGATTTTTGAGTACCAAGAATTCATTATTTCCAAAAACTTAAAACATGAAAGTTGTTCCTTAATGTGTTGTGTAGTTACTGTAAAAATTTCACATCGATTGGTTTTGAAATGAATTTTTAATCGGCGTTATACGAACCTGTGACGAAAACAGTTTTTAAGACGTAAATTATTCTTTGCAATAAACTCAAATTTCAACTCACTTCGGAACCTTATTTCCAAAAACTTAAAACATGAAAGTTGTTCGTGTGTGTGTTTTTGAATTACTGGCCAAGTTTCAGAATTTTTGGAGGAAAAACGAATTTTAAATTTAGAAAGGCGTGAACTGCCTCGAATAGGATTTTTCGAACTTGAGAAAACTCGAACTATGAAAACGCGATATCGATCCTTTGATAACTTTGAAATACGAACTTTCGAAAAATCCCGTTCACTAGGCTGAGCCGATCTTCATACTATCATTATCTTTGAGACTACCTCGTTAGTGGTCTCCTTACTATCTGAGATTGCCTCGTTAGTGATCTCGCGCGCTGTATTTGTGGATCGCCTCGTTAGTGGTCCTACTATCTTTGAGACTGCCTCGTTAGTGGTCTCCCATTGTTTGCACTGCCTCGTTAGTGGTCCTATGTTGAGATTGCCTCGTTAGTGATCTCCCGGTATGGTGTCCTCTTCTTAGTTTACGGGATGAAAAGTAAAAGACTCGTGTGAGTGTTTCATTATGCTTAAATCGTATTTATCCTGTCTTTAATTATGTATTTAAAATTTATGCATCTTAAATTATGCTTTAAATTTCGCTTTTTAAATTAAGTTCTTTAATCATGATTTTCCGCTGCTAATAAATCATGTATTTTTAAATTCTCGTACGGTAAGCGAAATCTTTAGTTTAAACACTTGTAACCCCTTTTATTTGTTAGTTAGGGATTAACTTACTCAGTATATTTTTATACTGACAACCGTTGTCATTTTTCTTTTACAGAGTATGTCGAGTGACGCATACGCATGCACTTGGGGGGGGGGGGAATTATTATGAACATTTCGCTTTCTGCATCATAGTACTGTTTTACCGGGTCTGTTAAACCCGAGGATTTGGCCATGTTGGCCGTGATTTACTTTCCGCTGCATTTACTCTATTTACTTTTTCGCGCATGATGATTACTACTATCGTTTTAAGTATTATAAATTTCCGGACTATATCTTGAATGTTTTAAATCTTTTGCATACCCACAAGCCTTGCATTTCCTTAGCGAGCTCGGGAAGCCGTGTCTTGCTAGGGGGATGCGGCGGTGACACCTCGGCCTGGGTTATCAAATCCGGGGTGTTACAAGTTGGTATCAGAGCCCGGAAAATTTTTAAAGCTACTACTATTATTTTAAAACAATATTTTTAAGCCCAAGTGTTATTTCTTTAAAATTATTTATTTGACTACTAGTACTATTTTTAGCCCAAAAATCTATAATCCTTTTTACATAGCCCAAATCTTAGCCCAAGAAATATTAAATTTTGGCCCACTATAGAGGCCCAACCTTTAGCAATTTATTTCAAGCTAAAATTTTTTTTGGGAAGGGACTTGCACTTGCATGTTGCATATAGATTTAAATTTATGCATACCTTAACTTTGCCTGAGAAACATCTAACTCTAACCTCCCTTGTTGACAATAGATGGCTGAACCGAACGCGAACATGACCAACCTGATGATGAAACTGACCAATGCATACCTCGAGTCCCAACAGCATGTCAATCACTTCAAAGCTCGAGTGGGGCATCTAGAGAGTAACGTGGACTATCTGAGAAATCTTAGGGAAGCTGACCATCACGAAATAACCCAACTCAAGGCCCAAGTCGCCGAACTCCAAACACTAGTGGTTGCACTCCAAAACAAGGATAACGAACTGATGATGCAAATAGGACACTTAGCAGCTGAGCTACTGGGCCTAGAGGCCGACATCTTCCCTCCGAGCCCGAGCCCGGTGGGGACGCCCATTCCCATTGACATATCCAGCGACGAGGACGATCCCATCGAGGATATACCTGCCTAGTCACCCTAGATTTAGGGATCCATACTGATGCACCATTGCTATTTCTATTTCGAATGCTTGTAAACCAAATTTAATTCTTGAATAATAAAAATACAAGCCTATTTAAATTTATTCCATGCATTTTATTTAGTTCTTTAACTACCATAATCAAGGAGGGAAACCTTCAACCAAAAAAAAAAATATATATATATATATATATATAATAATCATAATAATAATAATAATAATAATAATAATAATAAAATAATAATAATAATACTAATAATAAATAAAAATAAAAATATAATGATAATAATAATAATGGAAATAATAATAATAAAGATAATAAAATATATACAATACGTACATATAAATAAATAAATTCCAACAACCTTTACAAGAAAATCCTGATAAATTGATACCTACCAAAAGACTAATTTTCGCTCAATAAAAAAAAAAAAAAAAAAAAAAAAAAAAAAAAAATTCCTTAAAGAGCAACTATATACACTCCACATATAAACTCTAATCCCGTGTATCTTATCACGCTAATTCAACCAAGCGATTTAGTCAAGCAACGGCGTAGGTAGTATTGGGCAATCCACACACATGCAGACACTATAGAAAGGTAATAGTAAAACCAGAACATCTCAAACCATAAAATGGACAGAACAATTAAACCATGGTTCTGAAACAGCAGTACGCAACCAACACAGGTCAAACACCTAACTAAGCGACAACATAGCGAAAATATGAATCACAAACACCAGGCAACATCAACGTCCTCATAAGGAGGAGCCTAAACAAAGTGCATCTAAACGCAAAACCTAAACGAAAACACAAAACCAAAGGGAGACATCACTGATCGGGAGGCGGGAACTGTCGGCGCATGAAGTCGTCCATCTGCCGCACATAGGCGTACATGTCGGACATGGTGGCCTGCTGCTGAGCCTGCCTCGTAGCAAACGAGTCCATGCGGGTCTGATAGAGGTCCAACCTAGCGTCGAGGGCGTCGTAACGAGCCTGCCCAGCTGCAAACCCGGCGTCCATACCGACCCGCATCTCCTGCATCATCTGCAGCATCTGAATCATCTCCTGCCCCTGAGGTGCCACGGCAGGAGGCGCCCCAGCAGGAGGTGGAACCACTGGAGGAGGGGGTGGCTGCTCCGGTGGTACAACGAGGATCAGGCCGCCGTCATCAGGCTGCGGGCGAAGTACAGCACGGGGAGCCCCACGACGTAAGGCGCTACGCCGCTCAGCATAAGACGGAATACGGTAGCAACGGCCAGGTGCTAGGTCGAACGGATCTGTCTCCGGTGTAGTGCGAATCCCCTGTGCCGCGCACAACCCACAGATGAGGTGAACATGGGTAATCACCCTACTCCCTCGTCCTCTGCGCATACCCCGCAAGTTGTCCTCGATGCAAGCCCCTACATTCACCCTACCGTCCCGCGCGATGAAGCAAATGGTCTCGTAGACGTGATCCAAGACAATGTGGCTCCGGGACATCGGCCGGACACGCCCGAACCATAGCTGAGCGAGCTCTCGCCAAGGGGAGTCCATCGACGTCAAACGAAGCTCATGACTGTGCTCGAACGTAGGAGGCACTAGGGTGCATAAGGTGTTCCACGCAGGAGCAAGAACACGCCCCTCAGGCTGGGGCCGGAACACGCCATCGTCGGGCAAGCCAAAATAGACGTTGATCGCCCGAGCACTGAAGTCGAGGTAGCGACCACGGACCCATACCCGGGATAGATCGTCACCCTCCCCGAGACCGCCGATGTTGGCAATAACCTCCATAGCCAAATAACCGGAGGCGACGCCCTCGGGGTGACGTGCCAGACCAGTCCACTGTAAATACTCCAAGACCGCACTGACCCTGTCATCGCCCATATGAAGAGGATATATGCCTCTCTCAGGGACGTAAGCCCTGTTTCGACGAAGCTCGTCGAAATAAAAGTCCTGGGCAGCCCTCGTCCTAAACCGGAACCTGTCATGCCGGTGAGGACGCACCTCGTCCGGGAGGCCCCTGAGACGCGGGCCCCTCTGCGCCTCATCCTCCTCAGACTCGCTCTCGTCGAAATCCGGCATCGCCGGAGCAGCATGACTGGGGCCAGCCTCATCAGCAACCCGTCTCCTAGTCCTCGGAGGACACATGAGAGACGCCAAAACGACCCACAAAAAGAGCAACATCCTGCAAGTTACCAAACACCAATTATAAGGCTAAGTCCCACATAGAAGTCAAGCGAAAATACGAATAGGGCATTAATATATAATCCCAACGTGAATGTACCGTAAGAACAACAAATCCTACCGTTTACTAAGACCAACCAGGAGGTGACCTAGACAAGGAATATGCTAAAACTAGTGCCTAAACCCTATGTGGCATTTCGTCGAACACGTTATGTGCACAATAAACCAAAACCTAAGTTACTAACAACACACGGAAATCGCCCACAGAACGAAACAATCATTCTAATAACAATACGGCAAATCCTACAGCACTAAACAACGAGGGAACAAACCAATAATCACACCCCAACAGCAACCAAGCACCAGTAACTTCATAGCCTTTCTAAGGATTCGAATTCAACAAGAATTTGCCAGAAACATAAACACATTATAACATAAACGTAGGCAAGGCAATAGGGGGTAACAACAATTGCCACATACACTTGCTAAATTGCACAAATCAAGCCTAAAAATCACAAACCCCCAATTTTTGTACACAAACCCTAATTTCCTAAATCTCTACACAAATCAAGTCATCCAAAACATAAAAGTTGAAATTAGTAAGTGGGTTTAGTAGACTCGTACCTAGATGAGTGGAATTGAAGTCGAAATCGAGCAAACAAGAAGGTAACTCGCCGGATTTAGAGAGAATTGGGGGGTGTGTTCTCGGATGAGAAATGGGGGAAGTGGCTCGCGCGGAGCGCGAGCCCTATTTTTTTCGAACAGGGGTTGCCGCGCGCTCCCCGCGCGCCAACGCGCGGCCACCGCGCGGGACCCGGGTGGAGTTTTATCTTTCCTGTTCTGCTCAATCTCTTTCGCTATACGCTCCTCGCTGAACCCGGGCATACATTGACAGGGAAATACGTCGACAGGGAGCATCGCCTGGCATTATTCCGGGCAAGGACGGCGGAATTGCCTCACGCCCTCCTTTCGCATGACTACAGGAAACCCCCGGGACGTAAATACCTAGGGACCCTAAGAAACTCCGTAGGGAAATGAGAACGGCATGTTAACTAACGACCCCACCACCGTTTGCTCGTGACCACAATGTGTTCCACGACCCCCAACTAAAGAAGTATGTGCCCGACACGTCGCATGTACTCCAACCGGACGTAATCGAATTGGATGATGACTTGACCTATGAAGAAACCCCGGTGCAAATACTCGACTACAAGGAAAGGGTGACAAGGAATAAAACTGTAAAGATGGTCAAGGTCATGTGGTCCAACCACGAGACGGAGACGGCAACCTGGGAATTGGAAGCCGACATGAGGCAAAGTTACCCTACCCTCTTCCAAGACGACCCGACCACAGTTATGGGGACATAACTGTATTCTTAAATGGGGGGAGGATGTAACACCCGAGGAAAAACAAATTCAAATTGTTTTGAACTACGTCATGACTTGATCCCTTCACAGGGTACGTAGGCAGCTTAGAACTAATTTCTAAGTTCAGTCACGAAATAAATCACAAAATACATCACGAATTAGACCACAAGGACGAGAGGGGATGTTGAAACCAATTTAGACTAGGCTAAGTAGGACCCGGAAATGTTGCGAGCGATAAGCCGGACTCGTAACAAGATTAAGGAGAAGATTCCGCAACGAAGACGCCCCAGGGAATCGAGCTAACACGTAGAAAACCGATAGGGGAAAGCGAGGGAAGACCCGACGGAACACGCGGAGCCGAACCGGCCGGTCCGGCCGGCCCGCGCTGTCCGCGCGCCGCCGCGCGGCCACCGCGCGGCCAAGGGCGTCGCGACGCCAGGCCTGGCACGCGTGCTCCGCGCGGACAAAAGCTTAGGTGCGCGCCACCAGCGCGCCAGAGGTGCTGAAAGTGTAAACTTTCCTTCCATGGCGATTTTCTTGCCAAAAACCACACCCCTAACCATGGCAATCGAATCTCAGCCTTGGGGAAGGCTTAAGAATACCCTAGGGGCGCCCCAAACCCTAGGTTTTCAGTAAACATTCAGCCTCCACCCTCAATTCCCTCTCCAAGTTCGAAACTCTTTCGACACCACTTTCCGGCAAGTATTCCGGCGACGACGGGACGACCGGGACAAGCCCCTGCCCTCTAGACTCTTGGTAAGCCATTGTGCAACGTTTCAATTCGTCCATAGATCTCAGAAACTCATATTCTAACCCTTTTTTCTTACTACGATTTCCCGTCGGAAAACGAACAAAAAGCGATCGGAGAAGTTGGCCGTTCGTCGTGACCCTAGGACGTCCGGAAACCCAATCCAGCGACCCTATCATCATTCTAAGTAAGTTAAAACCTTACTCACAAATTTTCGTGGTTGTTTGTTGTTTAAATCTCGAGATATAGGCTTGTAACAAAAATCGGTTTTCAAAAACCCTATTTTCGTCCAATTTTAAAGACTCGCCAAAAACTCGACCTTCGGGAATTCAAACCGAAAACTTTTCAACATAAAAGTTGTTCCTAACACCTTTATCTATCTTGTGTCCAAGTTTCAGCCATTGACATTAAGTTTTGCTATCCCAATTTTCGCCATGAACTTTCTGTATCAAACCGAACGATTCAAAACTGTGACAGATTTCTTCATTCAACTTGATGCATGTTTTTCACCCATTTTTCGAATGATTTAACTTTGCATTTCTAAACAAAAGTTGTAGATAATTGTGTCTAGATTATGCCTACAAAATTTCACGAATTTTGGTGTTCATTTGATATGTCAATCGGCCAAGTTTTTCGAACTGTTTTGAATTCGTTTTAAGGGCCATGAGTATGCAGTGAGTTGCACTCGATTTTTGAGTACCAAGAATTCATTATTTCCAAAAACTTAAAACATGAAAGTTGTTCCTTAATGTGTTGTGTAGTTACTGTAAAAATTTCACATCGATTGGTTTTGAAATGAATTTTTAATCGGCGTTATACGAACCTGTGACGAAAACAGTTTTTAAGACGTAAATTATTCTTTGCAATAAACTCAAATTTCAACTCACTTCGGAACCTTATTTCCAAAAACTTAAAACATGAAAGTTGTTCGTGTGTGTGTTTTTGAATTACTGGCCAAGTTTCAGAATTTTTGGAGGAAAAACGAATTTTAAATTTAGAAAGGCGTGAACTGCCTCGAATAGGATTTTTCGAACTTGAGAAAACTCGAACTATGAAAACGCGATATCGATCCTTTGATAACTTTGAAATACGAACTTTCGAAAAATCCCGTTCACTAGGCTGAGCCGATCTTCATACTATCATTATCTTTGAGACTGCCTCGTTAGTGGTCTCCTTACTATCTGAGATTGCCTCGTTAGTGATCTCGCGCGCTGTATTTGTGGATCGCCTCGTTAGTGGTCCTACTATCTTTTTGGATCGCCTCGTTAGTGGTCCTACTATCTTTGAGACTGCCTCGTTAGTGGTCTCCCATTGTTTGGACTGCCTCGTTAGTGGTCCTATGTTGAGATTGCCTCGTTAGTGATCTCCCGGTATGGTGTCCTCTTCTTAGTTTACGGGATGAAAAGTAAAAGACTCGTGTGAGTGTTTCATTATGCTTAAATCGTATTTATCCTGTCTTTAATTATGTATTTAAAATTTATGCATCTTAAATTATGCTTTAAATTTCGCTTTTTAAATTAAGTTCTTTAATCATGATTTTCCGCTGCTAATAAATCATGTATTTTTAAATTCTCGTACGGTAAGCGAAATCTTTAGTTTAAACACTTGTAACCCCTTTTATTTGTTAGTTAGGGATTAACTTACTCAGTATATTTTTATACTGACAACCGTTGTCATTTTTCTTTTACAGAGTATGTCGAGTGACGCATACGCATGCACTTGGGGGGGGAATTATTATGAACATTTCGCTTTCTGCATCATAGTACTGTTTTACCGGGTCTGTTAAACCCGAGGATTTGGCCATGTTGGCCGTGATTTACTTTCCGCTGCATTTACTCTATTTACTTTTTCGCGCATGATGATTACTACTATCGTTTTAAGTATTATAAATTTCCGGACTATATCTTGAATGTTTTAAATCTTTTGCATACCCACAAGCCTTGCATTTCCTTAGCGAGCTCGGGAAGCCGTGTCTTGCTAGGGGGATGCGGCGGTGACACCTCGGCCTGGGTTATCAAATCCGGGGTGTTACAATCTAATTCTCGCAAATTACTCCCTTCCGTTGAATGCCCACCAGAGCTTGAACTTAAAACATTACCCGATCATCTCAAGTACGCGTTTCTCGCAGAACATAAAAAATTACCTGTGATTGTTTCGGCTAAGCTCTCCCAAAAGCAAGAAAATGCTCTGGTGGTCGTTCTAAAAAATTATGTGTGTGCAATCGGTTGGACCATTTCTGATATCAAAGGAATAAGCCCTTCTGTTTATATGCACAGGATTTTAATGGAGGAGAATTTCAAGGCCTCTCGCCAGCCCCAACGAAGATTGAACCCACCCATGCAAGAAGTGGTAAGAAAGGAAGTGATCAAGCTGTTAGACGCCGGTATTATATACCCGATTTCTGATAGCAAATGGGTCAGTCCTGTGCAGGTTGTTCCGAAGCGGGGTGGGATGTGCATTACGCAGAATGAACAAGGGGAGGAAATTGCCACGTGCCCAGTCACCGGATGGAGAGTCTGCATAGACTACCGGAAGTTGAACGAGGCAACTCGCAAGGACCATTTCCCTTTACCTTTTATCGATCAAATGTTGGAACGATTGGCGGGAAGGGCGTTTTATTGTTTTTTAGATGGTTATTCTGGATACAATCAAATAGTGATCGCCAGTGCAGATCACGAAAAAACTACTTTTACATGCCCCTATGGCACTTTTGCCTATAGGCGCATGCCTTTTGGATTATGCAATGTACCTGCTACTTTTCAAAGATGCATGATGTCTATATTCTCTGAATTTATCGAAAAATGCATTGAGGTCTTCATGGATGACTTCTCTGTATATGGAGATACGTTTGATGAATGTTTGACTAATCTTGCTAAGATTTTAAAGAGGTGTGAGGACACTAACTTGGTTTTAAATTGGGAAAAGTGCCATTTCATGGTCACTGAGGGCATAGTGTTATGTCATCGCATTTCTCGTGCAGGCATTAAAGTTGATCCAGCCAAAGTTTCCATCATTTCCAATCTCCCTCTCCCTAACTCGATCAAATCAGTTAGGAGCTTCTTAGGGCATGCCGGTTTTTACCGGAGATTCATTAAGGATTTCTCTAAAATTGCCAAGCCGCTCACTAATCTGCTTTGTAAAGAAAATCCCTTTTTAATAAATGAAGCGTGTGTCCAAGCCTTTGACACGCTCAAGAAGATGTTGGTTTCTGCACCGATAGTGCAACCACCCGATTGGTCAATACCTTTCGAGGTAATGTGCGATGCTAGTGGTCTCGCCGTGGGCGCAGTTCTTGGACAATATAAGGATGGGAGACACTGCGTAATTCATTACGCAAGTCATGCCCTGAATGAAGCCCAAATTAACTACACCACAACGGAGAAAGAAATGTATGCTGTAGTCTTCGCGTTTGACAAGTTCAGGCAGTATCTTATAGGTACGAAGACTATAGTATACACCGATCACTCTGCATTGAGATACTTGTTTAGCAAGCAAGATGCCAAACCTCGATTAATCAGGTGGGTACTTCTGTTGCAAGAATTCGACATCATAATAAAAGATAGGCGAGGTCGAGATAATGGTGCTGCTGACCACTTATCTCGATTAGATAATGATAAAAAGGAAAAAGCCGTCAATGAAGAATTTCCGGACGAACAGTTGTTCGCATTGCATCTGCATAATCAAGCATGTCCATGGTTTTCCGACATCGCTAACTTCTTGGCATGCGGAATAACCCCATAGTTTTCGAACTATCATCAGAAGAATAAGTTCAAACGAGATGTATTAAGTTACTTCTGGGAAGAACCTTATCTCTTCAAACACTGCGCCGATTCAATAATCAGGCGATGTGTGACCGAGCATGAAGCCTATCAAATCGTCAGAAAATGCCATGAATCAGAATATGGAGGTCACCATGGTCCCGCTCGAACTGCCCACAAGGTTCTCGAGTGTGGATTCTATTGGCCTCACATCTATGAGGATTGCAAGACATTTGTGAAAGGTTGCGACAAATGCCAAAGATTAGGAAACCTCTCCAAGAGGGATGAGATGCCTCAAAAGGGAATTCTCACACTTGAGATTTTCGATGTATGGGGCATTGACTTCATGGGACCGTTTCCGCCATCTGGTGGAAACTACTATATCTTGGTAGCTGTCGATTACGTGTCCAAATGGGTCGAGGCTGTCGCATTACCGACCAATGATGGTAGCCAAGTCATCAAGTTCCTCAAGAACAACATTTTCAGTCGATTTGGCGTACCTAGGGTGGTGATATCTGATGGAGGAACGCACTTTATTAATAAAGCTTTTGAAACTTTAATGAATAAAAATGGGATCCTCCATAAGATAGGCACGCCTTATCATCCCCAGACTAGTGGTCAAGTCGAAGTATCCAATCGCGAAATCAAACATATACTCGAAGCCACAGTCGGGATAACCCGTAAAGATTGGGCACGTAAGCTCAATGATGCTCTATGGGCATACCGCACAGCATTCAAGACTCCCATTGGGATGTCCCCTTACAGACTTGTCTTCGGAAAAGCCTGTCATCTGCCTGTAGAGTTAGAGCATAAAGCTTACTGGGCCATCAAAACGCTCAACTTCGATCCGAAAGTTGCTCAAAGCAAACGCAAGTTGGACCTCAATGGAATTGAGGAAATACGAGCGCTAGCTTATGAAAGCTCTCGAATTTATAAGGAGCGGACCCAGAAGTTGCACGATCGCAGGATTAAGCCTAAGCATTTTTTTGTTGGTCAAAATGTATTATTATTCAATTCTAGGTTGAAGTTGTTCCCTGGAAAGCTTAAATCCAGATGGGAAGGACCACATGAAGTGCTGGAAGTGTTTCAAAATGGAGCCGTCAGGATCCGAACTGACAAGGGCAACATAGTGGTGAATGGACATCGATTGAAGGAGTACCTCGGGCAGTTCGATCCGGAGAAAGAAAGCCAAACAATGGCAGACCTGGCTTACACTCAATAAGAAACAGCATTTAAATCATAAAAATTTCATTTCATATTACCTATTTACATATGTGTTATTTTGTCAAAAAAAATATATATCCAAAAATCAATTAAACATTTAGAGTACTAAGACTCTAAATGTGAGGATGTTGATATTTGGAGAAAACTTGACCTAGTGGGTATTTATCTGTCTTGCAGGAAATTCGAACCACCAAAAAGAAGGAACAGGAAATAAAGAAGAAAACCAGGTTCCCGGTTGGATTAAATCCATGAATTTAAGAAAATGATTTCGGAGATTAAAGCAATTTAAAATCCGAAATAATTTTTGCAAACAAATGGAATTAATCCAACCTATTCATGCAAGTTTAATTTAATTTAGATAGCCCATTAACAGTACAAAAATGTTTTGGACTAAAATCTCCCAAGTCCAAAACAAATAAAACCAACTGAGGCCCAATTTCATCTACCCGGGCCCAGTTCGCATGAAATTGTGAACAATTTCAAATCTGAAGTACACCTACGACGCTATCCTTACCTACGACGCTGTCCTAGGATAGCGCCGTAGTAATGGGATAGCGCCGTAGGGCACTTTCCCCTCTTTTAATTTATCTGCGACGCAGTCCCTTGGTACGACGCTATCCTTGGATAGCGCCGTACTAAAGGCATAGCGCCGTAGCACCCCTTCCCCTTTTCATTCCCACCACTCTACGACGCTGAACCAAGCCTACGGCGCTAGCATAGCGCCGTAAGTTGAGTATAGTGTCGTAGAAACCCTTCTTCTCACCTATAAATACCCCACCAGTCTTCTTCTTCACTCCCATAATCTCACACTCCCATTTCCAGAGACCCACTCTCAAAACCCCTACGCAGAACGCAGAGTTCTCGTACAACACTCCTCTCCACAAATCCAAGGAGACACCATGGACAGATTCTACGAAATCCTTCCAAACTTGGGACCTTTGCCCAGACCCGAGCCATGGAGGGCAGGGTAAAACCCATATTTTCCCATCCCTGTTCATGGCCTCCATTTGAACCCTTGTTTTCTTTTTCGTACTTGTTGGTTAAAAATAACACAATGTGGGTTGTGCTCACTTTTGTTTTTCTGTTTCGGGTAATGTTGCTCTCGGTTTTGAGGAATCCATTTGAAACCTTTTTGGAAACCCTTAAAACTTGTTTTTAAACGGTTTTAAAAACTGTTAAAGGTTAGAAATTTTCTAAAGTTCAAAACTTGAAGGGATAAACTAATGAATGTTAGGGTGCTGTTTCAAGCACCATGATATTGTTAGTTTTTCTATTTTTGAGTTCTTGACAAAGAAAAATTGAGTTTTTGGTGTTTTTGTTCAAAACCTTGTTTTTGATCTTGTTTTGTATACTTGCAGTGTTGTTTTGAAACATTAAAGGTGGAAGATCCTTTTTGGCATTTATGCTTTTACTGTTTCAAAATCTTTTGGAATAAGTGTTACCTTATTTTTGGAAACATGGTACAAGCACCCAATAGGGGCTTGCCACTTTTTCAAAAGAAAGTGACCTTATGAAAAAGACAAAAAGAGTTATTAGATTTAATATTTAACTTATGTTCTTTTTGTTCCCAATGGAACTGTAGTGTGAGTAAATAGCAGTATTTTTGTCACCTAACTGCTATTCTCTTCAAAAATCCAAAATGGGACCACTCACATCCCACTTTCATTAAATAAAATAAGTCAACCCTTTAAAAATTAAAAATAGTGTTTGCAAATTTTTGGGGATGTTTTAACTGTCCAAGACAGTCCAGGCAGTCCAGAAATAGCAGATCCATTACGCCACGCCTTCATTGCACATTCCAATTTCGAGCATTTCACCCCATCCACCCATCTCATCCCATTTTCAACGAGTGTCTCGAACTTGTTTAATAAAAATTGGAAAATCAAGCTTTTG
Organism: Hygrophila difformis; assembly: GCA_030278955.1. Lineage (NCBI taxonomy): Eukaryota > Viridiplantae > Streptophyta > Magnoliopsida > Lamiales > Acanthaceae > Hygrophila > Hygrophila difformis. Next base: position 18,630,551 of record JAOANR010000001.1, on the reverse strand, counting down.
GGCCCGCTGGCCCATTAAAAAATACATAGGGGCCCAATGACCCCTATCCTTCCATAAAATCTATTTTACCCATGCTTTAAATTAAAATTCAAGTCAGAAACTTAATAATCTCACATTTTGAGCAAAACTCTAAATGTGAGGATGTTGGTTGCTGAACTTGAATAACTTCTAAGAAAATATCATAAAAATTGGATTCATCACTTCTTATCTTTTCAGGGGCAATCTTCCAAACCCGGACCTAGTGCTCGGAGGAACCCAGCTGCTGGACCTTCCACTAGAGCTCTTAGGAGAAATTCTCTCCCGAATCGGGGAGGATGAAATGAAAGAAGTGTTCAGAGCTAGGGGAACTTGCACGAAACTAAGGGACGCAGGAAACCTCGCCATCGTTTACAGGCGATGCGAGTTGGATGCGGCTAGGGTGAGGCACTGGCAGGAGGAGATACGGAGGCAGAAGGAAAGATTTCTGCACACATGCACTGAGGCTAGAAACTTCAATCTCCAAATTGTTCCAGCACTCATGGCATTTGTAGAAGGGGACGAAGAGCAAGCATGCGAGCTGCTACGGCCAGGCATCGAAGACAATCATAAAGCGTCAATCCTCACCCGCGGACTGATGCTCATGAGCAAGCTGGATGAAGGCCAGGTCAACTAGGGGATCGCAATGATAGAGAGGATGGTGACCAATCGAGAGGTTTTCAACTACACATCCACCAACACCCCCGCGTGGATGGCAGACAATCATGCTCCCTACCTGTTTGCAGGGCAACAACCCCGAGTTTTCTGCAGAAGGATGCATGAACCCCTGAGAGACCACAACGGCTGGTGCCTGCGCTGTGAGCTGACCAGCTACGTCCACTGGCTCAGATACATGTTCTGAGAAAAGGAAGAAGGAGAAATGAATCCTAGTATGCTCTAGTCCTTTTTAAGCCCTAGTGTAGGCAATATATAAGGGATTTCCTCTTTTTGCATGCAGGTTCACGCTAACTGCATAGGAATCCCTTAAAATTATTGTAATTTATTGCTTTCCACCAAATTGAACTCAAGATTGAGATCTGCAAAAATTTTTATTCGCTTTCTCTTGAAAAGATGTCTGACAGTCCTTGATGAATAAGTGACTGTCAGGCCAAAAACATGCTGTTGACACGCTCCGTATGTCAGCAGTGCCTCTTTACTGCTTTAAATTGAATAACCAGCAAAAATATGCATAAACCTGCTCTAAATTCACATGTTGAATTTAGGCTTATGATTAAATTTTCAAACTTTTAAATTGGGATAATATAATTGAGAACATGCATGACATGAATTCCTAAGGTTTTGAGCTATAAAAATTTAATGATGCGATCAGCTTATTGGGTAATAAATCTGCATGTTAGAAGTTTTGATTGAATAGATTGTTAGAACTAAGCTTCGATTAAATTCAAGAATATTGTATGACATGAATCAATCCAACCTTGTGAGATTTGAGCCATGAGTCACTTTTACCCATTTATTTTCTTTGATGTGTGGATCATTTTGATTAAAGGAAACTAGAACTTGCAATTAGTACCGATTCAAGACCATGCCATGTTCCAAAAATCGAGCATATGATCGAGGCACTTAGAAAACCCAAATTTTTGGCCTTCTTTTGAAATCCAAACCCAAAAATATTCTCCCTTTAGGATTAACCAATTTGAGCTTTAAGCCTAATTTTTCTTTGAAACCCTCTATATTTTTCCTAGCCTTATAAAAAGATCAAAATATTCAAACCCAAGTGTGCAAGAATAAATTTCATCAAGGCATTGCAATTTTTGATCATCACCAAAATTTCAATCGGTATCCAAGAATCTAATCAAAAAAAAAAGTGTTGAATTCAATTCAACAAAAATAAATTGCAAATGACAAAGCAAATTAGACATAGTCTAATGTCATGCAAAAGAAAAACAAAAGAAAGAAATAGGTGATGATCATAAACTTCAAATAAATGTGCCAAGTTATGATAGAATAAATTCTTGCTACTTCTTAACCCAATAATTCCCTTTTCTACCTAATGTTACAACCGTATGCCCCAGTACAACCCTTAAATAAGACCTCATGATCTCGATTTGAAGAAATGAGCCGGTGGCGAGTTGGTCTGATTGCAAGCTTATGGGATAATTTAATTAAAATTGATTTTGAGTGTTCATTGATTAAACCCCATTGAGAGTGAGTGAATTTTCCGATTCTCTTATAAGTGAGGCTCCGTTTCATTAAATGTGTTCATGTTATCCCTTAATTCTGATTTTTAATCTTTGCATCTTTCCAACATGATATTCATGAAGGGTTGATAATAATGTTTGATTTGTAGGCCCGATGTAGTGAGCAAGTATCATTTCATTAAACACTGCAATCAAGGGAACTTAATACCTGTAGTTTTTGATTGTCTTATCCCAATCCAAAAAGAGGGTGATTTATGAAGCTATGAAAATGAATTGAATATGTAGAGTCCGTGTTCTTAGGAACATTGACTCTGACTGCTCGGGGACGATTAGTATTAAATGTGAGGATGTTGATAATGGCCAGAAATGACCATTATTTTCAATCCATTTCCGTGTCTGAAACGGGCATTTGATCGCATCCCGGTCTTATATTAAATAAGAAAGCAGTAGAATTGGACTGATTTATGCATAATTGTAAAAATATTGAGCTGGTATAAAAATGCATAAATATGTAATTTTATTACACATTTATGTTAGAAAAATCCAAAAACATGAGAAAAAGAAAAGAAAAGAAAGAGGAAACAAAAAGATGGGAAAAGAAATGAAAAACCCACAAAAAGTTGAATTTTTCAGGATATTACGACGCTAGACACAACTACGGCGCTAAGCATGTATAGCGCCGTAGCTTGGTCTAGCGCCGTAGGAGGAAGCCAAAGCTGCAGTCTGAAGAGGAGCGGACGGCGCTAAGCATGGATAGCGCCGTAATCAAGCATAGCGCCGTAGGCAAGGATAGCGTCGTAGGCTGTCCATTCAGAAGCAAGAGTGTCTTTGGGATGGAAGACTACGACGCTACACCTATAGCGCCGTAGCAAGGATAGCGCCGTAAGCCATCTATAGCGTCGTAAGCCTTGCCAGAATTCAAATTTCAAGGCCTGGGGGCCCATGGGCCTAGGGTTTCTCACCTATAAATAGAGGTGTTGACTCCCTGGTCTTGTCACTTCACCACATTCTCAAACTTGAAGACAAGAGGCTGTTCTTGAGAGTAGTGTAGGTTAGTTAGAGTAGTTAGTTTTGTTTTTGTGTATTATTTAATTTAAGCATCTAGTTTAGTCTAAATTCTTGCATAGATTAGTGTTACTTTAGGTTTCTAGTTAGGATAGCCACTGTTTTCTCTTGTTTTCAGTTTTGTTAAACTTTCATTGAGGTTTGAAATACCCAAATGATGGGTATTTTCAAACCATTTTCTTATAAATGAGAGGTTAATCATTGAAAGTATCCCAAAATCATGAAATGGACATGGGTCCATGGATTTAATGCTTTGCTTTTGATTCCATGACCATTTGGTCATTTTATTCTACTGTTTTATGTGGGTTTTCTGTTTTCTTTTCATTTTTGGGTTTCTATGCATGTTCTTATGGTTGAAAACCCTCATTTGGGTTTGTGGTTCATGAATGTGTAACATAGCATGTCATTCCTTTACTGTTTTGCATTTCTTGCATTTTTCTTTCACTGTCTTAGCTTGTGATTTCATTTTCATGCATTTGTGAGCCATTAACTCGAAAATAGGGTTTGCAATCGCAGAGATTGCATCACCCGAACAACAACATGCTTCTGGCTAGCTACGATGCTAACCGCCCTACGGCGCTATCCTTGGATAGCGTCGTAGGTGAGGTATAGCGCCGTAGTTGCCTAGAACTTAAACAAAATTTGCCCTACGGCACTAAACCAACGGCGCTATCCTCAGATAGCGTCGTAATCTCTATTTAGCGCCGTAGGTCCCAAAAAATCCCTCTATCTCTCAGAACCCATCTACGGCACTATCCTTACGACGCTATCCTAGGATAGCGTCGTCACTTAATGTTTAGCGCCGTAATATCTCTTCTTTTTCCAAAAACATCTAATTTCTCAAACCACCTACGACGCTACACCTACGACGCTATACTAGTATAGCGCCGTAGTAGTGTATAGCGTCGTAATTACCCCCTTTAATCCAAAATTTATTCTCTCTTGCACCAATCCATGACGACGCTACCCTCACGGCGCTATCCTAGGATAGCGTCGTAACATCTGTTCAGCGTCGTAATCAGCATCTTCATGTAGATTTTCCATTCTTCATTTTCATCATTAATTAATTAAACCCTCTAGTCATTAATGATTGGTGATTCTAATTAGCAATAATTAAATCAGTAATTGCTGTGATTAAAGGACCTTTGTTCAATTGCCATTAAAATAATTTTCTATAAACAAAATCATGATGTCTTAAACAGATAATCCGGACTGTGATTAATTATGGTAGGAGAGATTATTTAAGCCATCAATTATGGATTGATTCCATAATCTTGCATGAGAAACCAATGTCTCTCATGCAAATTATTCTCATTATTTCATTTTATTTTGCCTTTTGTGTATTGTGTGTAACAGTTAGTAAAGAATACATCAGACTAATGTTGGCGGGTATTCCCTCATGGATAACTAGCTCGTATTCTGGGTATTAATTACTAAATGTTATTTTGCATGGTTTGGATAGTAATCAGTGGAAGCCTTGGCGGTTCGCCCATCCGGGGTTATAATAGCTGCTCAGCTGACTCCTATCCAGATACAGTTTTATTTTACTTTCCAAACCCAAATTCCAATCTGTAATAAAACTCTGCTAATGTCTGTCAACATTAGCTGATAAGTACTGCAGAGAGGAAGCATGTAGGTTTTTTATCCGAATTCATGGACAGTGGAGGCCCAACTGGCATTGACACTGCCATTATAGGGTCAAAGCTGTCTAAATTCGCTTCATCCGAGTGATTGGGAAATTGGACAGTAGATGTTTACAGTCCACTCGATTATTCTGCCATTACTTTGGTCTCCTGACCACTTCATTTCTGTGTTTCACATTCTGTCTAGACCCACTCCTATATTTTGGGTCAGTTAATTTTACACTTCCATATATTCGTATGCATGCTATTATTATGTATTATTGTGGTCTGTAATATTTTGGGATCCTTCCCTTGGACAATAGAAGTCTAGATCTTAAACAGATATTACATATTAAATTTCCGACAAAAATTCCTTTATAAAATCCGGATCTGAGTAAGGGATAAATTCTTCAGTTATGACTAATTCATATTCTATCAAGGGTTGATTTTGGGAAATTAGAAGCAGAGTCAGCGATTAGGTCTCATCTAGACTGAAAGGATCTGTGTTTTATCTGAGACTCTAGTACCTGTTTAGGGAATGATTTTCAAATCTTTTATTTTCCAAAAATTGTTGTTTGTTGGGAATCTAAGATTAAATATTACACCGAGATGGGGTTCACTTGAACTCAAATACAGTGTAGTAAATAATCTTAGAGGAACATCATCCAGGCCTTGGTTATTTTCTAAGATAGGGTTGAGTTTTCTTTCAACTGCTATCCTCTTCTGCCAAAGCCTATTTTTGAGTCCTGGGTGAGTGCATCTGGAACGAACTAATTTATTAGTTCGTTTCATTAGTTTGTATCTCATAACCACCCGAAAGGAAGTGAACACACAAGTAGTTCACCAAGAGCCAGGAATTCTTGATCCATACCCCTTCATTCTGATGGGGAGCTGTCTTTTACTACCAGGGTCAGACCTTCAAAACCTCCGAGTGAGAGGATTTTAAATGCTTTCTTTATTGCTTCCTTTATCGCTTTCTTTTAAACTGCTTTCTCTAGAGGTCACTCGGTTGTATTGAGAGTTGCGTAACTGTTACTAGGATTGATAGTTAAGGGATAGTTCAGGGCTTAATTAGAATCCTTGGGTGTGACATGGGGGAATGATAGTAGTACTTGGCATTTCAATAAATGATTGTCCAGGTGTTGCTTGTCCACCACAGATGAAGTAACATACCCCGGCCAGGGCAGTTACAAATCTGTGGTATCTTAGAATCTGCGGTCTTATGAATATGTAAACTCACACTGTAAGTACCTGTCTGTAAAAGGGAAAGCTGTACTGAGAGCATGAGAATTAGCTATCTGATAGGATTATCCCAAACAAAGATCTGTGTATAAAAAAATGGAAGTTTGATACTGCCTTATCTAAATCTTGTCCAATTTTATTCTTTCTTCCTGTCCCTTCTGTCTACACTGTGATATAGCTTCATAGCTAGCATAGTGTAAATATTCGCTGCTTTCATAGATAGTATTTATCGCATTCTTAGAATAACTGTACCCGCTTTTTAGAATAGACTTATTGGCTTTGTAGAATAGATTTAAGCGCTTTTATAGTCTAGTTTGAATTCAGTCCGTAGTTGTTAATCACTTTTCAAACCAGTTGGAGCAATACGAGTGGAAAATCTAGTAAAACGACGTGGGCCCTGCTTCTATCGCACATCCTCCAGTGAACGATCCGGTCTTACTATAAATTACTGCAATTTTTGACACCGTGCGCTTTCGGGCCACAGTTTCTTAACACGAGTAATAAAAAACGTGACAACCTATAAATATATCCCTAATCCCAACTCCACCATCATAAAATGATTTTCATTAAATAAAATCAAGACCGGAGTTGTATTATTATTCTGAAAATACTCGTGTGGGAAATTGTCAAAAGTTTCAACTCGCTCAACCGGGCGACGCGAAACTCGAGAAGATAAGGGGGTATATTGCCGAAGGAAAGGCAATAGGATTTGCTGTCCACGAGGATGGAAGCATCCGTTTTAAAGGGAGATGGTGTGTGCCGCTTAAATGTGCCGAGTTGAAACAAAGGTTGATGGAGGAATGGCACAACACGCCATATTCCGTACATCCCGGAGGAGACAAGCTATACAAAGATTTGAAGAAGATCTATTGGTGGCCGGGAATGAAGAAGGAAGTGGCAAACTTCGTAGCGAAATGTCTCACCTGCCAAAGGGTTAAGGCAGTGCGACATAAACCCCTAGGACTGATGCAACCACTATAGATTCCAAGTTGGAAGTGGGATAGCATCTCGATGGACTGTGTCTCGGGATTACCCCGATCACCTAAAGGCATGAATAAAATTTGGGTGATTGTGGATAGGCTAACGAAGACATCCATATTTATCCCAATGAAAGACACGTGGACTATGGACCAATTGGCCCGAGCCTACATTGATAATGTGGTAAGACGACATGGAGTACCACACGATATCATTTCCGATAGAGACAGTAGATTTGTCTCTCACTTTTGGACGGAGTTACAAAAAGCTCTCGGTACTCAAATCAAAATGAGCACCGCATTCCACCCTATGACGGATGGTCAAACTGAGAGAACAATCCAAACACTAGAAGACATGCTGAGAGCATGCGTGTTGGAATTTAAGGGAAATTGGGAATCCCATTTACCCTTAATTGAGTTCTCTTATAATAATAGCTACCATGCTAGCATTGGCATGGCACCTTTCGGGGCGTTGTATGGACGAAAGTGCCGAAGCCCGTTGAGCTGGGAAGAAAACGATAAGTCCGTGGTGGTGGGACCACAACTTATCGAAGACATGGCTCAACAAATCAAAGTGATTCAAGGAAAAATGAAAGCCGCACAAGACCGTCAAAAGAGTTATGCCGACGTGAGACGACGAGACCTAGAATTTCAAGTGGGAGATAGGTTCATGCTAAAGATATCACCCATGAAGGGGGTGATGCGCTTTGGCAAACGAGGAAAGTTAAGTCCTCGATACATAGGACCTTACAAAATTCTAGAACGAGTCGGAACTCTAGCTTACCGATTGGCTTTACCGCCACAATTAGATCGAGTTCATAATGTCTTCCATGTCTCACAACTAAAGAAGTATGTGCCGGACCCGACACATGTACTTCAACCGGAGATAATTGAGCTCGATGAAGATTTGACTTATGAAGAAGTCCCAGTGCGTATTCTCGACACTAAGGAACGAGTAACTAGGAACAAAACCGTCAAAATGATCAAGGTTCTTTGGTCAAACCACGAAAGTGAGACGGCAACTTGGGAAGTAGAATCCGACATGAGAGAACGCTACCCGACATTGTTCCAAACCGATACCGACACAGTTATGGGGACATAACTGCAATCTTAAGGGGGAGTGGATGTCATACCCCACCTATTTTTCGTGCATCTTTGTAACCTTTTGAACTACGTTATGGCTTGATCCGTTCACATGGTACGTAGGCAGCTTAGAAGTCTTAATTCTAAGTTCAGTCACAAAATAATAAAATAAACAAAAGACCTTAGGAAAGCCGAAACACAACTTCGAGGACGAAGTTGATTCTTAAGGAGGGTAGACTGTAATACCCGAGAATTTTACAACATAAATAAATATAATAAATAAATAAATAAATAAAACATAAATATAATAAATAAATAAATAAACAAATAAATCAGTAAATACATTAAATAAATAAATATAGAGGAAATGAGAAATGAAATTAATTAAAAGAGATTTAATTAAACAAAAGAAATTAAATAAAGTTACGGGAACCCGATATAAATGAACTTGACGAATTCGAGCCAAAACGTAACATTTGATCCGAAAGAAATAACGACACGAAATAGGAACCCGAAGAGAGTCCGGAAATTGGAATCCGGGAGCGTAGAGGGATAGAAACCCGAAAGAGAGGCGGAAAAGCACGACGGATCGCACGACCCGCCCGGACCGAAGTCCAGGCGTAAGCCGCGCGCTGTCCGCGCGCTAATATGGGGAAACGCGCGCCAACCCCGCGCCACGTGACAGATTCGCCCGTTGCGTGAATCTCTCGCCCGAACGCGGATTTTTCGACTTTCGGTTGAACGTCTCTCGACTCAAGACCCTTAGGGTCAGATTTTGGACGCCCTAGGACTTAGATATCTATAAATAAACCCCCTCGGAAGCCTAAACTCTTTTTCAAAACCCTACGATACTCTCTATACACAAAAGTCGAAATTCCGGAGTCAACGGAGGCACCAAACGAAGACAACGGCTGTTTGGACGAAATCCGAAAGATCTCCAACGTTGTGGTAAGCTCTAGTCCGATAAATCCTTTCACGTTTCAATCCGAAAACGGATTCTAACCTCGTTTCTTTTCTCTCTACACCCCGTATCGGATCTAGAACGGAGAACCCGACGAGCGGAGAGGACAAACGGTGGACTGGAAGCCACGCCTTCGAAATAGACGACCCCGGACGCCGATTAATACGCCGATTAATCTGTAAGTTAACTCTTACATGGTTTTGGGAGGAATTAAAACGTTCGAAACTAAAAGATTTAACAAGAAAGCGTAAATCTGCCAACTTATATTTTCTACCGACGCAAAAGATTTGATGAATTTTTCCGAACCTTAAAACGACTTCAAACGCAAAAACTTAAAACACGAAAAACGTTCCTAAGGATTAGATCTATCTACTGTAAATTTTTGAGAATTTTTAGAGACGATTTGATATGCAAAAACCAACCGAAACCGAACTGCTTGAATCTAGATCTTGAAATTCTTGACAGAACTTAGGTCCGATCTTGATCACATTTTTGACATAGGTTCCAGACCGATTTAGATCTTTGGCCGAACATGAAAGTTATAGATAATTGTCTTAATATGGTCTATGTAAAATTTCAGCAAATTTGGAGTTTAATTGCTATGGTAGAATTCGAAATCTTTAAACTGTGACATATGAAACTCGGACAGAATTGTGCTTCTGTGAAAATTAGTGTTTTTGACCTATTTCTGTATCTCGGATTGAAAAAGTTAAAACACAAAAGTTGTAGATCTCGATGTTTGTGAGTCAGTCATGAAATTTTGGAATTTTTGGAATTAAATCTGATTTTAGACGAATTTTAGAGTAAACTGTGGTTTACCGGAAATCAAATCTTGAAATCTTGTTGAAATATGAAATTAACCTTTAGGGTTGAAATGAGATGAAATATGAGTTGTAAATAGATTAAATTGAAATCAGATTTTTGAAATTAAATCCCCTTACAAACTTGATAAATTAAAATTAGGGGTGAATGCTCTGCAGGGTGCCCCCTAACGATTCACTTCGTGCCTTAATGGACGATGGTGACCCCGCGCGCTAAACTTGAGATATGATATTGCCTAAACGGCGAAATATAGAGCCTACACTCTCGAGAATATCCATATGGGTTTCCCGAGGCTCCGGAGTTGTACTGGGTATGGCTGATACGGTTGCGGCCGCCGGGCTACCGGCTAAACTTGTTGACATCGCGATGCTATCGTGAAACTTTGAAATACCGAATCTGGGATGTAATGGGGATACTAAATTAAATTAAATTAGATTAAATCATGCTTGTTGTCCAATTAAATTACTTAAATGCTTTATTTAAATTATGGCTTTTATTTTAACTCATGCGAGACGTGTTGTTAAATAAAGCTCTGAAATAGATTATGCTATTGGATAGTTGATTAGATTAAATTGAATATTATGCTATTATCATGCTTTTATTTAATTATTAAAATTAATGGCTTTTAAACCCTACGATCATGCATGTGTTAACTTACTCAGCAAGTTGTGCTGACCAAACCATTTTTATCCCTTTTCTTACAGAGTATGTGGAATGAGCATGTGTGAGCACAATCCATGCATGGGATTTTGGGAAACATTATTTTGTTTTTAAATTCGTGCACTAGACTATATTATGAACGGGCATGTTTAACCCGTGGTTTGGCCATGTCGGCCCTATTTACTTTCTTCCGCTGCAATACTACACTTAAATATTATTTCCGCTGCGCTATGATATTATTATTTTCGAATTATATTGTATGGGCTGTTTTGAATGCTTTAAATGTTTTAAACACTGCAATACCTAGCCTTGCATCTCTTTAGTGAGCCAGAGAAATCGTGTCTTACTAGGGAGGTGTGGCGGTGACACCCCGACCTGGGTTATCAAAAACCGGGGTGTTACAGAACCTCACCAAGAAACTTGAAATCCTTCAAAACCAAAATGAGAAATTGACCTAAAAAATAGTGTCCCTTACACTGAAAACACCAAAGCCAGAAGAAAAACCAGTCTATGGTCCAGAACCCAAACTCACCAGTTCTATGACTGCAGTAAAATTGGCAAAAGTCTGGATGCAGCAAAACCAGGAAAATTCAACTCCTGAGATCTTAAAGGATCAAAAGTTTGAATCTAGTCCGTCTCAAACGGCAGACGGTAAAGACGAGTCAATTCCGTTGATAGCTGATGTTTTGCTAAAAAGCATAAGTTCAGATGATTTTGAACCAAACCAGGGAAGTTCTAACCCTGAGGTCTCTAAGGACCAAAATGAGAAACTAAGCCCATCTAGCCCGGTAGATGGTAAAAGCATATTAATTCCGGTTATGGCTGGTAGTTTGCCAAAAACTATGAGTTCAGTACAGACTGGAAGAACTAAAAACCCCAGTGAAGAAGAGATTCTTCATGAGCTGGAAATGCAACTGAGGTCTACTTTTGCTGAAGCAATGGCAGCCAAGAAAAGTGGAAGATATGGTGCACTGATAGCACTAAAGAAAAATGAAGCAAAATACCAGGCCAATAAAATTATCAAAAATCAGAAAAAAGAAAGTGGTGGTCCCCTTCATGATGAAGAATATTGAAAGAACCACGCAAGAATGAGCTGGAATCCACATTAAAGTCCAGTAGGTGAAAATAATGGAATCAGAAAAAGAAAAAGAAAACAAAAAAGAGTTAGTGGGGCGGCTCAAAACACCACCAACCATGTGAAGAAAGGAATCCAAGGTAGGAAAAGTCAAAAATCCGACAAGAGCCATGTGACTCTTGGAAAACCGAGTTAATGGGCACTAGGCCCCTCTTATTACATTATTGTATTGCTGCATTATTGTACTAGTTGTTTGATTTTTCATCCGAACCTTATCGGATAGCTTTGCCACTTGGCACGCTTTTATTGGTTGTTGTGGATTACTTAGATGATATTCCCATCTATAAATAGAGGGATGGTCTTCACTTGTAGAACACACACTCACTTCGCTCTCTCTCTCTCTCTCCCCTAAGGTTTTTGAGATTGCACTCTTGCTACTCTCGAAAGCTCTTTCTCTTTCTAGTTCTCTTGTATTCCCAACCCTTTCAGTAATAAAATTTCAGTTTGTAAAGAAAGACCCGGTGTGGATTGCTTCCTCTTTTCTTTACTTTCTGAAATACAGGGGCCCGTCTGAACGGGAAAGCCTCTCCTCTCTCAAGGTATGGGTTAGTTTATGATTTATATTATGGTATGATTGTTCTATGTATGGATGATAATGTTATAAACATAAATATGTGACCTCTTAAAACTTAATTGATGAGATATGCCATTAGGGGAGTAAGATAAAAATTTAAAAGGCTTTATGCCATAAAAGCTGTAAGAAAGACTCGTTAGGGGAACTACAATTCAGGGATGTGTGTTAAACATGATAATGTTTTGTTACTGTTGTCCCTTTTAATTTGCCCCTTAGACCCCCTGCTTACATTTCAGATCTAGGTCTGGATAATGCTAATTTGAATTTGAAACCCGAAACAGGCCCAGAAAAATGTCTCATCAGTAAAAGTAATAAGAGGATTATGGACTTAATGTTTATAATGATATTTCGATGACAAAGGACAATCGGACCCATGACAGATAATCAGAAAATTAACATGACCAAGAGAATAATAGGAGATGGCAAGTACCTAGTAAGACATCACGACATATAAGTTTTTCGCGTACAGAAAATCAGTGTTTGAAAACCTCTTGAAATAATTAATATCTTTTATCAAAACAAATGGAGAATATGACTAAAACTGCTGAAAACCCTAAAACAGATTTGTTTAAAACAGAATCTTTTAAAAACACAGAAACAAGGTTTGTTATTGTACCTTACCCGAAAACACACTTTCTATGCCAAGAATGTGAAAATTGGCTTATCAGACTGATGAATAAGCGAAACCAAATAGACATGATTTGCAGGAAACAAAGATTGTTTGAAAATATTATAAAATGGAAAGTAACTAAAGAAGTTGAATTTCTAAAAAATGAAATAGAAATTCTAGAAAATAGTTATCAAAAGCATACAAAAATTTATAATGTTTTTGAGAAACTACGGGATAACCATATAGAAAAATGTGAAAATCATTTTATAGTGTGTGAACTTGAAGAAAAAATGTGGAAAAAATCACAAGAAGAACGTTTAGCAAGAAATAACTGATTTGAAAATGAAAGTACAAATACTTTTTGATATTTGTCCTGAATGTGGAAAACTTGGAGAAACCATGTGGAAAATAGAAAAAGAAATAAAAGACCTTAAAGATACAATCATAAGGTTAACAGAATATAAAGAAGATGAATAAGAAGAAGTACAAGAACTCATATATGGGTTAAACCATGAAGAGGAAATAAATATCATTCATAATTCAATACACAGATATAAAGAAGTGATTAGTTACCAATCATCTGACTTAGAAATGAAAATAGAAGAGTTCAAAACTTCTAAAAAAGAATTCATTAATCATATCAGAAATCAACATTGAAAGATACCGCATTAAAAAAGAAATTATCAAAATCCAAATTGAAGCAAAAATAAAATGCTTACGACTCTTAAACAGAAAAAATCTCTTAATAGAAGAACCAGATTTAAGTTTTTGGATAAAGGATGAAATCAACAAACTACAAGAATATTAAAAAGCATTAGAATGGGAAAGAAAACAGTGGCATGTTAATTATATTGGTTAATCATAATTAAAACTCCTAATAAAAAATTTATACTGTTTATATAACCAAATAACCAGAAAAGGTATTGAAATCCAATATAAAAAGTACTGAAATCATATATACAATGTACGAAACTTATAAGATAAATATACTAAACTTAAGTAAGGGCAAAACTATCAAAACATTAATCTATCTCTTACCAAAAAAGTGTTGGGTACTGAAAAGAATAAAAAAAAACCCCTATGGATACTGGGCAGGTAATAAGATTGGGGTAGGAGGTATTTATTTCGAAATTCCCCTTAAAATTAATATGGGCAATACTTTAACCACTAAATTCCGTGCCAAAAAAAAACGTGTCACAATTAATATGCGCATAATAGTTTTCGCAGTAGCAGCGATTCAGAGTATCCGCTCATACCCAAAACTTTCCTTCACGCAACCTACCCAAAATTTCACAATTTTCTACCTCTCCTGTCGCCTGTCACTCCGTCCTCACCGCTTTGCTCCGTCCCTTTCAAATCTCGCGCCTTCCCACCACCGGTCCTCTTCGTCTTCAGTTTCCCCCCTGGTCGTGAAAAGTTAGTTACTAAACCAAAGTGGTTCATACCTGTTGCTTGACGTTCGGCCGCTCGCCTCGGCTGCACAAATCCAATGTTGCCCTAGCTACAACAAATTCAATTCACTAGGCCAATTCTCGCACACAATGTAGGAAGCGGGATCGCCCTTCTCCACAAAGATGCCATCATCCTCAATCTAATTTTGCGCAGAGGAAGTTCCTACAGCGGACGCCAAAAGCTCAATTCGTCGTCGGACGCCGGCAAGTCGGAGGAATATTTTTGGGTTATTGAAGACATCAAGGTTCGATAACTCTTCGCGACGCGTAATCATTTTTCTTGAATAAATGAATAACTGCAACGGAAAATATCCTCTAGTACCATTATATTATTGTTAATGCCACCGGTGTGCTCTCTATGACAGTAACAGTTTCGAATTCAAAGTTTTGTTCCCTAAAGCTACAAATTACAGCTTTTCAAATGGAGGCGGACAGGTATTATTTTGTTTCGAGTTGATATTGGCGAATACTGTGATTGATCCAACTGAATATATAGCCCGTGTCTAGGTTTTGGCTGGTAAAAGATCGTACTTCACTTTTTGATGCATGGATATGTTCGTTTTCCTCTGCTCGTATTTTATTCCTTTTGTGTTTATTGGTATTGCCACTATGTAAACCGCATTTTGATTTTTCTGGAAGTGTATTTCATACTACATTTTCTTGCATCAGACTAAATTCTCCGGATACATCAGCTGTTACATTGGATGTTCTTGGCCATCAACTTCAGTTTTCGCAGGTATTATTACAACCAAAAGAGTTTTAGAAGTACCGTCTTCCCCCTAGCAGTGTCTTTAGCATTGTCTCGTAGTACATTTTTATGTAGTGTGTAGTTTTCAAGCACTCCTAACATTGGTGTTACAGAAAACTCCTATAATGGAAGCCAAAATTTGGACAATAGTGATAACACAACAAACATTGAGAAAAGCTACGTTGGAATTGATGATAGTATCACAAAAATTGAGTGGTTTACCCAAGACAAATCAACCCATATATAAAAAAAGTTTTAGCTTAAAATAGCGATTTCAATTTGAGTGGTATCCTATGCCACCACCCCTTTTTAAATGCATCTGCCCCTTAATCCTGATCCTGACAGCAAACAATATTAATAGAACCTTATGAGCACTCAATCATCTGTAAATCTCCCATTTATCAATATTTTGGAAGACATGTTTTTCCTTGGTTTGTTGTATTAGAAAAGAACTTCTTTTCACCTAGGTGCCTAGCAAATTATTGAATAAAATTATTGCTGTCATGATGAGTGATTGGTATGTTCTCTCATTTATATTTTGTGGATTATCACGTTTTTCATCTCAAAAATATTGTGGACCACATTCTCAGCAAATCTACTGTGATTTTGGCAGGATCCAAACTCTAAGCATTTAGGGACTACTGTTTGGGATGCTTCGATGGTGTTTGCAAAATTTCTGGTAAACTTTTTCTTATGGTGTTACATGCAATGGTGGTGGCAATACTTATCCTTATGTTAACGTACTAGTAATGTTGTGTTTAATTAAATTAAAATTGTATTTTTCCCGCTTTAATATCTAATTGATACACATTGCTCAAATTGCATGAGATCTTATTAAATTCTTGTATTTCAATTATGACACTTGTGTGTTTGTTGGATTCTCACATTTTAAATTACTAGGAATGTACATTACTGGTAGACAGACTAACCCCTTTCAGAGTACCAGGAATGTATATTAATGTATTTGTGTTTGGTGTGTACATGGAATCTCACATGAAATGTGTATTATTTTGTTTGGATGAACTAAGAATCTAATATATTAGGATGAAAAAAGAAAGAAATTGCGAAGCGGAGAGAAGAAAAAAAAAATCGCACAAGGAAGGGGGTGAGAGGTGGAAAGGTTGTGGAAGGGTATGAATTTTTAGATTCCTACACTCCGAATGTCAATACCTATCTTTTAGGTTGGGTATCTACATTCCCACATAAGTGGGAATATCGTAACTTCTTACCAAACATTATTTAAAGGTGGGCCCAGTAATTCTGAGGATTTTTAAAATTGTGTTCCTGTTCTGTTTCTCTAAATTGTATTCAATATTTGATTAGTTGTTTTGAGCATGATTGTTTAAATCATGAGTTAACACTTAAAATCTTACAAGTTGACATTTCACTCTTTCCTATCCGAGCCCTGCACCAAGCACCACATAACACTATTTCTTGGCACTTTCTTACCCACGACACCACACTGCACCAGCACCAAGTCTACTCTTGTACGTTCCAAAACTCAATGAGACTTTGAAATAGCTCATCCAAATGATTTTTCCCCCTAATTTACTAAGGACCATGCTAATTTGCTTGCATACTTACTCAATAATATTTAGAGCATTCTTTATTTCTTTATCATTGAATTTTATGTTTTAGTTTATCCATTTACTTCTATTTTCTTTGTATAGTTTGGCATTTTTAGAATTTTTTAGGCCTTTTAATTCAAGTTTGATTAAAAGGTGCTTATTTTGATTTAAAGTAAGTTCTCTTATATACTTCTATGTTGAAGTCGACGTTTACGTTCTTCTATAAGTATATTTTATAAATAAATAAATAAAAATTGTAGACCCCTACGAGTTGTGTCAACCATAAAACATGAATAATGTTCAAACTGACTCGGAGTTTGCTCAAGTATTTCCTTTAGCATTGGATTTTATCCATGGTCATCAAGACACTCTTAAGGTAAGAGAATGGTTTTGCAGAAGACAAGCATTTAACATCTATATCTAAGATGCCTAAATAATAGTAGATGCAATAATTTTAGTTATTTATGCATACTAAAAGGAGTTTACTACAGTCCTCATCACACTCTTGCATTAAAGGTTTAGTCAATTTCCTGTCTTTTGTTGTCATCTACAAATAAAAAGATTTTCTATGTTTAATGGGATACATGATCATATGTTCTCAGTGTCTCCTTTTCTCCACTATATGGGGCATTAGATTGGGGACATAATTATTGAAGTTCTAATTCTTTTTTAACTATTTATTCTCTTATACTATTAGTTTTACGGTCACTAGCATATTTAGCCTTCTTTTCGAATCTTGCAGTCATTCTACATTCTGTTGTTTGTTCGTTTGTTTCAAATAGCTCAATTGAGCAAACTTTTTTTGGTTAACTATGAAGGAAAAGAATTGCAGAAAGGGAAGGTTTTCACCATCTAAACTGAAGGGAAAACGTGTAATTGAACTTGGAGCTGGCTGTGGGGTGGCTGGTTTTGGTATGCATCTTTTATGGATGAATGTTCCAATTGATTTTCTAGAGGTTTCAATTTTCTGACTATTCTGCAGGTATGGCACTGCTGGGATGTGATGTCATTTCAACTGATCAAACTGAGGTTTTGCCTTTGCTTAAGAGAAATATTGAACGCAATATTTCTAGGATATCTCAGACAAATCCTGATTCGGGTATTGTCGTCAGTTTATCATCCTTGTTCCTTGCTTGCGTTTGTTCCTGTTATGTCTTAGAACAATATAAATTGTAGTCATAAGCTCCTGTCTACAGTTTGACTCATAAATTATTTGTGCCTTCAACAAGTCTGCTTCATCTCTAGATGTAGAATTTTGTGTTGTTACATTGGGTGTCAATTCATATAGATTCTTTCGGTTCCATTCGGGTGGCGGAACTCAACTGGGGTGATGCCGACCATGTAAAAGCATGTAATCCACCTTTTGACTACATAATTGGTACCGACGTTGTGAGTAACTACAACTTAACATCTGCACTATTACTTCTACAATTTACTGTTGCCACGTTCTCTGTTGTTTTACTATTACAGGCATTTGGGTTTTTTAAAGTATCATATTTGTAGTCACTCAAATACATTTCTTAAATACCAGAAAGCTATAATCTGGTTGCGATGGAGAAAAAACCTCTATGCAGTTGTGGTTTTGATACCATATTGGATTAGCTTATAATAATCTCAGTTAAAGATTTAAGTCTAATAAACTTTTGATCTTGCTTATCTAGGTTTATGCTGACCATCTTTTGGAACCTCTTTTGCGGACAATACTTTCATTATCTGGTTCCAGAACCACCGTCTTGGTATATTACGTGTCTGGGATTGCTTATTTTTTAGCTCTCATACTTTAGCCTTGTTATGTTCGTATTAGGGATTGAAATTTTGCTTTGCAGTTGGGTTATGAACTACGCTCCACAGATGTCCATGATCAAATGCTCAAATTGTGGAGAAGAAACTTTGAGTTTAAAAGCATTCCCAAATCAAAGGTCTGGATGACATTTGAATGTTGATTTGCTGCAAGAGTTTTTGAAGAAATTATAAATTTTCTAATGCGAATCTGTGATTCTTGTAGATGCACAGAGAGTACCAACACCCAAGTATTCAGTTATTCACGATGAACCTGAAGCCATCAAACAATGAAATCGATATCCAAGTTGAACAGAGCAATTCAGACGAAACAAAACGAATATCCGAGGAAAATGCTGAAGAATATGATTGCGGTGGCGAAGCGTGTAATAAGGAATCAATCAATCAAGCTGGGGTAGGAAGCTCACTACTTGTCAATCTCCAAGGCAAAAATCTTAGCGAGTGGGAAACTAGAAGATATGGTGCCATGGCTGCTCGTCTTCTTCATGATGTGAAGATAACATAAGCATATATATATATATATGCATGGTATTATTAAGAATCTATAGGCCTTCAAGTCTGAAAGACACTTTATTGAAGTACAATACATATGAATGTGAGAACATGTTTGCTTGATGAAATTAGAAATACAGTTCGTGTATCCAAACTTCCGTTGCTATATCGAGCTGTGGATACTGTAACTACTGGAATTTCCATGTGTAATTTGCGTAATATAGCCACGACTACTTGAGTTAAACCTTTCTTCGCGCCTAGGAATAGAAAATCGATCCATGTACATACCCACGTAAGATATCAGAGGGATGGCCCTAGATTTGTCGATAACAAGTCTCAAATGCCTGGCTTTGATAGTTGGAAACAGCAGCAACCTTTTGTACCCCACAGTTGTCCCGTTTGTTGCAGTCTTCCATTTCCCTGCATCATTCAAGAAATCCAGATGGAACGCCACGATTCTCTGTCCCATCTGGATCGGCTCTTGCACCAGTAGCACATTCATAGTAACATTACGCTGAAAATCCAAGTACAGTGTACAGTTTAATTGCGCATCATCAGGCGCCCAATACGAATACATGCTCTCTTCAACAACATTCTGTGCTCCGTAATGTGAATTGCTTGAATTCCCTCGCGTGCTGCTTGCAGACAGCAAAGCACCTTCTGCAAGATTGTGGGAGAAGATTGAGGTTCGAAGGTCCTTAAATTCTTCAAGGACCTTGATGTCTTGTTCTGATATAAGGCCTGAAGAATTTGGAGGAACATTGAGCAACAGGAGACAATTCCGGCCAGCTGACTTGTAGTATAATTCAAGAAGTGTCGATGCGGATTTTGGGACTTCCGATTCATGCCAAAACCATCCAGGCCGGATGGACACATCGCATTCTGGTGGCACCCAATCTTGGCCATAGGGATCTCCCTGTCCAGAGTACCTGCAACCCTGAAACCATTAGTATAGCATTCCAAAAATGCTTCATCTTATAAGCTTTGTTTCAATTTCGCATCAAAGACTTTTGCACACGCCTTCTTCAATAGCTCGAACGAACTTACAGCGCCTCAGTATTGCCAATTTCAGCATCACTCTGGTTGAAAAGAGACCAGCAAGTCGAGCCGGCCACGCCCAACTCATCGCCAATCCATCTCGTGTCGGGGCCAGCATCGGAGAATATTACAGCACGAGGTTGATGTTGATGAATAAAGCTAAACCAATCATCAAAAAAGTACTCCATGTCTTTCTCCCCCTCACCTTTCGCACCATCCAGCCAAACCTCTCGAATCTCTCCATATCTGCTTTATTATTACCCCGAGTGTGAGTTCCATAATGCATATATAGTACATGAAATTAAAGAGGAAAGTAGTACGAATTGACAACATTTTCAGACAACAAATTAAAAGGACTAATCAATTCAATGCCAAATTAGTAATCTATCAATGATCAGACGACATTGCAAAATTATCCTCACAAACCTAGTCAAGAGCTCAGACATTTGGCCCAAATAATACTCATTATACTCAAGAGTCTTCCCATAGCAAGGCTCGTGCCGATCCCAAGGGGACAGATAAATCCCCAATTGCACGCCGGCGGCCCTGGCGGCGTCAGCCAATTCCCCGACCACATCCCCGCTCCCATTCTTCCAACCACTCGACTTCACTGAATAATCAGTGTACTCGGAGGGCCAGAGGCAGAACCCATCGTGGTGCTTCGCCGTTAGAATAACCCTCGAAAACCCGGCGGACTTGGCCACGCTGACCCACTGGGTGGCGTTCAACGCGGTGGGACTGAACAGCGAGGGATGGGCGTGGCCCGTCCCCCACTCCGAATCGGTGAAGGTGTTGATGCCGAAGTGGAAGAAGAGGGCCATCTCGGAGAGCTGCCATGAGATTTGGCTGGCGGTTGGGATGGGGGCAATTGGGAGCGGCGGCGGCTTCGGATGCAGCGCGGACGATGAAAATGCTGCGGCGCCGAGGATGAGGAGAACGTAGTGGGTGGATAATTTGGCCATGGGTGGGATTTGGAGATGAATTGGGATGTTGTTGGCCATGGCTGGAACTGCACTTCTCCTTCCGATCGGAAGTCAATTTATGACATGGTTGGAAGTTGAAGACATTTCCAAGTCTGTTCCTTCCTTCCACCAGGTAAGGAGTGTAGAAAAATACTACACAAAACCTTGCTTTGTCGCGCAGCGATAAAAAAAAATTTAATACTGTAATGTAAGTCTTTACTTACTTACCATACTGTCTGTATTCAGCACTCTTCACTTGTAGAATGTGTTGAAATTTGATTCATATAGATACTCATATACTCCCCGCCGGCCCAAGGTTATATTTGATTTTTGATACGGTTAATTATTTAATTTTAACTCAATTTTATTATATTGATATAAAAAAAGGGTCAAGTGGTGGTCTTGTTAAAATCATCTAATCGTATAGTTTTAAGATATATACATTTTATATAATTTTTACTTATACCGATTCTGGTATATAATAAAACTATTGGATTTTGTGTAGAAGAGAATGCATACAGAATTATTTGGACGGATTTGTTCATTTATGATATACTTCATCCGTTCTTTTTAAATCATCTTTTTAGAAATTAAAAAATGTTTCATAAAAGTTGTCATTTTTAAGTATTTATGTTATATTTTTACTATATTGTCATTCAATTTACATAAATATTATTTATTGACATTTATTACGAATGAGTTTAGTACTTTAGTTGCGAATGCGTTCCTGTCCGGAGACCCGCATATGCGGACATGTTCTGGGAAAGAACATGTTGTGCTATGTAACCTAAACCCACATATGGCAGTACTTTATCCATTATTCTTTCCTTATATTAATAGAGTAATTGGTGGGGTAATTAAGGGGATTTGTCAATTATGAGATTTGCTGAAATCGTGCAATGTTTTTTAAAGATTTTCTGTATTACACGTGTTATTGCAAAGATTCTCCCGAAGTCTGAGAATGCTATGTGTATATTTTATTTTCAGTAAAGATCTTTCGTATTCTTTGCGCACAGAAAACCCACGGCCGTGTGCAAAGATGCAGTATGCACTATAGGCATCCCTAACCGTTTTGAATTCTCTACCTTCAAAGTCATTTATATCTGCAAAATAGTAAGAATATATATTGAATCAGTTCCTTCTTCAAAAAGCATTACCATTGTCCACCATCGAAGCAAAGGTCTGCAAATATTTTACAAGAAATAATGATATAATTAACGTCCACATTCATAAATCATATACCTGACAACACCAGTGCTACACGAACACATGATGATTCGTCCTCATCGGCAGGAGTTTGTTCGCGTGTCTCAGCCACCGATTCACTAACCACACCCGCATCACAACGATTTTCATCCATTTCATTTTGTGGAATTGAGTCGTCGATGATCTGCAAATTATCATCACCCCCATGTGAATCGTTCCCGAGATCTTCTTGTGTTGTATCACCTTCACCCAAATCGGCCGGCAAAAAGTTTAGGTCAATCATCCCCACAACCCGCCGGAAGGGCATGAATGCGGAAGAATGGAATGCATGTGGCACAATGAAAGAATAGATTTGCATTCCCCCATTAATTTTGAAAAAAATGGCAGTTTTGATTCACCCCACAAATCACTCCCACTAAATCGGGCAATTAATGATCCAGCTTCCATATTTGTTTAATGCGGCTGAATGGCAAGGCAACCCCATAAATCGCCACGTATCACAAGGTCTTCATTGGCGGAACACCTCCGCATATACGCACTATGATTCATCCGCACAGTAACTTAATTGTCCGGAGACCCGCATATGCGGACATGTTCTGGGAAAGAACATGTTGTGCTATGTAACCTAAACCCACATATGGCAGTACTTTATCCATTATTCTTTCCTTATATTAATAGAGTAATTGGTGGGGTAATTAAGGGGATTTGTCAATTATGAGATTTGCTGAAATCGTGCAATGTTTTTTAAAGATTTTCTGTATTACACATGTTATTGCAAAGATTCTCCCGAAGTCTGAGAATGCTATGTGTATATTTTATTTTCAGTAAAGATCTTTGTCCCCACAAGTCATATTCTATTGGACCAATTATGTTCTTTCAATACCCATTTTGTGGTTTCACATAAACATAAGTCAAATCGAAAACTTCCCAACACCACCATCCCTCAAACACACCCAAACCGCCGACCCTGCGGAACCCCTCCCAACTCCATACCATCGAACTCGCTATTTCGGCATTCATCGCCGTTCTCGTTCGTCGTGGTGCTTCTTCCACATCAACAGCAAAGGGCGGAGATTCCAGGGTTGTGGCACGCTCGATTGCACATTCATTCGCTCTTTTATCCGGCGGGGTAAGTTCTTTCCACCGTGATTTTCGTTTTATCTATTATTTTGTTTGTTTATCTCCTCTGCAACCGAAACACCTTGTAGTTTTTTGCAACCATTTTCTTTTCAATCAATGAGTTAATTTCAACTTTAGACATTTTATGAGATTTGTTGTGCATTTCGGTTGTTTATTTCCTTCGTTTGGGTTATGTATTCAGGCAATGTTGGGGTGTTTGTAGGTTTTGTAGGCATTTGATTTATTTTAATTATACTGTTAACTAGTATCAAGACATCCGTGTGTTCTATTTTATATATAGTGCAATTGGCGTGGTATAGATTGTGTGTGTATCCCATCAAGCCATCGATGTGATACTCCACCAAAGCATTCATCAATCATCATTTCCCAGTATTCGTCAAACTCGTTAACATTCATAACTTTATACACCAAATTATGGAATAACTCTGCAAACCTGTCAACCACAACCAAGGATAACACAATTTTAACTCTATTAATTATTAACCATAAACACGTCGATGTTATGTTGTATCTAACCTCGCCGTGTACATCTTGCTCAGGTTCTTCTTTGCATTCTCTATTATATGCCAAGTGCATAGACCATGGTATGTACCCGGCATGATCTTACGTATAGCGGCTGCAATAGCCGGATCCTGGTCCGTCATTATGCTTCTTGGGTGAGCACCTGAAAAAACACCCATCTAATTTATTACACACATCACTGATCATCATATGTAATATCACCCACATTTGTTGCACAAATCACATATGCAGAGGGGTGAGAACACCATATTTAAATCACTAAATCGTACAACTCAATTTTCCCTGCCCACTATAATTAATTTATATTTTCTCACACCATCCATCAATCATCTCGTCATATCACAACAAAGCACGAAGCATACAAAGATATCAAATAGCACAATTCTAGAATCAAAAATTCCATTCTGTTAGCATTCTCACCATTCATGCATTCCAGGAACGCATTAAGCAACCACGAAAAGCTCGCTTGAGTTTCATCCAACAACAGCGCTGCCCCGAAAACGCAGCTCCGTCTATGTTCATTGAATCCAACAATTAACGCTGCACTCAAAATAGTTTACAACCCAACGATCAACAAATATCACATTCGATAGAGTAATTGCAATATTTTCAATACAAATGCAGTTCAATTTAATTCATTAAATTATACCAAGCGGCCTTGCATTCTTGTTCGTGTTAAATGTGGTGTCCATAGCCACAGCATCCCCAAAAAGCTTATAATCATCCTGCATCCTCGAATCCGACCAGAAAACGCCGCCTATTTCTTTATCATTTTCAACCTGAAGGCTGTAGTAGAACTCCCTATCCGCACACTTCCTAATCTTGAAATATTGGATTAATGCATGACTGTCCCCTTTTCTAACCTCCATGCTACGCTTACGGTTCAACATATTTTTTAAATCGGATTTCAAGAAGCCAACTTTCTCAGTCCCACCTGCCATTTCTCTAATCAGTGCATAAGAATCCCCGACTGACAGGCCAGCCTTATAATTGAGATTGGCTATTAGCTCATGATGTTGTAAAATCCTCCGGTTCGACCGCAACACGTGCGCCGTAGTTCTATCATGCATTGGGTGATTATGCTCATCATTGAACCTGGTAACAACATATACCTTACGCTTCATATCATATTTGAATCCAATCATTGCACGGCACCCAACACGTGTATCATCCAATATACGTATTTTGCTTTGGGTTGATTCTCCCCGGAATGATTCCCCGGTTGGATCTTTATTCGCTGGATTCACCTTACTGTTAACCTTGTACCCTTCCTTGCTACAGCAATATAGCATCCATCTAACTAGAGATTTATCTCTCGCTAAACATCTTTCGTATTCTTTGCGCACAGAAAACCCACGGCCGTGTGCAAAGATGCAGTATGCACTATAGGCATCCCTAACCGTTTTGAATTCTCTACCTTCAAAGTCATTTATATCTGCAAAATAGTAAGAATATATATTGAATCAGTTCCTTCTTCAAAAAGCATTACCATTGTCCACCATCGAAGCAAAGGTCTGCAAATATTTTACAAGAAATAATGATATAATTAACGTCCACATTCATAAATCATATACCTGACAACACCAGTGCTACACGAACACATGATGATTCGTCCTCATCGGCAGGAGTTTGTTCGCGTGTCTCAGCCACCGATTCACTAACCACACCCGCATCACAACGATTTTCATCCATTTCATTTTGTGGAATTGAGTCGTCGATGATCTGCAAATTATCATCACCCCCATGTGAATCGTTCCCGAGATCTTCTTGTGTTGTATCACCTTCACCCAAATCGGCCGGCAAAAAGTTTAGGTCAATCATCCCCACAACCCGCCGGAAGGGCATGAATGCGGAAGAATGGAATGCATGTGGCACAATGAAAGAATAGATTTGCATTCCCCCATTAATTTTGAAAAAAATGGCAGTTTTGATTCACCCCACAAATCACTCCCACTAAATCGGGCAATTAATGATCCAGCTTCCATATTTGTTTAATGCGGCTGAATGGCAAGGCAACCCCATAAATCGCCACGTATCACAAGGTCTTCATTGGCGGAACACCTCCGCATATACGCACTATGATTCATCCGCACAGTAACTTAATTGCTTTAGTTGAAGGGTGAAAATAAAATTTATGAGTTAATTCATACAAGCCTTAGTTATTGAAATTAAGCCGACAACTATTTAGGTATAAAGGAGTATTAGGATAGGATTAGGATACATTGATTAATAATGTTAGGTGTGCGATCGACTAATATTCTTAATGTTTAAACTAACTTTAAAGGAGACGAAACATTTTGGAATTCCATAGTATTGGCAAGAACCCAACTTGAGCATTTTCTGGGCCTCTGGCTACAACACCCTTAGGCCTTAAGTCAAGCCAAGCGGCACTCAGTCAGGCAGAGTATGTGTTAGTGAAGGGCGCACGTGGCAAGATGCCATAGGTGTCAGCTCCAAAACTGGTCAACTTCCTCGGATCTTAACAAACCCTATTTTTACTCTATCCTATTAGGATTTAATTAGGACACTTACTTAAATCTTTTTCTCTCTGTTTTTAGTAATTTCTCAGGTATTCTATCCCACCGAACAGATTAGTTCGGATTGGAAGAAAGTGTGTTTCATATATAGGGGGGGGCGCCTTGATATTTACTCCCTCCGTCCCACTACACTTGTCCTGTTTGACTTTTTTACACTGTTCATTGTTCAGCTTTGACTCAATTTAATTGCAAGTAAATATTTAATAAAAAATAGTCGAGATGGGTCTTGTTAGAATCGTATGATCACGTAGTTTTATAATATATATTTTGTATAATTTTTCATTGTGTATATTTTGAGATATTAACAGATAAAAAAGTGCATTGGATTGTGTGCAAAAGTGAAACAGCACAAGTTAAATGGGACAAAGAGAGTACTACCCAGGGTGAACCACTTGTAACTATTAAATTTCATATCCCAATTTCATTTTAGGAGCCGGCAAGGAGTCATGAGTCATGACCATGTGGATAGTGGGAGTAGGGGATGTCGAGTCTAGTCTCGAGCTTGAACAGTAATAAAATTTAAAGTTCTAGTCCGAATTTAACTAAGCTAGATAATATATAATTTGAATTTAAATTGATAGTTTTACTTATTATACTGCAAAATATAAGTTTATTATGTTTGATAAAGCTTAAATTGTGTTTAGAAATTTTTTATTTTTATATTTTTAAAATTTAATAATTTAATCAGTTTTGATTGAGTATCGAGTTGAATTTTCCTCACCGCTAAGTGGGACCAACCATTATTGCTAATACAATTTTTTTAAAAATCTTTTTTCTTTCAGAATGAACAAGGGGTAAAATATCATGGGTCATTATCCGCTAGCTGATTTGTTGACTCCTACACAATCCTAATGTCATACCAGCCTTCTTTAATTTACAATTTACTATTTTGAAGTGGAATATGGAAAAAGAAAGATGGGATGAGATGCCATGTCCATATTAATTTGAAAGTGGAATTATGGATACTCAAAAGGAGGAAACTGCAGTCAGAAGACTGTAGAATTAAGATAATGAATTGAAACTGACCGATACGGAGGGGGATACATAGTACATTACACATGCTACTTATTGCATTTATTTTATCATTAATCCCTACTATTAACTTCTTGTCTCCCTACCCCAAGGCAAGAAACAATACTACACTCCCTTCATATAATTTTTTTTTTTTTTTTTCTTCTCATTTCGACATTTGATTGAGAATCCAGAAAGAAAAAACAAGTCATCAATCCTCAGTGGGTTGGAAAAGAAAAGGGATTTTTTGTTTCTCCCCCGCCCTCAAGATATCGGTAAGTTTTCTGTATCCTTTTCATGTCTGCCGTCAGACATTTTGTGCAAAAATCCCAACTTTTCATTTTTTCTTTTCAGCCGAGAGAAAAATAGTTCATGGCTTTGACTGATTCCAATTCAGACCACATTTGAAATTTTGAAAGAGAAAAAAAAAATTATTGTCCTAATTCCACCACTAAGAGTGTTTAAAGAAATTCACAGAAATGATAGGGAACTTCACATGTTTGACCTGACTTTCTGCTGGAAAGGGAGATAAATGAAAGGTGTCTGATCCTCCAATCCCTTAGTTGGACTTCCCTTTTATTTTCCTCACAGGATTTCTTCTGGATGAAAAGTTAGTATATGCTTATTTGCTTTTGTTCCTATTTCTGGCCATGAATCCATCCTCTGTCCTTTTCTGCCTGCCCTTGTCCTGATTCCTGAATACCAATTGCCAGCTACTCCCTTTTATGTCTTGACAGATCAAATATTACTTACTTGTGGCATCTGTTCATAGCAAGGTTCTGTGATTGATTTCTTCCTATGGCTTGTAACAATTCAAGATCTGTAAGGTGCGTGTGTCCTAATTCTAACACTGACTGTCTCTTGTCTCCTCAGTACCATTTTGTCATTGGTTTCATGTTCTGTTTACTAAACCATTTTTCAGATTTTACGACGATGTTGAATTCGGGGAACTCCCTAATGCCAGTGGAGAGAATCTCATCCACGTTAAATGCAATAAGAGCACGGTTGGGAAATGGGCAGAGCCGTCTACCTCCAAGAGGGGCGAAAAGCCGACCGGGAACACCGCACGATCGTTGAAGGCTAAAGTGTTGTCGCGAGTTTTCTCAGAGGATTACGAAAGAGTGAAGAAAAAGATATTGGATCCTCGAGGACCTGCAATCCGTCGATGGAACAAGATTTTCCTAGTTGCTAGTTTAGTGTCATTGTTTGTCGACCCTTTGTTCTTCTACTTGCCCATGGTTAAGGAAAATGTCTGCATAGAAATAGGATTCACACTCGAGGTTGTCCTGACCATCATACGGTCTTTAGCCGATGTATTCTACGCGACTCAGATATACATTCGATTCCATACTGCGTACGTCGCTCCTTCTTCTCGCGTCTTTGGCAGAGGCGAGCTAGTGATTGATTCTTCGAAAATAGCCTCAAGGTACCTGCGCAACTATTTCTTGATCGATGTTGTCGCCGCCCTTCCTCTTCCTCAGGTTCGTTTTCTTCTCGGCTAAAGAATCACATTAATTCGTCGTTGATCTTCAGTTTTCTCGGCTGAACTACTTCTGGATCGATGTTGTAGGCGTTGATTTGGGCCATTATACCGAACCTCAGTGGTTCGACAATGATGAACACGAAGAACGTGCTTAGGTTCATCATTATATTCCAGTATATACCGCGGCTTTTTCTCATTTTCCCACTTTCGTCGCAAATTGTCAAGGCTACTGGTGTTGTTACAGAAACCGCTTGGGCTGGAGCCGCTTATAATTTGATGCTATACATGTTGGCAAGCCACGTAAGCTTTCCTCCTCGGACCGTTTGGCTTCATTACCGACGTATGTTGTGATTGCCATTGTCACTAATGTGGGCTTTGAAATCCAGATTTTGGGGTCGTGTTGGTATCTGCTCTCGATTGAGAGGCAAGAAGCTTGCTGGAAGCATGCCTGTGATCTTTCAGCTTCGGCCTGTCAGTACAAGTACTTCGACTGTCACAAAATTGTCGACAGCGAAAGGAACGCCTGGTTCGAGTCGAGCAATATCTCGAAGCAGTGCAGCCCCGACGATGGAGCCTACCCTTTCGGTATTTATGCAGACGCCATCACTTCAGAGGTCACCTCTGCAAAGTTTTTCAATAAGTACTTCTATTGTCTCTGGTGGGGTTTGAAGAACCTCAGGTAATTAAAGAGCACGATGCTTCTTCAACTCTTTATGTTTTTTTTTTTTTCAATTTAGGATGACATTTGATTGAATTGATGATCATGTTGTGAATGTGCAGTTCTCTGGGGCAAAATCTCGCGACGACAACATATGTTGGCGAGATAAACTTCGCCATCATTATCGCGACTCTTGGGCTTGTTCTGTTCGCATTGCTCATTGGGAATATGCAGGTAAGTCGCGCGATTTTTAGTCATAAGGCGATCACAGTTTGCGCGTGCTGTGGGCTAATCCAGACGTTGGTTTTGCAGACGTATCTTCAATCAACGACGGTTAGACTAGAGGAATGGAGAATCCGGAGAATGGATACCGAGCAGTGGATGCATCACAGGCAGCTGCCGCAGGAGCTAAGGCAATGCGTGCGCAAATACGATCAATATAAATGGGTGGCGACGAGAGGAGTTGACGAAGAAGCTCTGCTAAGAGGACTTCCTTTGGATCTTCGAAGGGACATTAAGCGCCATCTCTGTTACGACCTAGTTAGAAGGGTCAGTGATCGTGTCCTTTCATTACACATTCTTGCTTCTTCTTCAAAAAAGTACTACGATGTATGCAAAAGCAGCACTGATGAAAAAATTCGAAAAATGTATAACAACAGGTCCCCTTGTTTGATCAAATGGATGAAAGGACGCTGGATGCAATCTGCGAGAGGCTTAAGCCGGCGCTATCCACACAAGGAACGTGCCTTGTTCGGGAGGGGGATCCAGTGAATGAAATGCTGTTCATAATCCGAGGAAATCTTGATTCCTACACGACGAATGGTGGCCGGACAGGTTTCTTCAACTCTTGTCGAATTGGTCCTGGCGACTTCTGTGGCGAGGAGCTTCTGACGTGGGCTCTGGACCCTCGTCCAAGCGTCATTCTCCCATCATCCACGCGTACTGTGACCGCGGTTTCAGAAGTGGAGGCGTTCGCCTTGAGCGCGGAGGATCTGAAGTTTGTGGCGGGGCAGTTCAGGAGGCTGCACAGCAAGCAGCTGAGGCACAAGTTCCGGTTCTACTCGCACCAATGGCGAGCGTGGGCCGCTTGCTTCGTGCAGGCAGCGTGGAGGAGGTACAACAAGCGTAAGAACGCGGCTGAGCTCAAGGCCTTCGAGGGCCTGCAGGCCGTGGTGGAAAGTGAAATGTCGAGTAATGGTAGGCAGGGGGCGGAGCATAAGGCGGCTGCTGGCAGAGGCGGACCTCAGAGAGGCGTCGCGTACAAGCATAAGGCGACGACGACGGATGCCACGGGGAGGCCTCACCAGAAGCCGGTGGAGCCAGATTTTTCATCTGGAGATGATGAGGATGAGGATGATGATGATGATGATGATTGATTTGCGATATACAGACAAACATGTGACTTCTGAAGCTGCTTGCATCTTATAGCTAGTGTTCATGTGGGCTTGTATTGGTCACATTCTTTTTAACCTTTTTTTTTCCCCTATACTGTAATAATTTGGCAGTGATAGTAATAAAGGAATGGAACTAGCTGAATTTGAAGTGCTTCTCTGCTTATTTTGAAGAAGTTGAAATGAATTGATGACAACGAAATTGATGAACCAAGTTGGAAGGACAAGGTTTTGACCACTTAAGTCATACAGTGTACACATTTTAGCAATGCATCATTGAAATTAAATAACTTCACTTACACAATTGAATAATTAGTTTTTCAACATAAAAAATCAATTAGGTTACTATGCAGACACGAAATTGTCTGCATTTGCAGACGTGTTTCACCATAGACTAAGAGATGCTACGCGTCATTATGGTGTCAATGGAAAGAGAATCTAAAAATCTGCAAAATATTAATCGACGACATAATCAGCAAAAAATTCCATTTGTAGCCATTTATTGCCAATGGAAAGAGGATCTGATAATCCCCAATTAATAGAAAGAGGATCTGCTATAATCAATTCTTTGTGAAAATAGTAACTAGTGTTCAGATTCTATGGTCAGATTGTGTGAAACAATTGATGCTGCCAAACCGTTCTTTGTTGTGTTCTGTCAATTGTTTGTGAAAAAATTTCGTACTTAATACTATGTTAAGTAGTGTTCTGCCAAACCGTTCTTTGTTGTGTTATTTGTTGTACTGCCAAACAAGTTAAGTAGTGTTCTGACCATGTTCATTCTGTGTTTTGCCCATGTTCAACTGATGATGTTGTTATCAGCTTGGGACACGTCTTAATACTGTGTGCTGCCAAACAAGTTAACTAGTGTTATGTTCATGTTTCACTGATGATGTAGCAATTTCCTCCGGCAATGCGTTCAGATCGATCATCTCTTTTCATTCTATCTTGATTCGTATCATGCTTCGTATTCTGATTTCCAATTGTCTTGCCCCACTTCCATATTCTCTCCATCATCGAGTTGGAAGTTACAAATCACTCCCAAATTAACACCATTCATCTCGGTTATGACAAATCCACTTACCATGTTCATTAATTGACTGTCAAAGGAAGGTTTGCATGGAATTTAGACGCGTAGCACTTCTTCAACTAGATCAGAACATGTCAGCATTTCCAGAGTCTGCATGTGAACCGGTTCCATAAAAAAACTACCTCAACTCCAACAATTTTAAAGAGTCCAAAACAAAGATAAAGACTATTTAAAAATACTAATAATTCAAATCAATTAATATTCCGGTAAATTGGGTGTTTCCCCGGATTCGGTGTTGCATTTGCTTCGTGAGGATGCAGCTGGGTTCAGATTTGTTCGAGTTTAAGTGGTTTGTATTGTGTTGATTTTGATGTCTTTCTTCGTTTGTCTCTTTCTGTTTGTTTTTTGTCTTATGTTCACCAAAACAAATAATATTCCGATAAATTCAAACAATTAATCATTGAAAATTAATTAATATCAACATCAAACCAAAAAAAAAAAAAAAAAAAATTCTAAAGCAACCCAAATTAAATGAAATAATATGCTGAAAAAAAAAAACATAAGAAGAATATAATTTAAACGTAAAATTAAACCAACACAAATACACAGTCACTAAGATATCATTCTTCAATCTTAACAATTGGATTAAAAGATTGTAAACAAATTAAGCAAGGTCTCGGGTTGGAGCCTTGTGTATGCAAAAAACTGCTTTGTGAGAGGCGCCCTTAATTGCCCTTGCAGATCCTCGAGGGATTAGTCTTAGGTCCAATGTGGCCTGGGAATACCCTGGTATTCACCTAAAAAAAAAAAGATTGTAAACAAATTGGGACAATGAGATTTTTTTTTATTTTTTATTTGTGTGAAGCTGAAGGCGGAGAACGAAGAGGAATAGGACAATGGAAATAATTAGAGATCCCCTAAAAGATTATGTTTTTGAGCAAGCTAATTAGATCGATCACAACTGCCTCAAACAAATTCGGAAGGTTTGTTTTATTGGAAATTTGAAAGATTGATTGGATTCATGCCTTGTCCCGAAACTATGCTAGTTAGCAATACTAGTGGAATATGGATAATATTAAGGGTGAAAACGGGATGGATACGGGCGGATAGCACTCGTCTCGTATCATATTCAATATTTTTCTTGTTGGATACGGAATCGAATACGAATAGGTCGGATACAAATACAAATTCGAATATTTTGGGAAACGGATACGAGACGGATTCGGATTTAACTCGGATAATCTTATAATTTTTTAATTTTTGTTTATAATGTTTTAAGAGAAATTGGAATATATACTATGTTAGCTAAACTGATTTTTTAAATTTTCCAAGATCATTAGTTATTTCGTTCAAGACATCTAAATAGTATCACTACAAGATGTTACGTAATATAGTTTAGATGAAAAGAACCTAATGATGAGTCGAGTTTTTTTTTTGCGATACAGCCAATTAAGGCTAGGAAAAAGGGAAAAGTAATGATGAGTCGAGTTGATTAATATGATTTGATTTAATTACATATGGTTTTCAAGCTTTTGATTATACTAGATTTTTCGCCCGCTACGCACGGGTGTTAAACTAATATGACGATATAAAATGAGAATATAGTGTTTTTTTTGAATTACATGATATTCAAAATCTTTTGCTTAACCAACAGCAGTTGGCTTGAGTGGATGGAGGCTCTAGTTGCTTAACCAAGGTCTCGGGTTCGAGCCTTGTGTATGCAAAACTGCTTTGGGAGAGGCGCCCTTAATTGCCTTGCAAATCCTCGAGGGATTAGTCTTGGGTTCAATGTGTCATGTGGATACCCAGCTGGTATTCATCAAAAGAATCTTTTGCTAAATAGTGGTTGAAATGCATGCAACGAAAAATTAAAAGAAAAATAAAAGAGATAATAAGATGAAGGAAATTCAAACCCATGTGGAAATAATATAAAATAAATTATTTTTACTGTTAAAAAATTATATATATATATATAGTTTTCTTTCGTATCTAAAATGATGAGAGCAAGTGAAAAATAAATACCCTTAACTATTCAAAATTAGAAAAAATTACTCCATTCGTCCCACTAATTCTGTCTCACTTTCCTTTTTGGTTCGTCCCACTACAATTGTCACATTTCACTTTTTAAAAAAACTTACTCCATAAACATCAACTAAAACATCGCATCAACTAATTACTCCACTTTATCACAATAACCTATTATACCTAAAATACCGTGTCCAAAAATTTTGGACAGTGTTACCGGAACTGATTGAGTATATTTTGTATTATTAAGGTTCTAAAAAAATATTAGTTTTACTCCCTAATATGTTGTACATTTTCACTATTATCCCTAAAGTTTTTTTTGAAAAAATATTATTTATATGTATTTGTTATATTTTCATCATTTAAAACTTATATTTTATTAGATAATGTATTTTAAATTTTTGTTGTGATTAATTTTTATGGACTAATCCATAATTTTATAAAATAAATTTAATTATAATTACGTTTTGATTATCTGTTAATTTTTAAATATTATTTTTGTCCATAATATCTTCTCAATTTTTTCTTTTCTATATTGATTATGAAAAAAATTGGGTAGTTAATATTTTCATTTAATTTAATTAAATTTTTATTATTTTTTATTCATTATTATTATAAGCCTTAAAATCGAATTTATACTCCGATACCAAGTTTTTTGGGGCATGTTTGGCACGGTGTATAGTATTAAGGTGTATTGTATTATTTAATGCAGATGTATTGTACTATGATATATTATACTAAATTAATGTTATACAGTGTTTGGTAGCACACTGTATTATAATTATACAGTGTTTGATGCTAATATAACCTATTGTAGTTGTATTATTTTTATGGTATTATTGAATGGTTTAAATTATTTCAATATTGCAATGTTTATATTTTCAAATATTTATGATTCATAGAAAATATATTATTTCAAAAATTAAAATTAATCTAATTATTTTCTTAGCTAATTTAGATAAATTAATTAGTCAATGGGATGGGGAGTAGCTGTGGCTAAGGAATTCACAGGAGTATAGAAGTCTGGGGAAGGGGATAGATCGGGATTAAAGAGGGAGAAAGAGAAAAATAGTGATGTAAAGGCTAAACCCGCCTTTCCTTCGGGATTAAATAATACATTGAAATCTATATTAAAATTATACCTGTATAAACTTTCAAATGCATCAAACATGGGTCTGTATTATTCTTTTGCAAAATAATAAACTGTGAGGCATAATACACCCGGCCTTAGGGGTATACTCCTTATATTCTTTTAAAGTACAAATTATTTTTAAAAAGATTGTATAAAAATTTACTCCAAATTTCATATACATTTTTATTTTATACTGAAATAGATGAAGATTACTGGGTTAAGGATATTATGTTTAAAAAGAAAAAATATACGTAGAATTTGTTTAGAATGGTATAAAATTTTGTAGGTTATTAGTCGTCATTTTACTTTAATCAATATTTTTAGAGTCAATTGAATGTTTACACCATATTTTCAATGAAATATTTTTTTTAAAATATAGATATTATATTCCTTATATTGATATATGATTATATATTTTTAGACATAAATTTGTAACCTAATTAAATTTGTTTCATAATATTATAGCATTAATATTTTTAAAAATATTATGTATATAATCAAATAATTTATATATATATATATATTTGTAATGAATTATATCTTTTTAAAATATATAGAAAAATTTTCTCAAGATTTTGTTATATTATTAATACATAGATTTATTTTCTAAATATAGGTTTTGATGATGTGTCCGATGACGTGGAATTAGTCAGCACATTAGGTGTAAACTTAAGAGCCGTTGATCTAAAAATGAGCGTATAATGACTGATTAACCCTTTAAAATTAAGAAGAATGAATTAAATTTAATAAGGACAAAAGAGTCTGCACAGGCCAAAAAGTATTCAGGATTTATTATATAGATAGATTTATACATATATTATTACTTAATTATTTTATAGTTAATATAATATATTACTAATATACATATATAAATATATATAAATTTTCGGATATTCGGATAGAAAATACGGATA
Organism: Hygrophila difformis; assembly: GCA_030278955.1. Lineage (NCBI taxonomy): Eukaryota > Viridiplantae > Streptophyta > Magnoliopsida > Lamiales > Acanthaceae > Hygrophila > Hygrophila difformis. Next base: position 18,594,521 of record JAOANR010000001.1, on the reverse strand, counting down.
ATATCCGCATGATATTCTGATTTTGCGGATATTTACAATCACATATCCTGTCTCATATCCGGCAAATATCCGCCGGATATAAAAGTTCGAATACGGCATCGGATCGGGCGGGAATTATCCGTCCCGCTTTCACCCCTAGATAATATGATTATATATATTCTAATTATGTGAATATATTATTTATTAAAATATGGCTTAAGGATTGTGTGAATATTATTGTAATTAACACCTTTGCCGACATCTAAGTGTCAATATTTACCAAAAAAAATATTATTGTAATTAAAAAATGTTTTGCCCTTCAAGCAACAATTGTAATAATTAAAAAAAACAACAAAAAAGAAAAACAGTGATTATCTAAAGTAAAAATGACATGTAACCGATGGTCAAAACATACTCATAATTAAACTCCACCTATCTTCCTTGCCCATGGAAGTTATTATGGCCAATGTGTTTATTTTATACGTTATTAAGTTTTGTATTTTGTGTGCTTCTTTTCAAACATAAATATATTTTTAAAATTAAGATTTCAAGACCATAATATTAATTTTAAATATATTTTTTAACAAATAGTATAAACAATGGTTTTAACTAATCAATCAACATTATATAATCAAACAACTAAAAACTTGTGCAAAAATATCTGCTAAATACACTCTTAATATTTTATTTAGGATCCTAATATTGTCTAACTTAATCTTAAACTTCATTTAGATTTTTTTTTTCAATTTCTTTTTTGTGCAATCTTTTCAGAAAGTTATTATTTAAATAAAATCATCTGCCAAACTCCCTCTTAATAATAATGTATAATTCTAATTTTGTCCAACTCAGAATCCTAAACTTTATTTGGGATTTTTTCTTTTGTCAAATTAATCTATTTTTTTACAATTTTTTGTCCTCCATAAAAATACTAGTACAGTTCTAGTCTCCTCCCAATTCCCACATCAAGTAAAACTTTTTTTTTTAAAAAAAAAACAAGTAAAATTATTGATTAGCAATAATAAGGAAACAAAAGGAAAGAGTTTAATTGCTAGTTAGGATTGAAATTGGAAAACGGATGACCCCTAAAAAGAAGTGGTGTGTGCGTTAATACCGTTTATGGAAGTGGTAATGATACAACAACAACAGTGTGAGACTGGTCGCAACAGCCAACATACTACATGTAGTACTACTTCAAGATACATCCCCTCTTCCCCCCTTTTTTCTTGTGAAACTTGCAACTACTTTGTGGCCGATTCCCTCGCCGCCTTCTCTATCTCTACACAATTGGAGTATTATATGCTCTGTTCGTTTCTGCCCGATGCCCCCCTGAACTTCAGGGATTCGCCCGCTTATTGGTAACGGAATCCATACTTCTCTCTTATCTGATTCTGGTGGATTTGATTCATTCCTAGGTTCTTTTTTAACCTTAAATTAGGTGCCCATTTCGATATTTGCTCTCATTTAGTCACCGATTTCGGATTCTCGTTCCTCCTTTCTGTTCTACTTGTCTCTACTATATAAACCCGGTTAAAATACATTCACTGTCTGCTATATCTCTTCTGAGTGTCACTTGTGTTTTAGAATTTTCTAGTTAGGGTTTTGTAAAGTTCTTTTGGTGTGTGATCTAATCGCTTGTTTACTTTGTACTGGTGGGTTTTTTTTTAAAAAAAAAAAAATTCGAAATCCCGTTTCAATTTAAAATCTTTATTAAGAAAACTAATGATGGTGGTGTTAATATTTTGTGAACTGCAGCCGGATGTTATGTGTAGAGTATATTAGTACTTATTTGATAAGTTTTTTTGATGTGTTGATTACAGGGGAATTTGGTTTATGCTAAGATGAGTAAAGTAGAAAAAATAATTATGAAAGAGGTAATGTTGGAGGAGAGGAATCTGAATCCTGAAATGTGGCAAGCTTGTGCTGGAGGTGATGTTCACCTTCCCCGGGAGAATTCTAAAGTGTTCTATTTCCCACAAGGCCATGCTGAGCACACTATTGGTAATGTGGATTTTGGGGCTTTGCCCAATGTTCCACCAATGATTCTCTGCAGGGTTGTTACTGTGAAACGTTTGGCTGATCCAAAAACAGATGAGGTCTACGCTAAAATTGGGCTGATTCCTGTAGGGAATAATGAGTCTGCCTTTGATGCCTTCGATGAAGATGGGATTTTGGGGAACACTGATGAAGGGCCTTCTTGTTTTGCAAAGACATTTAACCAGTCCGATGCCAACAATGGTGTGCCTTCTTGTTTTGCAAAGACACTTACCCAGTCCGATGCCAATAATGGTGGAGGGTTCTCTGTTCCAAGATTTTGTGCGGAGACAATCTTCCCGCAAATGGATTTGACTCTTGAGACCCCTATCCAGAGTGTGTCTGTTAGAGACGTTCACGGGGTGACTTGGCAGTTTAGGCATATCTTCCGGGGCACGCCAAGGAGGCATTTGTTGACTACGGGATGGAGCAATTTTGTGAATAAGAAGAAGCTGATTGCTGGTGACTCAATTGTGTTCTTGAAGGCGAAAAATGGGGATCTTTGTGTTGGGATCCGGCGAGCTAAAAGGGTGGGGTGTGTTGGTGGGAAGGACCCATTATCCATGTGGAGCTCTGGGAATTTTGAAGGATTTTCCTCATTTATTAAGGAGGATGAGAACAAACAAATGTATAAAGGCATTGGCAGTGTGAACCTGAGATATAAGGGGAAAGTGAAGCCGGAATCAGTTGTTGAATCTGCATTCTTGGCTGCCAGTGGCAAGCCATTTGAAGTGTCTTTCTATCCCCATGCAGGCACACCAGAGTTCATTGTGAAGGCATCCTCTGTGATTGAGAACATGAGGACGCAGTGGTGCTCTGGGACCAGGTTCAAGATGGCATTTGAAACTGATGATGCATCCCGAACCACCTGGTATATGGGAACTATAACCTCTGCTAAGGTTCACGATCCCCTTCAATGGCCTAATTCATGCTGGAGATTGCTTCAGGTAAGAAAAACGAATTAGTTTGATCGCTTTGGTTGCTTATTCATAATTTTGTTCGGATGACTTGATCTTGAAATTCGAATTTGTGCTTTATGTATTCGGATATCTTTTGCTGGAGCTGCACATAGATTTTTTTTGAGTTCTGCTTGTTATTTTAGAATTAGTGTTTGTGTTTGTTTATTTGGCAATGATGTGAATCTAACATTCATCTACATTGATTTCGTAAACCTTGGTATCACTTCATAAATTGAAACTGTATCTAAAACTCTAGACAAAAGCTGCTTTTTTTACTTCAGACTAAATCATGGAGAAATTGTGACCAAGGGAATATGGAATGCTATTCGAAGTGGTCTCGTGACGAGCTTATTTGTTAGAGGTCTAAGCATTGACGTTTTTCTCACCAATGTTCTTTGAAAGCACTACTTATCTTCCAGTAGAAGAAAATCTGAGCAATAGAAGCTTTGAAACATTTGCAGGTGAGTTGGGATGAGGCAGAAATTATGAAAAATGTGAAATGTGTCAACCCTTGGCTTGTACACGTCAACCCAAATGTTCCTGTTCTGCATATGTCTCCTCTATCTCCAGCAAGGAAGAGGATGCGGTTGCTGCATCACCCAGAATTCCGGCTTGATGGTCAACTTCCAATGCCATCATTCTCGGGCACTCCCCCAGGTTCAAGCAGTCCCATGAGTTGTCTTTCCAACAACATTACTGCAGGCATTCAGGGAGCCAGGCATGCTCAAATCGGAATCCCATTGTTGGATCTCCACTTTAACAACACACTGCAGACTGGAGGACAGCTAACAATCAGTTACCCGAGGCCTAATCTTCAAGTTACTATTCCGAACAGCACAGAAAGGACCACTGTGCAGGAGGAAAATGAAAATGTATCTTGTGTGTTGAGCATGGGAAATTCAAGCCAGAGAACAGACAGGCCTCATCGTGGGAAAACACCTCGATTCTTGCTCTTTGGGCAGCCAATACTCACAGAACAGCAATTGTGTGAAGTTTCTGAAGACACTCCCAACTCTTTGCGAGCGAGTTCTTCGAGTGGGGAACCATGGAGAACTGTAAGATATACTCCTCCCTCCTCACAAGCCTGATTTACAAATTAATTTTTTTTTTCTGGTACTGAGCCTTTGCTGAAATAGGGTTTTCCTGCACCGGAGCTTGGCTTGGATACTCGACACTGCAAAGTATTCCTGGAGTCGGAAGATTTAGGGTGGACTCTTGATCTGTCCAAGTGTGGTTCATATGAGGAGCTGTACAGGATGCTCGAATACATGTTCAGTAGAGAAGGATATACGGCGATGATGAGTCATGTATTATATTGGGATTCATCAGGTGCCATGAAAAATACTGGCGATGTGCCATTCAGGTAAAGTCTCTCGTTATCTTATGACTTGGTACTTTGCACGTGATGGAAAATGTTCGTTCATAGATAAATCTCCAATCTATTTGGCTATACTCATGTCACTGCAGTGAATTCATCAAAACTGCAAAAAGATTGACTATTTTTAAGAAACCAAGCAACGGTGGTGGCGGTGCTGAGAGGTAATTGCTTCGTGGCTCACCCAATTGATAATTTAGTTTGCATCAAGAGCTTAAACTGACCTCTTTTTTACAATATTTTTTTTGTTCTAAAATGTTTTGATCGAAGAAGCTCATCAAACTGAAAGATGTCTGTGTTTGCATTCAGACAATTGATCACCGGTTTGCCTATAACCTTGGATTCGTCAAACCGGAGGACGGGAGCCCCCTTAACTATATTTGCCTGATCAAAAAATCCATATCCAGCAGACGACACCATTCACGATTTGCTGAAAATTTGCTCGCCTGGGGAAAAGTCAAGTCTAACAACTATTGTCGTCTCGTCTATATGTGTAGTAGTTTTTAAAGTGTGTATAGATTGAATGTAATGTATGCTTCTAGTCTCTCTTAAGACTAGAAGTAGATGGTGTCTAGACCACTGATTTTGTGGAAAACTTGAAATAATGGTGCGGTGTTGGATCTCAGATCAGATGTTTTATGTTTGTGTATTTTGAGAATGGACGACACACTCCTCCTTTCCTTTAGTTTTTCGTTTCCTTTAGTTTTCGGTATTGTAGTGCGTTGGAATGTTAGATTTGGACAACACTGAGCTTAGTGGGGGCTATAGGGGAGCAATGGGGAGTGGGTGGGTCCAAATTCAAATCCCATTTCCACATGAATTAACAGCACAGCACATTTTGTAGGGCAAGGACAAAATGGCGGTCACCAATAAAACAATGAATAAAGTATTATTAAGTGTAGTAGTGTATTTATATTGTGGGGACACTAGCAAGACACAGGACAAGCATTGACAATTGAGACAAAAGCATCATTAGCATAATAGTAATAAAAATAGCATAGCATAGCATGGGTGTCCCCGTGACTGAAATGTGATGAAGTCATTTTGATGTGATCACCCCCCCCTTTGGGGGGCCTGCCTAATCCACTCCTCCATTCATTGCTAGTGATTTTAGTTAATATTTACAGCTCAATCCAACCAAATGGATACTCCTATAGTATCATCTTTATAAACTACTTCTATACAGTTATTTGTGAATTGTATGTGTAATAATTTTGTGCTGCTGTATAGACTTTGGTTAATTAATCCAATAAGGTTGTTTGTTGGGATAATGAATTATTATTACATTATTATGTTTATCTTATACTTACCTCTTATTTATTAAAGTCGTCTCTTCTTGATAACAAGTCATCCTATTAAACATCATATGAGAATGCAGTATTTCTTTCAAAACAATTTAAACTAGGGGTGTAAATGAGACTGATAGGCTCGTGAATTGTTCGGGCTCGGCTCGGTCAAAATTCGGTTCAAGCTCGACTCGAAATGGCTCGGTTCGAGCTCGAGCTCGGCTCGTAACACACATGATCTCAAACCGAGCCAACCACTATTCGGCTCGAAAGCTCGATAATAGGCTCGATTTATTTTTATACATATATTTATTTATTATTAAATATAGAAATTATATATAAGATTAAAAGTATAGTATTATTATTGTTTATATCTTTTAATTTTTAAACTAAAATATACTATTAATTAAATATATATTTTTAAAATTATTTTACTATGTAGATTAAATTAAATAAAATTAAATATATACAATATATTAAATATAATTTCTTTTATAAATTATGTGAGGATGAAAATGATACTAGTTCGAGCTCGGCTCGACTCGGTCAAAGCTCGGTCAACGCTCGGCTCGAAGTAGCTCGGTCAACGCTCGGCTCGGTCAAAGCTCGGCTCGAATTCTCATGAGCTCAAGCCGAGCTTACCACTATTCGGGCTCGGCTCGGCTCGTTTACACCCCTAATTTAAACATAATAGTCCATTAATTATTATCAATGTCTTAACACTCCATTTGGTTTCCTAGCAGCTGCCCACCTAAAAAACACTCAATTTGGTTCGAACAATGGAAGTGGATTAAGGATGAATTTTTAAATTCTGCTGAAGAGTCGGGGCTAAGAAATTAGTGGTAGGAGCCAATGCTACACAAATTACAAGGGACAAATGGGAGGGATGGGGGATCGAATGGGAAATCGAACTCACAACCTAAAGTATGAAGTTAATAACTAACCACTAGCTCAAGTACTCATTCCCGATTAAGGATGAATTTGATTCCCTCGATTTATTATTTGAATTATGATTAAATGTGTCATCTTTTGGGATTAATCCAAAACATTAGTTAAATGAATAAAATACTCGTAATGTTAATGCTTGTCAGTTTAATGTGTGTATCGTTGCTGTAAGAATATAAAGTATACTTGTCTATACATATAAATTATACTCATCATTTTGAATTAATTTGTAAAAAAATAAAATGATTAATCTATATATGGAAAAATGGATCATGCGGAGTTCATAATATTAAAAATTATTTAAATTATTAATATAATTTTTTTAAAAAAAATCTTTTAATATCATCTCGGAATCCATCCATATTACTATTAATCACAATTTAAATTATTATTAATTAATAGAATCTTTTAATAGCATGCTTCAGGGTTCGGATGTGAAAGAAAGCTATATTCTTTCCAAACATGGAAGTTAAATATAAATCTAGCTAAACCTCCAAATCAAAATCCCCTTACTGCCTGCCTAACTCATTGGCCACTAGCCCACTACTTATTCCAATTTCCAGTGTATGGATGGTTTATTTGGTAACATGGATGGCAATTACTCCGGTCCGGGTAAAGTCCGCCAAGACCCAAGATTCAACCCAAGGTTCTGTTGGGGCCACAAAGAATAGTGGACCACGGAGAAAAAATTAGGCCATAGAAGATGGGACGAAGAAGGATTTCTAAAGAGAATTGAGTTTGAGATCCATTGGGCCGAAGAATCAAAAGAGAACGATCCAGAGCAGCAAAAGAGACCCGAAAGGAAGAAGGCTTCGGGAGGGAAAGATTTCGGCCGAAATAAGGTCAAGTCAGCCGATTGAAGCAAACAGTGGAATCGGCTTAGGGGAATCGGCCGGAGAGCGGTTATTTCAGCTCCGGCTATAAATAGGGGATACCATGCACAAAATCGGAGAGATCAATCCAACCCCCAAAATCCCTTTATCAAATTTACTTCTTTGTATCTTTACTGCTTTCCTTTACAGTTTTTCCTAGATTCTAGCTTAGCTCATAGCGGTTACTTCCAAGTCCACCGTTGTTTCTCAACAACCGGTAGTTTGGTTCTAGTTTTTCCGGTGAATTCGCCGTTGTTTCTTAACAACAGGTAGATTCTCCATTGTATTTTGTTGCCATTCGAATACTAAGTAATATTCAGTCAAGTTTGGGCGTAATTTGTCAAGTTTGGGCGCATTATCATTAATCCGGACCCGTAACCGGTTTGATCCTTTCTCCGGTAGCCTCCCTTGAGGAGAAAAAGGTCCTTTTGGCACACCAGGGCCAAAACAGTGGCACGCCCAGTGGGACGCGAAATGGCATTCGAACAAGCAACTCCAGCGGTTAACACGGCGGCCAGGACTGATTTGCCGCCGATCCAGGAAGAGCGCGCAGCAGAAGCCGGAAATTCCCCCCTAGGGTTCCCCGGACCATCACACTTCCACAATCAGGAGTTTTCAAACGATGATTTAACCCCGCGGTTCCGAGATCAGGTTCAATTTATGGTTGAAGTGGCGGTTACTAATTCGGTTCGCCAGATAGAAGGCAATATCCTGGCAGCAATGCCAGCTATGTTCAGAGCCGAAATAGCGAGGAATATGTATCCGATGGGAACGCAGCAAGCTCCAATGGCGCAAAATCCACCACCTGCGATGCAAAATCCTCATAATTTTCAACAGCAGGCCTATCGGCCGCCAGGAGGGCATGGACCTCGGCCTTTTGTCCCTCCGCAGCAAAGGTATGATTAGCAACAGAATCAACCGCCTCAACCAGTCGTTCAACCGCCTGCTCCAGTGGTCCAACAACAATACGCACCACAGCAGCAGAATCCACCACAGCTGGTTGACAGGGAGTTAATTGCTGAGATTATTCGTATTCAGTTTGGAAATATCATCGGCCAGGAGAATAGGCCGATGTATCGGAAACCTTATCCAGATTATATTGAGGAGCAGTATCCACTGCCTAGAGGAGTAAAGGTTCCATATTTTAACACTTTTTCTGGAGAAGTCGGCCGCTCTACAATTGAGCATATTGGCCGATTTACAGCTCAATGCACCAGAATTGCGCAAAACGATTTTCACAAGTTGATATTGTTCAGCTTGTCGTTAACTGGCCCAGCATTTGAGTGGTACATCAATTTGCCAGCGGGATCGGTCAATACATGGGCCGAGATGGAGCGGTTATTCCATGACCGATTCTATAACACCAGTCCTGAAGTTTCGGTAGTTGATCTGACGTCAACCAAGCAAAAGGCGTCCGAATCAGTTACTGAATTCATTGAAAGGTTTTATGCAGTGAAGGCTCAGATGAAAACAATGCTGCCTGAGAATGAATATATTCAAATCTTGAAGCAGAATTTGAAGTTTGCCATCAAGGATAGATTGATGGTTACAAGACCGAGGACTGTGGCCGAATTAACGGCCGAAGCTATAAGGATGGAGACTTATTTGGCAGAACAAGCGGCTTTCAAATCAAGCCAAAGTCAAAGTGGAAGATCACAACCTATCCAGTCAGCTGCTTCATTTGCTGAGTCTCTGGATAGATGTGAAGTCCAGGAAGAGTACAACATGGATGACGTTCCCGCATTAGCCGAGGTTGCAAGGGCAGAATTAATCATAAAAAAGCCTATGACTTGTCCAGCACTTCGGCCAGCCAGAGGCAAGGAGAAAGAAGGAGGAGATGAATCTCAAAGAGTTTATTCTTTCGACTTGTCACAAATGGACGAAATATTTGGTTACTGCCAGAAGAACGGATTGCTAGAGTTTAAAGGAAACCATCCACAGCCCACCAAGGATCAATTGGAAGCCGGATGGTGCAGATTCCATGGATCGGCTACTCATTCCACGGCGGTTTGTGGACATTTTAGGAAGCTAATTCAGAAGCATGTCGATGATGGGAAGCTGAAGTTCCCAGACAGGCTAATGGCGATCGATAAGAATCCGTTCCCTGTTGCCAACATGGTGATGGTGCATCCCGACCAGAATAGATCTGTGCATGACCGATTAGGGGATCAAACATCATCTAGCAAAAGTTCTGTGCACGATCGGCTTGGAGATCGGCCATCGGCTCAGAAGTCAGGAGTATGGAAACGATTAGGATCTCCGAAGGGAAAGGAGAAAGTTACAGATGTTTTCGACCGATTGGGGAATTATGAGGTAAAGGAGTGGATCAAGCAATCGGAGAAACATCAGGAGATCGAAATTGGGAATAAGAGCGAGAAGCCAACGTTGAAAATCATAACTAACGGATGGGATTCAGAGATGAAGTTAACGGCCGACAAGCAGAATGGAAAGACTGTGATTCAGATCACAGTTCCTGAAGAAGCTGTCAGTTCCGAAATGAAAAAGCTCAGAAGGACACCAGCGAATACTCAGGTAGGCCGATGGGTCCAAAATTCTCCAGAAAAGTGGCATTTCGGCCAACGCCGATTTGACAATTCCGCCTGAAGGGCAGAGGAGAGAAAAGTTCCGAAAGGAAAGGGATCATATCGTACTTTCAAATGAAGAATGCAACGGCTTAAAGCAGCTGCTGTTTCTGAGCAAGAGGAGTACGATATGATGCATATGGAAGAGGACTTCCCATACGATTGTTCGTTCTCGGAAGGAAGGATACTCGATAGAGTATTTTTGACTCGTTTGAAGTCAGCCGAAGGGAAAGAAGAGAGGAAGCCGAAAGAAGGACAGGATCGGCTAAAAAACAAAACTGAATTTCGGCCGAAAGCAATACAGCCGAAAATCGAAAATGAACAGCCGAAAGCAAAAGAAGAATGGAAGCCTAGACCAGTCCGAACAAGGGAATGGAAGCCGAAAACAAATATTGTTCCAAATAGTGATACATTTTCAATCGGACAGTTCAAGTTCGACTTCGGGTCTAGTGCAAACATGGTAGGAGTGACCACAACAGCAGAGGAGGAGTACTGGTCTGATTCCGAACCAGCCGTGGTCTTCTGCCAGAAAGAGGGAGAATATTTCGGCGATGAAGAGCCCATTGTGGATTTCTGTTTCGCCAAACTCGAAGCATTTCGGCCTGAGGCCGAAACTGAGAAATTAGTTGAAGAAGGCTATGAGGCGTTTGTCCCGGAAGCTCAACCAAGCACGATTCTACCGCCGACTGCAAAGATGTCTCAACATGTGAGACCTTTTTATGTGAAGGGTTGGGTCAATGGGAGACCGCTCAGAAGAATGTTTATTGACGGAGGAGCAACCGTCAATATCATGCCATTGGCTACACTGACGAAGATAGGCCGTTCAAAGGAAGATTTACTCCCTACAAGGATGAAAGTATTGAGTTTTGTGGGAGCCCAAACCGCGGCCGAAGGGTGTATTTTGGTGGATGTAACGGTCGGAACAATATCGATTCCGACCATGTTCTTTGTTGTAGATGCCGAAGTCCCGTATGCGGCCCTTTTAGGCCGATGCTGGATACATACATCTCGTTGTTTGCCGTCAACGCTGCACCAGAAAGTGTGGTTCTGGAAAAAGGATGGCACAGTTGAAGAAGTGGAGGGAGACCAACCTCCGTTTCGAGTCAGCTCAGCCGGCCGAATTGATGCGGTATTATACGAAGAGCCCATACAACCATTCCTAGCGGTGGTAGGGGATCGGTACCCGCAGGTTGTCGAGTGTGATTGGACAGATTTGGGGTATGAGGTCAGATATCAGGCCGACGAACGGCCAGTTGAAGAAGAAAGTAAATGATGGATGCACAACCGAATCAAGCAATCGAGTTCGAATCGGCCGAACTCGGAGTCTCAGACGACAAAGCAGGATGGAGCGAATTAATGGATGCAATTCCAAAACGAACACCGGATTTCAAAGCTCAAGACCCCTTGAAAATGGTCAATGTTGGTACAGATGAGCACCCGAGGGAGATCCCATTGAGTGCAAATTTAAATCAGCAGATGACAAGCCGATTCAAGGAGGTCCTAATCGAGTTCAAGGATTGTTTCGCATGGGACTATACAGAGATGCCAGGACTAGAGCGATCGATTGTGGAACATAGACTGCCAATCAAAGAAGGGTTCAGGCCGCATAAACAGCCGGCCAGGAGGGCAGCGCCCGAAATAGTTCCAAGAATAAAAGAGGAAATAGAAAAGTTGTTAGCGGCCGGATTTGTGAGGCCAGCTAAATATGTAGAGTGGTTATCGAATATTGTTCCTGTAATCAAAAAGAATGGGAAGTTGAGAGTTTGTATCGATTTTAGAAATCTTAATATAGCCACTCCTAAAGATGAGTATATGATGCCTATTGTCGATTTGTTGATTGATTCAGCCGCAAAACAGGGGATGTTGTCATTCATAGATGGATATTCAGGATACAACCAAATCTTTATGGCCGAAGAAGATGTTCATAAAACTGCATTTCGGTGCCCGGGAGCCATAGGGATATACGAATGGGTAGTAATGCCATTCGGCTTGAAAAATGCAGGAGCTACTTATCAAAGGGCCATGAATTATGTTTTTCATGATCTGATAGGGGAGTGTGTCGAAGTCTATATCGATGATGTCATGGTCAGATCCAGAGATATGGAAAGCCACTTGGACGATTTGCGAAGGGTATTCACAAGAATGAGATTACATGGAGTGAAGATGAATCCAGCTAAGTGCGCTTTTGGAGTGCAAGCAGGAAATTTTCTTGGGTTCTTGGTACATAATAAAGGCATAGAAGTTGATGCGAATAAGACCAGAGCAATCCAAGAAGCCAGGCCTCCACATGATAAGAAGAGTCTGCAAAAATTCCTTGGAAAGATCGGTTTCTTGAGGCGATTTTTGGCAAATGCGGCCGGAAAGTCGAAATCATTAACCGACTTACTAAGGTTGAAGAAAGAGGAGAAATTCATATGGGGAGGTGATCAACAGAGAGCCTTTGAGCAATTGAAGCAAGCTTTGGTGAATCCACCAGTGTTGGTCCCTCCAGTTTTGGGTCGACCGCTCAAGTTGTACATATCAGCGGCCGAAGAGTCTATTGGAGCGTTGTTGGCTCAAGAGGACGATGAAGGAAGAGATCGGGCGATTTACTATCTAAGCCGAATCCTTAGGGATGCCGAATTAAGGTACTCGCCGATTCATAAATTGTGTTTAAGTCTTTATCATGCATGTCAAAAGTTGGAATATTACATTCAACCACGGCAAGTGATAGTGGTAGCTTCGGTTGATATAGTGAAAATTATGATGAACGATCCGATCAGTAGCCGAAGAATGGCCAAATGGGCCTTGAAGTTAAATGCATATGACTTGAAATATCAGCCACTTAGGGCTATGAAAGGGCAAATTGTAGTCGATTTTCTGGCCGATCATGTGATGATCCCAGTGTCCGACAACATCGGGGATCAAGTTCGGCCGAAAGAAATAAATGAGGAAGGGATTGTATATCTACAACCATGGATAATGATGTTCGATTGTTCAAAAGCCGCTTCAGTAGTTGGAGCAGGGTTTACTCTACATACACCGGAGGGCAAGATATACAAGTATTTTGTATAGTTACCGAAGTTCTATACGAATAACCAAGCTGAATATAAGGCATTAATCTCGGGATTACGATGACTTATAGAAGAAGGAATAAGAGCTATCGTAATCAGAGGAGATTCACAAGTAGTTATTCAGCAGCTGTTAGGAGATTTTTCGGTCAAAAGTTCCCAACTAATCGGATTGTACGAAGAAGCAATCGGTTTGTTAGAAGAATTCGACGAGGTATACATCGAATACATCCCAAGGGAGAAAAACGAATTAGCTAACGAACTGGCTCAGCATGCAGCTAGGTATCGGCTGATGCCGATAGCGGGAAATTTGGAAATATATTTGGCCGAAATTGAAAAGGCCGAATGGATAAAAAAGATAGCACAGACGTTGGAAAATCCATCCGAAGCTAGTCCAGTCGAAAAGCAGAAGGTGATGGATTACATAGTGATAGGAGGGTTACTCTTTAAGCGAGCCGTTGATGGAGTGTTACTCAGATGCGTCGGAGAAGAAGATGCTAAAAGAGTAATGGGAGAAGTTCATGAAGGAATATGCGGCGCACACCGTGCAGGAAAATCGATGAAATGGAGTATTATTCGGCTGGGATATTATTGGCCAAATATGGGAATTGATTGTAAGAAATATGCCAAGGGATGCCGCGAATGTCAGAAGCATGGGCCGATTCAAAAGTTACCGGCCGAAGAAATGCATATAATGATTAAGCCATGGCCATTTCGAGGATGGGCTATGGATATAATTGGGAAGGTTCATCATTCTTCATCGAAAAGGCATGAGTTTGTGCTAGTGGCAACGGACTATTTCACAAAGTGGGTCGAAGCTCAAGCATATGTCAGCATTTCACAAGAAGAAGTGATCGAATTTATTAAGAGACAGTTGATATATAGATTTGGAATTCCACAAACGATTCTAACAGACAGAGGGACTGTATTTGTGGGAGAAAAAGTCAAGGCCTTTGCCAAAGAGTATGGGATAAAGATTGTGCATTCGTCGCCATATTATCCACAAGGGAATGAACAGGCAGAGGCCACGAATAAGCAGTTGATAGGGATTATAAAGAAAATGATAGAAGATCAACCAAGAAAGTGGCATGAGAAGTTATCTGAAGCATTGTGGGCTTATCGAAATGCCAAGACTTCAGCCACTGGATTTACACCATTTCGGCTGACTTATGGAATGGACGCTACTTCCAGCCGAAATAACAGTGCTGACCTTAAGGACAAGCCAAGCAAATTTAATGACGGCTGAACAATATGATTGTGCGATGAAGAATGAATTATTGGAATTTAATTCTGATCGGGTGCAAGCTTTTGAGAATTTGCAGAAAAATAAAGATATTGTGGCCGATTTGTATAATAAGCGAATCCGTGTGAAACGATTTGAAGTCGGTGATTTAGTTTGGAAAGTTATATGGCGACCTAAACAGAAGGATGGCCGATTAGGTAAGTGGAGCCCCAATTGGGAAGGGCCGTTTATTGTTCAGACGAAATTACCGAATGGAGCATACATGTTAGTGGACGAAAATGGTGAGCAGATGTCAAATCCGGTAAATGCAAGATATATGAAGAAATATTATCCATCAGCGTGGGATTAAACATCAAGTGAGGCGAAAAAGTAAAGATTTTATTGCAAAAACGAGCATTACAAAAACGGTACTACTTCGGCCGAAGACGGCGTCGATAGTCCGAAATTACAATATACAAGGGAAACGTCCTATGCTAAGCAGGCATATACAAGGGAAAGGTCCTAAAAAAAGGAACTGAAGGATTCCCAGCCTTATACAAATGCCGCCTAGAGATATCGGCGAAGGCGAGACCACTGATTTCAGAACAGCAGCACCGCCGATTAACCCAACCACCTAGCCTCGGCCCCTGGGAATGCTAGAACGAATAGTACAACGTCCCAGAGGTAGAAATCAAATTCAGGTGCAGCCTCCGCACTATCTCAGACAGAAATATGAGAAGTGCAGCGAGGAAGTCACCAAAGGTGGTGGAAGGGAGAAGAGAATGGGGAAACCACAAAAAGAAGTGGGTTCCCCGTTAGAAAAGGTCCGACAGGATATGCAACCGCAAAGTAGAAAAGAGGAATGTCCGCATAGCCGTCGAGACCTTCATTTGGAATAACTAGTAGAAATCCTCGTCCATACTAGCATGATGAGAAGGGTGTTAGCTGAACTCGTGCCGCATGGGCGGAAAGTTTTCGTATCACGTCTGGAAATCCTTGAAGATACATAATCCAGAAACCATGGGGGCACTGGAGATAAGGGATTGAACAAAGGAAAAAGGAAAGCCATACTAAGTTGAAGAAGTGATGGATAAACATTGATAAAAGCCGGGTATTTATAGAAGAAGGATAAGTACTTGGCAGAAGAAGCGGTCAATATTAAATGTTATTTATGGGAAAATGTTACAGCTGATTCCCGGAAAAAGCTGCTAACATCCATGGATCAATAATGAAGAAGACCGAAAAAATCGTGGAATGAATCAGATACGAATCATATTGCAGAAATAAAAAGATACGAATCCAAGTACATTCCGTCGGCCAAAAAGGATAAGAGGGCCGACAACAGTTGTGAAAATAGCCGAAATCCATATTTAAAAGCAAAATAGGGCAAAATTTCGGCCCATATACATAGTCAAAATAACACAAAGGAAACTAATGATCAGCGCTGTCGTCGAAAAGGATATCGTCGTCCAATCCTTGGAGAGCGTCGATAGAAGGGTTAAGTGTAGACATCATCAAATCTGAACCCGCCGTCGAAGAAGGGCCAGGAACGCTGCTTGAAGAAGGACGATCGGTGGCCAAATTAGCGCCAACATCAGATTTCCCTGAGACAAGTAGAAGAAAAGGGACGATGGAATAAGAGGACATAAAGAGCAATCAAATGACAAAAGGGGAAAAGGTAGAGTACCTGCAGGAACTTTTGAAGATGAAGGAACATCACCCGATGGGGAAGATTCCATCTCCGACGGTTCCAAAGGGAATAAAGTTGGAGGAGAAAGAACGTGAGCAGTACTCTTCTCACCAAGGCTTTTGATAGCCGTATCAAGGTGGCCAACCAAAGATTGAGTATCGGCCCACTTCTCCTGAAAGGTGCCAATTATGTAGTCATTGAAGTTTGACCGCAGGGACAAGTAAGAAGCATCCCGGTGGGAGTCCAAAATCTTTGCCTTAGGAGCTTCGGCCGATTGACGGAGAAATTTAATTGATCGTTTCAAACCGGCCGATTTCTGTCTAGTTTGATCTAGAACTAATTGCAGCTCCTGCTCCTTTTGTTGAAGTTTAGCTATCTCTGAACGGATCGAAGAAAGATCCTCGGAGTACTTATGCTCCCGGGATTCTGTTTCAGAAAGGATATCCATTTGAGCCCGATACTCCACCGAATAGTTGTTGAAAATAACTTGAGAAGTTGTTGCGGCTTCACGTTCGGCGGCAAGTTTGCTTCGCATCTCTAAGTCTGCTCTCAGCTCTTGGTCCAAAGAAAAGACAGACTTCATAATCGTCTGAAGAAGGCCATTCAGGTTCAACAGAACCATCTCCTCATGGAAGTGCTGTTCAAGATGAGACAAAAGAATAAGGATTGGTTTCGGATTGACAAGTTCTACATCGGATTGCCTAGCGATCAGGTTATACAGCTTTCCTAAACAATCTCCGAGATGTGCTGAAGGGTCTGACGGGAGAGAAGTCGGAGGCACAGGAGAGAAGAAGTCATCCAAAACATGCCGGTCAGGAAATGGAGACAAAGGAACCGGGTCGGCAGAGGTGATATCGACAGTCGTACCACCAGGTATAGGATCAAGAGATGCCAAAACCGCCGAAGATGGAGGTACAGTAGAATCCCCGACTGGCCGGAGAAGGTCAACAGAAGGAGAGATAACAGGATCAGTTGAAACATGATCCTCAACCAATTGCTGGGGTTCGGCCAAAGAAGGATCAATGGGAGCAGCCGAATCAGTAGCACCAGTCGAAACACGGGGGTCAGCAATAAGGAAATCCGAAGCTGTGGTCGAAACAGGCGAAATGGTGGACAATGGTAGAGCAGAAGAAACCTAGAAAAAAAAAATGATGATGAACGAATGATGATCAGCTATAAAAAGGGAATGCAAAAAAAAAGAAGGAGAAGAGAAGTGGAAAAACAACAAACCATAAGGCCAGCGGAGGGAATTCTGCCGAGGGGAGAGCGAGAGGAGCGCTTCCGAGTTTGTATATGAGGAAGAGAGTTGGCAAAAGGGGCCGAAGACGAAGCATGTCTTTTTCGGCCAGGATCCGAAGTAGAAGGACGGAGGATACCTAAGTTCAAAATGGCAGCCGAATGAATAACACAAGATGGAAAGAAAATAATAGTTATATAAAAAAAAGCATACCTGGGCGAGAAGAAGAAGGCGAATCGAGATGACGTTGGAGAGTGGAATCCGGTGACGACAGAGGATAAGAAGAGAAAGGCAAAATGGGCAAAAAACCACTCCGACGCAGTAGTGGGTTGAGATCAGCACTAAAGAAAGTACGAGCAACACCGTCCCACCAAAACTGAAAACGAGACGTAGAAAGCCCAAGGCGAACAAGGAATTTCGGAACGTCAAAACTGATTAAACGCCGGTGATAAGAAGAACATAGCCGGCGGCTAGAAGAGGGAGTAAGTCGCTTGTCAACCCGACAAGTCTCTACCAAATCCTGGCTGAAACCAAATTGGCGGCTAACCAAATGAGGATTGTAAACCTCAGAAGGAATGGTCGCGTTTGGAAGAGCCATAGAACCATTGAAAATATGGCGAAGAAGAATGCAACGATTCCAAACTTGAGCAAGAGGTAAGGGAAGGAGGTCGCCAAAAGGAGCAGCGGCAATCTCTTTTACCCAAGTAAACTCGGTTCCCCGATAGTGATACTGAGAAAAGGATTGATCAGCAGTTCGGCCTAAGAAATAACTGATCCAATGGGGAACCGACATAGCGGGAAAAGATGTCCCTAGAAGATCGGGACCAACAAAATAATCAGGCCGAATATCGTGGGGAGGGAAACCAGAAGTGTCACGGGAATGCCAAACCAACCATAGGTGAAGAAACCATAGAGGACCTCGAGCCTTGTCCGAGGATCCTTTCTCCCAACCCGGAACAGTAGCCGATATGCCTGCATATAGATGAGCCAGGAAGAAATCGGCCAATGGTAAGGTGTCATTGGCAATAATCGCAGAGGCCAGAGGAAATGTTTCAAGAAGAACCCCTTTAGAAAAAGCGCACCAGAAGAACCGCATCAGAAAATACATTAAGAAAGCCAATGGTTCTTGAGAGTGAGGAACGGGAGAGGAAGCATCACTCTGATGGTTAACTATCCAATTGCTGAAAGAGTTGGAAGACGGGAAACCAGTGGACTTCTCTGTAGGGCGAGATTCAGAAGAAACACCGAGATTATCCCCGCGAACGTAAAGACTTAAGAGGAGATTCACATCCTGAATGGTGGGGGTCATCAACCCCCAGGAAAAACAAAAGCAGTTCACAGAGGGATTTCAGAAACACAAAAGTGCCTGAATGGGGCGAAGGTCAGTCGGAAAAGGCAAAGTACTGAAAACGATCAATCGACGGATGGAAGAGTTGGACCAGGAACTGCGGCAATGGGGCTCGAGATGACGGTACCAAGCCACATAATTTGCAGGGGGTGAAGGCCAGTTAGGAAAGGGTGAAGCGAAGAGTTGAGAGGAGAAATAAGAGAAATATAGGGGTATAGAACGGTTTTCAGAGAAAATACGAGCGGTACACTCATCGATTTCTTCAGGAATACCCAGTGGGCCTAAGAAGTAGAAGTTTTCGGGAAGATAACGAACTGCAGAATGAGAAGCGAAGGAGCTCTCGATCTTGAGGAGTTCTGACGAAGGAACGGGAATAGACTGGGGATCCATTGAAGAAGACGAGTAGAAAGAAAAGAAGGAAATGAAGTTGAAGGGACGGTTTTATGTTGAAGGCAAAGGTTAATGATGACGGGGTTCCTCGAAAAGAAGAAATAACCGTCATGGAGAACGAGAGAAGAAATTACTTGAGCTCTTTTCAAGACGAAAAACCGCCCAAGTAAAGAGGGCATCTGTTGGGGCCACAAAGAATAGTGGGCCACGGAGAAAAAATTGGGCCATAGAAGATGGGCCGAAGAAGGATTTCTAAAGAGAATTGAGTTTGAGATCCATTGGGCCGAAGAATCAAAAGAGAACGATCCAGAGCAGCAGAAGAGACCCGAAAGGAAGAAGACTTCGGGAGGGAAAGATTTCGGCCGAAATAAGGTCAAGTTAGCCGATTGAAGCAAACAGTGGAATCGGCTTAGGGGAATCGGCCGGAGAGCGGTTATTTCAGCTCCGGCTATAAATAGGGGATACCATGCACAAAATCGGAGAGATCAATCCAACCCCCAAAATCCCTTTATCAAATTTACTTCTTTGTATCTTTACTGCTTTCTTTTACAGTTTTTTCTAGATTCTAGCTTAGCTCATAGCGGTTACTTCCAAGTCCACCGTTGTTTCTCAACAACCGGTAGTTTGGTTCTAGTTTTTCCGGTGAATTCGCGGTTGTTTCTTAACAACAGGTAGATTATCCATTGTATTTTGTTGTCATTCGAATACTAAGTAATATTCAGTCAAGTTTGGGCGTAATTTGTCAAGTTTGGGCGCATTATCATTAATTCGGACCCGTAACCGGTTTGATCCTTTCTCCGGTAGCCTCTCTTGAGGAGAAAAATGTCCTTTTGGCATACCAGGGCCAAAACAGGTTCGGAGCCAGTTCAATTTCGGATCTAACCTATATCCATTGCAATCATTAGGAATGTCAATGGATTAGTTCTAGGTCTATGTCATCCCTATTTGGTAGACCATACATAGCCATATTTCTTCCAACCAGCAATTACCAAACTGCATTGCTCCTCTAATTCTATTTCATTTCTCTGCTTATTCCAAAACCGATATGAATTAACGTCAGTTTTATTTTGTGAAACGTCTATGGTCTTCTTTTATGCGAACTGCTAAGTGAATTAGTTCGGTCTTCTTGCTAATTTGTCTTGCTCCTTACATGTACATTTGCACCAGCATATGCAACACCCCTAAACATGCATTGATCCATAGTTGTTAAGATCCCGAAGCTAATCTTAGGATCTTACGATTTTACGATCACACATCTCTAAAACGATTTCGATCATTGTAGGATCTTAAAGTTAGTAAGATCTGGATAAGATCTCGATCCTGATCGTAGACTGTTACGATCTTATGGTCATACTCCATCAAACGCTTCTATGATCTTACGATCATACCCTCTTAAATGCATAAATTTTTTGTAGTATTTTTTGATTTGGGATCAAAGTAACTTCTTTTCTTTAATTTTAAACTTAAGAATTTGTACTCCTTATGTATGATGTGTAAAAAAAAATAATATGTATGTATGTGGAAATATTTTATGTTTAATTGTGATGTTTTTGTACTGTATTGTATTAATTAACTTGCAATATTTATAAACACACGAAATAATATTATTACGTGTTAGTCTGCATAATTGAATTTATCCATTATTGCAATTTCATAAGATCTTAGGATCCCGATTCGATCCTACAATCCCGATTTTGGAAAGATAAAAACGTTCCCTATAAAATCCTGATCTTAACAACCTTGCATTGATCCACAACAACTATTGTTGGTTCTCGGTAGATACTTCCGTCTCGTTTTAATCATCACGTTTGACTTTTTGACACTATTTACTGTTTGACTCAAATTTATAATATAGTTATGCAGGGAAAAATATAATCATGTGAAAACTTACTAGATTCATCTACTGTTATAGTTTTAAAATATCAAATTTTTATACTCCCTCTGTCCCACTAGAAGTGTCTCAAAACTTTTGAGCACGGTATTTTATGTGGGATGGTTAGTATTTAATGTAAGAGTATACTACCTCCGTTCTTTTTTATTTGCACGTTTTGACTTTTGTCACTGTTCATTGAGTAGCTTTGACTCGACTTTTTAATACAATTATATAAGATAAAATATAGTCAAGTGAGATCTTGTTGGATTCGTCTAATCGCATAGATTTAAAGTAAGGATAAATTATTAATTTATGTGATGTGATTGTAATGTGGTTGAATTTTTAATTGATTTATTTATGTGTGATGTGATAATTGTGAATTGAAATTTATTAATAGTAGTAGTGGATTTAAAATTTTAATATATTTATTTATTAATTTAATATGATGAGTTTAGATAGCTGATTAATATTTAATACTTTCCTTAAATAAAAATGAGATAAAATTGAGACGGACCAAAAAAAAAATGAGATTTAAATAATAGGATGAAGAGTAATTTTTTTTATCTCACAAAATTTAAATTATTAACCGTTATAAATGTATATTGGTATGCATGTCTGGTGGATCCATAACAAAATTTTTACTATAATTTTTTATCTTACAAAATTTAAATTATTAACCGTTATAAATGTGTATTGGCATGTGTGCCATATGAATCCGTAGCCAAAAAAACAGTGAAACTGAGGAAGTATCACATACTTCACCACCGCATATTCTTCTACTCCAAATCCCAAAACAAAAACTCTAGGTTGCTTTTGTTTCAGCAGCAAAATCACATTACACACAGAATGAAACGGCAGAAACCACTACTACGCATACTTTGATTTGAAACTTTGCTCCCTACGAAATGAAGACGACTTAGCCAGCCAGAATATACAAAGAATCCAGACTCACAGTGTATGCAAGCCTATAAACCTCACAATCATATCTATCAATGGATATCAATTAAATTGCAGCACTACAGAATTCACTCACCCTTAAAACCCATTGTAGCCCTCCACCAGATGCTTACTACACAAAGGACCAGTTCGCGAAAGCAAAAGCCAGGCAGTGAATGGTGCTTTCATCTCCTGCAAAGACTTTCCACACGGTGGCTTGTTCATAAGAGATGTGTCGTCCCATTGTTGACAAACATACGCCACCTGGCAAGTTAGTGAATCCCTGCAAATATTCAAATGAACCCCATGTAACATTGCACTTCCAATGCATCCAGTGGTTTATGGAATCATGTATGGAGTGGAGTATATATGCAATTATCAAGGCTACCTGATGCATGATGTTAGCAAATTCTGAAAACAATGATTTGCGCCCAGACTCGTCGAATATTTTATCTAGTGTGACGTCTTGCAAAGCAACTAGAGTTGTCTCCAGCATATCTAACCCAGCTTGGTTAGCGAATGTAAAAGCAGGAACTGCCTGGAAACAATGAACGACTACTAAGAAAATTGTTGAATTTGTTTGGTAGTAAAAACATTATTAATACAGAACATTCGTCCCAAGAGAAACAGATTTCCATATTCAAACGACAATACCAATGAGTGATGATAAAGAGCTAAATGTTTATACCTTAAAGGTGCAGCATAAAATGGCATCCTGGTGATGCCATAGTGCCTTCAAGACTCCTTCAGTGCTCAAAGAACCATCTCTTAGAAACTCAACTCCAGTGTGGAACCTGCACTTGTATTTTACACATAAATTTCTACACAAAATAAAAACCACAACAGATTTCCAGTAGCTTTCTTTTGATTTCAGCCATTTATGACTCGTCTCTGCCTGACTACATGGAGAGTAAATGACAATTCAAGAAGCAACTTGAAAAATAATTTAGCGAAATGTTTTGAAAGTTTGTTGAGACAGAACAGTTTGTACCTATAGCTCTGGCAGATCCAATGTGCTAGTGTTAGAGCTTCTGGAGAAGTAGCAGAAAGCCTTCCAACTGCAGGACCAGACCCTGAAGGAGAAATAGCCATTGCAACTTTTTGCACAGAGGAAATCACACTGCGGACATACTGGCGTGCCATGATAGCAACATTATCTTGTAAGTTGCTCTCAAATGGAAACTGGAATGCAATAGTCAATATTGAACGAGCGCAATGTGATGCAACTGCATTTTGTCCATCGACATTGCTAGGTACAGGGCCAGCCTCAAAACTTGAAGTCAAGTCTAGTGTTTTCCTTGAAGTTAACTCCTGTGAATTGACCTGCTAGATCCCAAACAAAATTACCACGCAATTCAATTTTCTCAATTTATAAAAGGGGAAGAATTATAATAAACAAATAGGTGATCAAGCAACAACTCAACTGGTTTTGAATCAATGGGTATTATGCGAAAACCAGAAGGAAGCAGCTGAGCATCATCAGGAAACATCTCATCAATTGGTGCAAACACAAGTTCAGAGCAGGCTCCAACTGCATTCTCATCAATTCCAGTACACATCTGCAGATAAAACCTATATGGTAAGGGCAAAAACAAAAGTAGCTTGAAAGGCACGCGTGTACCATCAGATGTCAGGGATGGAAAAATAAAATGGGAAAACGTACCTGCAAAAGATGGATGTCCCGAGATATAAAAGTGTCTTCATGACTGAGTGGTTGCCCTTCCAATCGTATGACTTCAAGCATCTGGAACAAAAGCAATTTCAAAACCATGAGAATTGTGACCATACATGAATGAGTGTTCTCTCCTTGGCAGTATTCATTATGATTCTACATGATGATGTTCTACATCCCACCTCTTCATGTTCGATGGTGTGACCCAGGGGCATGATAATTTGGCTTCCAGTGAACCTTGTTGGCCTCATTCCAGGATGTGCATAAGTGTTCTTAAAAGCAGCAGCATTGTAAGCATCCACATTGAAATCTGCCCACTCCGAACGGTGCTCCCTTAGAAAGCGAGCCAGCACCGGAGGGGGGACATTCTGGAAAGGAATAGCAAAGGTGCACAAGTAAAGCATCAATAGAGGGCAGAAACACTCTTTTTCCATCACACGATAATTCATATATGCAGTTTGCCCAAGAAAAACCATCATGAAATGTAGGCCAGCAATGGGGAGGATAATAAACTAAACTAGAATATTGTTCAAATGAGAAATTTCATCCAAGAGTACCTTGAGCAGCATAGATGCTTTAGCACAGAGAACACCACCTCCAAGAAGAGAAATGGCATTTGACCCAGCACTGAGATTCTTGGTAGAGTTGATGGCAAGCACAACATCTTCAACACCGTCGCAGTTTAACAACGTCCACCCATCATCATGGAACCCATTTATGGCATCATTAAAACCCCTGTTTCAGACAAACAGGAATATTCAAGCCTTCCCGCAAAACAGACCAGAATATCCATAATCCCCTCATTGGATAAACATGTCTATTCACAAGGAATATGCAAGGTGTACCTGCTTAGTCTATGGCTAAAAGTACGGAGAACGGCTGGTTGTCGACCAAGACCATACACAACCTCACCACTTGTTTCTTGGGCTATCTGACGGACATACTTTAATGCCTATTGAATTTCAGTAACTTTAATCATCAGCCACAAAGCAACAGGGGCAAAGAAACTATTCTGCATTTAGATTTTGGGAAATGCAAACACTAATATAGCAAGCCATTCCAATTCCCAACAAAAACTTCCTATTTCAACTAATTAAGTGAATGACAGTATAGAATCATAGATGCACAGATTAAGCACATAAGACAGACAAACATGTACTTACAGCAAAAGTCATTTTCTGTCCCATAACTTGTGAAGACTCATAGAGGGGACGCAGAACCTCAGGAACACTCTGTGCCTGGACAAAGAAAATGAAAAGCCAGTCAGATTTTTTGCTTCAGCCAAACTGGAAATTTGTTGCAGCTCATTGGACAAGGATATGACCTCCAGATTGATGTGATCCACAACATGAATAATTGAGCCCCCACCTTCGCATGGACGAATCAAATATCCAGATGGAAGCATTTCAGCTCTCACAAACTGTGAAGCTGCAGTTGCACTTCGCCCTGCCCCAGTACCAGATAATGACCTCTCACAAACCTTCACAAATAAGTGAAAGAATATTATAGCATCTCACATCCATTTCACTCAATCGAATGAATTAGTCATAGCTTCAAAAATTCAAATAAACTCGTTAATAAAATCCTCGTACACTTAAATGTTTAATAAATGAATGCATGTTAGCTGGACAGCATAATGTTTTTTTGTATTTCATATTAGGTTATCTTTCCATTATTTCATATCCTATTGTAAGGCATTATATATCCTTGAATTGTTGCAAAAACATAAAGTATGTGGCAACAAATGAATTGTGCTGTAAAACATACTCACCACAAGACTACCATTTTCCAATGTGGTAGTGTATCTAATAGTCCAAAAATCACGAGCAGGAGCCAAAGTAGTTGGTGCATACATCTGATAGTAGCAATTGATTATTAATATATCTGACATGGTAAAGAGGACAGGGAAGCTACATATAATGGCTGTAACAATGAAAAAACCTGTGTATACAAGAGTTCTATGGTGCCACCATTTCCAGCAGGAAACATTGTAAAAATCTCAATAGCCCGACACTCGCGGAACCAAGATGGACGATCTTTAAGGATCTCTGCAATCTGTTAAGTTCAAACTACATCAGACTAATCTAATTTTGCCAAACATAAATCAATTGTTAATGCCAATGCTGTAGAATTTGAACTACTACGTTTGCTTACCTTTGTAGGTTCTAAACTCACAAGACCACATGCTCGAGCGGCCACTCCACTACAAGTTTGAGTAATGGCAAAGATCCCAACCGAACCCGGACCAGGCTAATCACAAAAACAAAATCTACTTCAGGTATTTAAACTTTTGAGTTTCAACAACAAATTGTTGTCAAATTAAAACTACCTTCATCCCAGGCATTTGGACCCAATCGACAGCAGTTCCCGTAGCCTTTGAAAGGAACTCTGCCAAGCACTCCTCTGCAATTGACAGGAGTCTGTATAGGCAATAGAATAACATAAAAGATACATCAGCCACGAACATGCACCCTTACACAACTAAATATACAAAAATATGAACCCTAATAAAGAGATTAAAGTGCAAAGTACCCAGCGGGGTTATTTGCATCTTGAAGAGCCTGCTGGGATGTTGTCACAGCTGACTCACAACTAGCATCATTTCCAGGGAGAGGAACCTTAACAAAATCCAACGAGGCAAAACCAGTGAAGAACCCAACGAGATAAATTGCAGAATACTACGGAATTAAGGTCCGTATTTTTCTGAAATAATGATGATTAATACTCCACAGACACAATTAAAGCCAAAATAAGAGTATATTTTACACTCATGATCCCATGCCTATGTATCAAAGAAGTTAAGAAAACATATGAAGTAGAAGTACATAAGAAAGACACTTTACAGGCTGTATCCCATGGGTAAAAAATGAATCTTCCTTGAGAACAATAAACTAGATCGATATTAGCTAAAGAATGACCAACAACTTTCTGGAAACAGTGACTGACTACCAATAGATAACTCAAGACAAGTGAATGAGCCAAGTGTAACGCAAGGTAAAGAAGGAAAATTGCTTACAGTTGTGTGCAATTGCTGCCGCATGTATCCATTCTCGCATACAAGCTGAGACACCTGCTTCTGGAGTCGATCATTTTCCTCCATTAGTAGCTTGTTCATGGCCGTTAATTTTCTATTCACACTCTGAAGTCTAACGGACTCTTTCCGCTGCTTCTCTCGACACCTACATTTGTTTTCAAATTAGTCCCCGAATGGCCCATATGGATGTTCGTTAAATGTTCCATTTTTTATGTGTAGTCCAACACAATGAACAAGACTACAATTTTCTCCTAGGGTTTCAAAGATCAAGTAAAATCAAGGGCAAGAGCTCATAGCAAACTCAACTATTTCCGCCCGACACACACAAAAAGGCTCAATTGATGACAAACAACAAAAATAAGGACAGAACCTGGTCTGAGAAGAAGAATTTTAGTTTTAATTTTTTATCCTACCTGCGGTTTTGGAACCAGACTTTGATCTGTTTCGGCTCAATGTTTGAAAGAATGGGGCATTCCCTGACGAGCTGTTGACGGCGCAAAGAGCTGGGCTTGGGGCACTCGGCATAAACCCTCTCCAGGGCCTCCACCTGCTCCGCCGTATACCGGACATATTTTCCGGCGTCCAGATGCTTATTCATACTCCCACTGCTGCTGCTCTCCCCGTGGTGCTGTATCATCATAGCCATTTCACTAAAATCGCCCTAAAATTCTGAAGCCCCAAATGGAAAGAGAGACAAGACCCTCTCCAAAAACGGTATACTATGTTCCTGGTCCTAATGACAATCTTCCAAGTGAATTAAGAAGGATAAGATGGAGGATCTTGATTGAGGGAGAAGATTCTTGGGGCTATAGATAGCTGAGAAACACAATTCCACAACTTCCCTTACAAAATAAGGTAACGGCCAAAATAGCTCAACATAAGCTAAGCAAAGCAGCCTTATGTGCATAAATCATATGCATACTGACAAATTACACCCTTTCGCACAAGGAACCTCAAAAAATCTCAACAGGAAAGAAGAAAACGGCTAATGGAATTTTTTTATTTTTTTCACACAAGAACCTCGTTGCAGCTGATGATTATTCTCGTTTATTTCTGTTATTCTGCCTTAAAACCCGTAAAAAGGATCCTTTGGACAGTAACTAAGCAGGATTTAAAAGTGTCCAGAAGTAAATGAGAGCGCACAGCCAAGAGGTTTAAGGCACAACAAGGGAGTATTCAGAAGATCTGCAAGAGTGGAAAGGGAAGAAGAGACATGACGATGTTGTATGCATATTATACTAATTAAATGTAACAACGATAAGAGAAAAAGACGAAACTGTAAAGCTTGAAGCAGATTGCTGAGGGGGAAAATTGCAAATTGCAACCGGCAGAGCTAGGTATTCGAAAAAAAATTGTAGCTTTATGGTAGGAAAGATACAGATGAAATAGGAAATGGAGGGATTCCAGGAAACGGGTGGGGGGTTTTTTTGATCAAAATTTAGAAACTGAAGGAGGTGTGTGAGAGGGAAAGACAGGGCGGTGGGTGCGCTAAAGAAAAAGGTGGAGAGAGAGAGAGAGAGAGAGGGAGGGAGGGAGGGAGCGAAAGGGATGTGAATTGTTAATGTGAAAATTGGGTTTTGCTCGAAAATCGAAAATAGGCAGAAGTGTTATTAATTTTATGGTCAGCTGTTGGCTGCGGCAGCTCCAGCTGCAACTGTACACAAAGAAGACACAGGGCTGCTGCCGCGTCTGCCTGCCTCCTCTGCTTGCCTAGCAAGCCTAGCTATGCCTCTCTGTCTGCAACTGCAGAGCACCCACCCACCCCACCCACCAGTGACCAGACCAGACCCTCTGTTTTCTCAAGTACTCAATTCTCAAACTCTCACTCATCTCTCTTTCAGACCTTTGCCCTTCTCATTGCATTATTATAAAATTAATTAATTGATCATTCGGAAAAAGGAAGGGTGGGAATTGGGATAGGATTAAAGGGTGAAATAGTAGAGAACTGTTGATGGTGGAATTGATGAAATGACATGTTCAGATTTGAGAGAGAGAGAGAGAGAGAGATCTTATGATCTACCGCGGTTGGCTCTCTCCTCCTGCCGCCAGCCGTCTCAGCTCCATATCGATTCCATGAATCACGATTTTCGAGTCTAACTACTGATTTAGTGTTTCGTTTATGCTGTTTTTCCCATTAGGTTTATTAACAGCACTCGACTAAGGTTAGAGCCTTTTTATTGGTATATGCAGAATTCTGCTTTCACCAGGCAATTCTTCGGGAATAATTGCCATTTTAGTCCTTTTTCTTTTCAATTTTTCCGATTCAGTCCGTTCCCAATTTTTGGCCCTATTTGACCCAGCACGAATTCTAATCCATCCCAATTTGATCCTAATGACAGGTAATTAGAAGGGATGTGGTGACAGGGCTCGGATTAACTCCTTAATTGGCCACGTAGGACTCTGGCCCTAAGACTATCTTTAATCATAACCACCCCAACCACCCAACCATCCAACCATCTCTTTATTTTATTAATTTCTCTTTTCTCCAACTCATCAATATTCATTCCAACCCAACCACCCAAATTTTACATAATTTATCAATAACCACCCAACCATCCAACCACAATAATATATACTATAATTATTTTAATTTATACAATTTTAAATTATATTGAAATATAAAAAATATAAATAATATTTATCTTATATATAAAGAATAAAAAATCTAAAATAGTAATATATTTTTTTTATTTATTTTTAGTTTATATAAATTTTAAAATGGGTTAAATATATCAAAATTGATATATTATGTATTTAACAAAAATATAATAAGAGTGGTCTCTATTTGTAGAGAATGAAAAATTGAAAAATATGGTATATTTTTTTTTATTTATTTTTATAATTTTTATAATTTTTATAAAATATACAAAAAAATATGGTCTCTATATGTTATAAAATATACCAAATTTTATAATTTTTCATTCTCTACAAACAGAGATCACTCTTGCTATATTTTTATTAAATACACAATTTATCAATTTTGATATATTTAGCCTATTTTTAAATTTTTATAAAATAAATATATATAATAAAAAATATATTAATATTTTAGATTTTTATTCTTTATAAATAAAATAAATATTTTATATTTTTTATATATTAATTTTTTATATTTCAATATAATTTAAAATTATATCAATTAAAATAATTATATAGTATAATATTGTGGTTGGATGGTTGGGTGGTTATTGATAAAGTATGTAAAATTTGGGTGGTTGGGTTGGGTTGGATATTGATGAGTTGAAAGAGAGATAAATTAATTAAATAATGAGATGGTTGAGTGGTTGGGGTGGTCATGGGTAATGATAGTCTTAGGGCCAGAGTCCTACGTGGCCAATTAAAGAGTTAATTCGAGCCCTGTCACCACATCCCTTCTAATTACCTGTCATTAGGATCAAATTGGGACGGATTAGAATTCGTGCTGGGTCAAATAGGGCCAAAAATTGGGAACGGACTGAATCGGAAAAATTGAAAAGAAAAAGGACTAAAATGGCAATTATTCCCAATTCTTCGATACCCCAATTCTTCGATATACATTTTATCCTTTACATATTAGTGTTGGATTTAATGAGGTCTGAAAATATCATAGTATCCACCTAATAATAATAATACTATATAATTAAAAAAAATGTTTGTAATACTCCCTCCGTTTCTAAATGCTCAATTTCAATAACCAAGATGAGCATTAATTAACTCATAAATTTATATTTTTACCCTTCAACTAACCTCATTCTTAATAAATGTCATAAATGCTCTGAAGGGCAATATAGTAAAAACATAGGATAACTACCTATAACTACCTAAAAATGACAACTATTTTGGAACCTTTTTTACTTTCTAAAAAGACAACTAAAAAGTAACGGATGGAGTAACATGGACAAATGGAGTTGTGAAACACGGAGGGACTATATTTTTTAAGGAGCCGAAGCTGAGTGGTAATAGTCCATGCCACATAAATAAAAAGTGAAAAAATGAGAAATAGGCCACGGGTGGGAATCGAACCCTCAACCTAAAAGTTGGAAGTCAAAATAATTAATCAATTGAATTTATTGATAGCAATGGATATAAATTTTGAATTTATTGATGGTAACGATAGAAAGTTGTAATTAGGTTATTTATTGAAGTAATATAATTCGGGATGACAATGGATAAGAGGTGGATCGAAGAAGGGTAAATCCACATCCGTTCATGAATATTATATCATCATCCAACTCACCCATCATCCATCTATAACTCAACCCAAATTCAATACATCCATCAACCACGGGTGAAACGGGTGGATCGGGTGACTAATGGATTTAAAACATGACTAAAATTGCAATCATTTATATTCAAAGTTAAATCATGTTTGAACATCATAAATTATAGAAAACTATACATAATTTGCGATAATGCAAGCACAGTGTAAATGAGGTAATGAGACCAAAAGAGTTGAAGAATCGAACACTGAGAATGAAATGGTCAAACGGGAAATGTATGAAACATGTTAAGGAGTCCTGACATTAGGAAGATTAGTCGATAAGGTCTCCTTTAGCAATGAGTGACGGAATTACAAGTGAATTAGGAACTGTTGGAACGGCGGAAAGGACTGTGAAATAAAATGGAGGAAAAACTATGTTTGATTTTTTACTAAAACATATTGAGTATATATAAGTATATATATTTAATAAAATGTAATGGGTGATGGAGGTTTGGATGGTGGGTTGGGTAATGGATCGGTAGTGGGTTGGATGAACATAAATCCATTTCCGATCCAATCTGTAATGACCCGACTTATTAAAATTGAACTCTTTAAGTATTTTAGTGTTCGGCTAAATTGTGTCAAGCCCGGATGGGGTTAATTTGAAGTGTTTGAGAATGGATAGGGGGCCATTTGTAATATTCATAAATTGGAAGTAATAAGGGGGTCTTTTTGTAGTTTTGGCAAAATTGGATAGAATCGGGTGAAGGAAAAGAGGAGGCCAACAATTTTGAGGGTTTGGAGGTGATCTTGGACTCGCTCAAATCATCGCATTTCTTGAGAGATAGACGGATTGGTTGTTAGTAAGTGGTTCTCATCACTTTCTTCTTCGTTGTGATTTTTATTTCCTTCGTTTTGGTGGTGATTTGGAGATGTTTTGAAATGTTAGGATTTGGGGATTTTGTTGACCGATCGGAGTTCGAATCGGACATCCCAGAAGTGTTTTTGATCGCTCAAAACATCAAGGCAAGGGTATTATTGCTTAAATTACGTGTTTGGGGGTATTGGGATGTCGAATTCAGGTTAAATCATCGGGCAGCGCTTGCAGCGCCGGTCTATTACAGACCGCGCGCCCTCGGCGCATTTTTGGGGGAAAACCGCGCCCCGACCGCGCTGCTTCAGACTGCGCAGCTGTGTTTTGCGGTTCCGGGCTTTTCGACGTCCCATTGATTAATTCTTGTTCCCAATGTTTGTCTAGACTTCTCCTAATATTGTTTAAGGGTTATGGATTGAATAATTAACTGTGAAAATCGTTAAATAGCTTGGAAGTGTTGTTGAATCATGTTATATCGTTTATTTTTCGTGGTTGACGAATGGTGGAGTTGAGCCTTAGCCTAGGGGGCTATGTGTAGCTATCTAATACGTTAGAAGCATGTGAACCTAGTATTAGGTGTGGAATAATCTTATTATATTCATTCAGACATATCATTGTATTGATATTGCTGTTTGATAATGGCCATAAATGTTCATTATTTTCAATCCATTTCTGTGTCTGAAACGGGCATTTGATCGCATTCCGGTCTTATATTAAATAAGAAAGCAGTTGAATTGGACTGATTTATGCATAACTGTAAAAATAATAAGCTGGTATGAAAAATGCATAAATATGTAATTTTATTACACATTTATGATAGAAAAATCCAAAAACATGAGAAAAAGAAAAGAAAAGAAAAAGAAAACAAAAAGATGGGAAAAGAAATTAAAACCCACAAAAATTTGATATTTTCAAAAAATTATGACGCTAGCCACATTTACGATGCTAGCCACAACTACGACGCTAAGCATGTATAGCGTCGTAGCCAGGTATAGCGTCATAGGCAGAAATCGAGGCAGAGTTTGAAGGAAGAACTACGACTCCAAGCGAGTGTAGCGTCGTACTCAAGTCTGGCGATGCAATGAGGATAGCGTCGTAGGCTGTCCATTTAGAGGCAAAGAGTGTTTTTGAAGTGGAACACTACGACGCAATGTCTATAGCGTCGTAGTAAGGATAACGACGAAGCCGAGCATAGCGTCGTACCAAGCCTCAGAATTCAAATCTGAAGGCCTGGGGGCCCATGGGCCTAGGGTTTCCCACCTATTTAAGGACAAGTTGACTCCTAGGATCAGTCCCTTCACAACATACAAACTTGGAGACAATTTGGAGTTCTTGAGAGGTGTGTAGGTAGTTAGTTTAGTTAGGGTTCAATTTTTTTGTATTATTTATTTTTCTTGCATTGTTCTTAGTTTCTAGTTTTTGTCTAGCTTAGATTAGCAAGTGTTTAGTGTTTTATACCTAGATAGCCACTGTTTTCATTATTTAACAGCTTTGTAAACTTTTATTAAGGTTTGAAATACCCAAATGATGGGTATTATCAAACCATTTTCTTATAAATGGGAATTTAGTCACATAAAGAGTCCTAAAACATGAAATGGACATGGGTTCATGGATTTTATGCTTTATTTTTGGTGTAATGACTATTTCGTCATTTTATTTTCTGTTTGCATGTGGGTTTATGTTATTTTCCTTCATTTTAGGTTCTTGTGCATGATATTATGGTTGGAAACCCTCATTCGGGTTTTGCAGTTCATTATGCTTAGTGTTGACTTTTAACTTTTCTTACTTCATACATTGTATCATGTTTTACATTTATGTCTTGTCATACCTTGCATTTGTGAACCATGAACTTGAAAAAGGGGTTTGCAATCACATAGATTGCATTACCCGAACAACACTTATGTTCTGGGGTGGCTACGACGCTAACCGCCCTACGACGCTAACCTAGGTCAGCGACGTAGGGGGAGGTTTTACGTCGTAGTTGCTTTGGACATAAGAAAAATTTGTCCTACGACGCTAGACCTACGACGCTATCTAGGATAGCGTCGTAATTTTTGTCTAAGGTCCTAGTACCCCAAAATACTTCTTTTCTCATAAAAACCCACCTACGACGCTACACCCACGACGTTATCCTAGGATAGCGTCGTAATTTAGTGTATAGCGTCGTACCCCCTCAATTTCATCAAACTTCCAAAAAAATTCAACTACGACGCTATCCTAGGATAGCGTCGTAAAATCTGTCTAGCGTCGTAATTGGCATTTTTGCCAAATTCTCCATTTCCCCGCTTAATTAATTGAACCTTTATATTAACATTTTGAGGTTGAAATCCAAAGATCTCAACTCATGATATAAAGAACTTTGTTCAATACTCCATTAAAAGATTCCTCTACAAAATTAAACTCTAATGATCTAAGTATATAATCCGGACTGTAATTAATTAATTATGGAATGAGAGATTATTTAGACCATAAAGAGTGATAATGGATTAATTTCCATACCCTTGCATGAGAAAACAATGTCTCTCATACAAGATGACACAAAAATATTTTCTTTTATTTATTTTGTCTTTGCCTGTGTTATGTGAAATAAATAGTGAAAAATATCATAGAATAATGTTAGCAAACGGTCCCCTCATCGGGAGATGAAGTAGCCCGTAGTCTGTGTATTAATTACTATTTGTTATTTTGCATGGTTTGGATAGTGACTGACGAGGTCAGGCGAACGGTCCTCTCACCGGGGAATGAAGTAGCCACTCAGTCAGTCTCTGTTTGAATACAATTTTATTTTCTTATTTTACTTTCAAACCCGAATTTTGAGTTGTGATATTATCAAACAGTGCAAATCAACACCGTTTGAACAGTGGTACAGTAAGAAAATATGTAGGTTTTTCTCTCATTTCACAGATAGTAGGAATCTTGATGATAGCGATTACTGTCAATTAAGGTTTTCTGCTGTCTAAAACCGTTCCACCTGGAATAGTTGGGACCTGGATAGCAGATGTTTGCAGTCCAGATAACCCCAGCTGTTCCCGCCGTCTTTTTAGCCAAATTCCTCTCATCTCAGGCTATCTCATCTTCGTGTGTCAAATTCTGTCTAATCCCGATTTATATTTTGGGTTAATTTAGTTTTACACTTCCTTATAAATTTATGCATGATAATATTATGTAAATATTGTGGTCTAATTATTTTGGGATCCTTCCATTGGACACAAAAGTCTTGATTTAAATCAGATGTCTCACAATAAATTTCCAACAAAAATTTCTTTATAAAATCCAGATCTAAGTAAGGGATAAATTCCACAGCCATGACTAACTCATATTTTACCAAGGGTTGATTTTGGGGAATTAGAAGCAGAGTCAGCGATCAGGTCTCACCTAGACTGAAAGGATCTGTGTTTTAATTGAGAGTTTAGTACCTGTTTAGGGAATGATTTTCAAATATCAATTATTTTCCAAAATTGCTGAATGTTGGAAATCTTATATTTTAAATATTGCACTGAATCAGAGTCTACTTGGATTCAGATAAGGTGTGATAGATAATACTAGAAGAACAACATGTGGGCCTTGGTTATTTTCTAAGATAGGGTTGAGTACTCTTTCAACTGCTATCCTCTTCTATCAGAGCCTATTTTTTAGTCTTGAGTGAGTGCCTCCGGAACAAACTAATTTATTAGTTTGTTTCATTAGTTTGTATCTCATAACCAACCGGGAGTAGGTAAACACTGCGAGCGGTTTACTGATGTCCGAGAATTCTTGATCTGCGTCCGGTCATTAAGACTGGGGGCTCTCATTTACTACCAGTATGATGCTTTTAAAACCTCTGAGTGATAGGATTTTAAATGCTTTCTTTACTGCTTTCATTTAAATGCTTTTATAGAGGTCACTCGGATGTATTGAGAGAACTTCTAACTGCTACTAGGATTGGGAGTTATGGAATAGTTCAGGGCTTGATTTAAATCTTTGGGTGTGACCGGGGGAATGATAGGAGTACTTGACACTTCAACTAATGATTTGTCAGGTGTTGCTTGTCCACCACAGATAAATAATATACCTCAGCAATGCATTGCATGATTAGTTATGCGTCTGTGGTATCTTAGAATTTGTTTTCTTAAGAGCATGTAAACTCTTACTGTAAGTACCTGTCTGTTAAAGGGAACATAGTATAGAAGCATGAGAGCTAGCTGACTGAAAGGATTATCCCAAACAAAGATCTGTGTATTAAAATGGAAGTTTAATTGTGTTTCATCTGAATCTTGTCCAATTTTTATGCTTTTCTTCCTGTCCCTTCTGTCACAATTTAAATATGCTTTCTAGAATTAATGATAGATGTATTAGTATAATTTTTACCGCTTTCTTAGAATAATTTTATTTGCTTTCTTAGATTAAACTTAATTGCTTTCTTAGACTAAATTTATCTGCTTTCTAGAATAACATTAATATGCTTTGTAGAATAATTTTACAGCTTTCATAGTTTAGTTTAAATTCTGTCAAGTAGTTGATAATCAAACACAAACTTGAATCGAGTAACCGAGTGGAAAATCTTATAAAACGACGTGGGCCCTGCTTCCATCGCACATCCTCCAGTGAACGATCCGGTCTTACTATAAATTACTGCAATTTTTGACACGGTGCGCTTTCGGGCCACAGTTTCCTACATGAGTATATAAAAACGTGACAACCTATAATTATATCCCTAATCCCAACTCCATCTACATAATTGGTTTCATTAAATAAAATCAAACCGGGATTATGTTATTTTCAGAAAATACTCATATAGTGGGAAATTGTCAAAAGTTTCACTGTTTATGGACCAGAATAGGTGGAATGATAATTTATTTGATCGGGCAGCCTTCACCGGTGTTGTTGAGTCTCGATGGCTCTGCGGGGTGGTTATTTGGCTGTGATGCCTGAGATGTGGTTGTCATGCCTGTGATTTGGCTGTTATGCATGTGATTGGGCTGTGATGCTTGTGGTCCATGCGGGGATGGTGTATGTTACATTGTAACGGGTTGGAGTTGATGTTATCCTCACCCGTGGGTTCATACCACCCCGGTTTTTAGGTGCCGGCTAGGCATATTCATTTGCATCTGCATATAGGTTAGATAGGTGTATGTTAGGCCATGCATCACTTGCATAATTGTATGATTGTGGTTGAAGCACCGGTATGAGACTGTGTGATGATTATTTGCTTTATTTATATCCTGCTCTGTTATTCATATTATTATTATTTATTGTTATGACTTATGGTGTTGTTTCCCTCACTCCCCGGCACGTAGCCTTGCTCAGTACGTTTTACTGACTCCATTTGCTTTTATCTGTTTTATAGATCCTGCTGGAGGTGCTGGAGCATGATTGGGTTTGGGGATGAGAGATCACATAGATAGGATTTGCCTGTTCATCTTATTATATGTGTTTATGTGGTACTCTGTTGGTATTGCTATTATCACTTGGTACTGGTTTTGACTAGTGGAGGCCTGTGTGCCTAGGATTTACTTCATGTCGGTCTGCGGCCTATGTGTTTACTGTTTTGGGGCTGGTAGCCCTGTTTTCTGATATATTGGCATGATGCCAGATTATGTTTTTGAGATGCTTGTAGCCTGATGTTCTGACAGGGATTAGTTTTATTTAGTTATTCTGGGGGAATTATTTATGTGCATATGTGTTTTCATTTTATTATAGATTCCGCATGAAACTGAATTAATCAGATGATCACTTTAGGTTTACTCAACCTTGTACTAGCTGTTTTAAATTAGCTGACCACTAGTTTAGGATAATTAGTACGGCGGTAATGCTTGCGAACATCAGGTTTGAATTTTCGGGGCGTTACACAATCCGTCACCCAATCCACCATCACCCTATAAGAATTCACATTTTTATCGGATTTTCATCCATTTTGTCCGATCGGGTGAAATTGTCATCCCTAAATATAATATGAGTGTATTTGGTAGCTATTGATTTATTATGAAAATAATCGAAATGCGACAATTAAAGTGCGACTAAAAAAATGAGGACACTTGAATTAGGACATGAAGACTGTTGGATAATGCATTTAATTAATGGCATCATCATGGCAAATAGCTAAAGATAGGAAAACAAACCCTAAAAGCATCATGATGAATAGAGTAAGAGCACCACGTAACTTCAATAGTACCAGAGACAGGTGGAAGAAGCAAATTTTACAAGCAGCTGGAAAACAAAAGAGTTAAATGAAACCCGATCGAAAAGCCACAAAAATAGTGAAAACAAGAACATTACAACAACGTAAGTTAGCCACTGGCTAATTTAGAGTAACAATCAAGGATGATCATATGAAACTGATTGAGTGGTTGTTGTTTCTTGTGAACCCATCCGATGTAGTAATAAAATATATAGTAGACTCTAAATTACTACTTCCTTCGTCTCGTTTTATTCGCTATGCTTAGTCACGACATTCATGCTGATATACATTTTAACGGTTAATAACTTCAATTGTGTACAAGTAAAAATTATAAAAAGTTGATATTCTAAAACTACAAGATTAGACGAATCTAACAAGATCTCACTTGACTATATTTTTTCTTACGTAACTATGATAAAAATTTGAAACAAAGTTAAACATTGAATATTGTCAAATAGTGCTATGTAGCATTTATAATGAGACGGAGGTAGTATTTCATTACCCATTTGTTTATTTGTGTTGCCCATTTCATATACTCCTATTTGTTGTTAGACATTTTGGAGCAATGTGGGTTTTGCTCTAAGACTAAATGATATTGAATGTTATAACCGTCACAGATTTCAAATGTAAAATGGCATTATCGGTTATGATATTGAAGGTTGTAACCGTTGCAGGTTTCAAATTTGAAATGACATGATCGGTTATGATATTGAAGACCGTTCACATGTAACCTTATTCCCTTTAGTATAAATTTGGTCTTTGGCAGAGGAGGAGGGTGAACAGAGGATTACAGATGATTACAGATGTGCAATCGTAATTTCTGCAACCTCAATACATTTTATGCAGAAGTGCATACTAATCTGTGTATTCTTAATCTCTGCAACGTCAATACATGTTTATGCATACGTGCGTACTTAATCTCTGCAACCACAATACATTTTCATACACAAAGCCTTGCATTGTTACTCAAGATTATTGCCTTGATCTTTGAGTGTGGATTCTTCTTATCTTCAATACTTATTTCGTGTAACCCAAGGCATTATATGGTCGAAATAAAGTACACGGAAAGCATTATGCGATTAGAATTCCTATCAAGTCATTTGCCTATTTTATTTTCTTATATTATACTCCAACAATCATATACTTTATTTGTGCAATGGCAGAAATGACAATCACTGATATGACACCTAAGTTTGGAAAGCTGTCAAAATTTGAAGGTGTTGATTTCAGGCGTTGGCAGAAAAAGATGCACTTGCTCTTGACATCTCTCAAGGTTGTGTATGTGCTAAGAACCCTATGCCCGGAGCCACCTGAAGATCCTGAGAACGAGACACTGGAGGCTGCAAGAATCTGGCTTAAATGAGAGAATGACGACTATATATGTCGTGGCCACATCTTAAACTCCATGTCGGATCCCCTCTTTGATTTTTACCAGAACGTTGAATCTTCAAAGGACCTGTGTGAGGCACTGGAAGCAAAATACATGGCGGAAGATGCTTCTAGCAAGAAATTCCTTGTAAATGATTTCAATAATTACAAAATGACTGATACACGTCCTGTAATGGAAAAGTATAATGAATTGGTTCGGATCGTGGGCCAATTTGCTCAACATGGATTGAAAATGGATGAGGCTATTGTTGTCTCAAGTATTATTGATAAACTCCATCCTGCTTGGAAAGAGTTTAAACGTACTCTTAAGCATAAAAAGGAAGAGTTGTTAATAGTAGAACTTGGCAGTCACTTGGGGATTGAAGAGTCTCTAAGGGCTCAAGAGGAAAGCAAGGGGAATGAGATTGCTGGATCATCAATTAACATGTGGAAGAGAAAAAGAATAACAAAACTTTTAAGCCAAATGAGAATAAGAAACATAAATTTGGGGCTTCTAACAAAGGCCATAACAAGAAGCCAAAAGTTGGCTGCTGGAACTGTGGAAAACCAAGCCATTTCAAATGCGATTGTTGTGTTGGAAAAAAGAAATGGAAAAGGAGGTGCTAGCACAGTGGGATTGTAAAGGCGTCTAAAGACCATTCCCAAAACCAAGGATGATGTTAATGCTTGGTGGATTGATTCCGGAGCCACTACCCACGTATGCAAGATAAATTCTGGTTCAAAGAATTACAATCAATAGATGATGGATCTGTGCTCTTCATGGGTGACCATCACTATACTTCAATAAAAGGACGTGGGAAAGTTGTACTGGAATTTAGTTCTAGTAGAAGTATTACATTATGTGATGTCCTTTATGTTCCTAGGTTACATTAAAGTTTCGGGTCCTGTATTAAATAAGTTTGGCTACAAACAGGTGTTCAAATCAGACAAGTATGTTCTTTCGAAACATGGCTGTTTTATTGGATTTGGCTATTATAGTAATGGAATGTTTAAGATGAATATTACTAATATTCCAAGTGATTTGAAATCTGTGTACACTGTTTCTATATCAAATCATGAAGCTTTAATGTGTCATGCACGTCTTGGATATGTCCATTACAAGAGAGTGAAAGATATGTCAAAATCGAAATTAATTCCAACATTTGACATAATCCACGACAAGTGTAAAACTTGTATGTTGACTAAAATAACTCGACAACCTTTTAAGGGTATTACCAGGAAGTCGGAAACACTTGAGTTAATTCATAGCGATTTGTGTGACTTCAATTCAACTCCTTCTCTGGGAAATCAAAAGTACATTGTTACATTTATTGACGATGCAACGAGATTCTGCTATGTGTACCTGTTGTATTCTAAGAATGAGGCCTTGAACAAATTTAAAACTTTTAAGGCTGAATTAGAGTTACAACTCAATGCTATGATTAAAATCCTACGCACAGATAAGGGAAATGAATTCTATGACCCTGCATATTTTCAATATGTGGGAATTATACATGAAACAACAGCTCCCTACAGACCTCAACAAAATGGTGTTGCCGAAAGGAAAAATCGCACATTGAAGGAAATGGTGAATTCAATGATGTCTTACGCTGGATTAAGTCATGGATTTTGGGGAGAGGCAATGCTAACAGCCTGTTGTATCCTAAATAGGATACCTAATAAAAGGAACAAGTTTACGCCTTATGAACTTTGGTTCAAGAAACGTCCCTATTTATCATATCTACGTGTTTGGGGATGTATGGCAGTAGTGCGTGTTCCAGAGCCTAAAAGGAAAAAGTTAGGGGAGAGTGGAATAAGTTGCATATTCATTAGATATGCAGATCACTCCAAAGCATATAGGTTCTATGTTATAGAGCCTAATCATTTTGTTCCAATTCATTCTGTTATCGAATCTCGGGATGCAATATTCGATGATGATAGATTCACTTCTATTCCTAGACCTGTTACCAATGTAGAATCCATTAGGCATGATGAATGCGATGACGATTTTCATCAACCAATGGATATTACATTAACAGATAGTGTTGATCCATACCCAGAAATGAATCTGGACAATGAAGTAGAGCAGTCACCTGTTATTCCTCGTAGAAGTAAAAGGATCAGGAAGCCTAAATCCTTTGGATCGGAATTTCAACTCTTTTTAGTTGAAAGTTCGGGGGAAAAGATTGATGCATTATATTCTTTTTGTTATAATATTGAGGAAGATCCAAAAACTTTTAAAGAAGATATAGAGTCTTGGGATGTAGCTTTTTGGAAGGAGGCTATTAATGATGAAATACATTCTATAGTGGAAAATGGCACCTGGGTACTGTCTGATCTACCTCCAGGTTGTAAACCTTTAGGTGTAGATGGATTTTCAAAAGAAAAATGAAATCAGATGGCACAATTGATAAGTTCAAAGCTCGATTGGTAATTCAAGGCTTTAGACAAAAGGAAGGTATTGATTACTTCAATACGTGCGCTCCAGTTGCAAGGGTTGCAACCATTAGATTATTAATCGCATTGGCAACCATCAACAACCTGATAATCCATCAAATGGATGTGAAAACGGCGTTCCTAAATGGAGATTTAGTAGAATAAGTGTATATGAAGCAACCCGAAGGTTTCATCGATCCTGGAAATGAACATAAGGTATGTAAACTCATTAAATCATTATATGGTTTGAAACAGGCTCCAAAACAATGGCATCAAAAATTTGATGAAATTGTGTTCTCTAATGGTTTTATTCTAAATCAGTCGACAAGTGTGTATACAGTAGATTTAATGCTGGTAAAGGTGTTATAATCTGCTTGTATGTGGATGACTTACTGATCTTTGGGACAGATCAATGTCATGTTGATGAAACTAAAAGATTTCTCTTCCAAATTTGAAATGAAGGATATAGGGGAGGCAGATGTGATTCTTGGAATTAAAATTAAGTGAGAATCCACTGGGATTACAATTACTCAATCTCATTATGTCGATAAAATTCTCAAGAGGTTCAATATGGAGAATTGTAGTCCAGTAAATACACCTTTTGATCAAGTAAAAAGCTCTTGACAAATACTGGTGTATCAGTGAGTCGACTTGAATACTCAAAAGCAATTGGATCGTTGATGTATGCAATGACTGGTATTAGACCAAATATAGCTTATGCTGTTAGAAGACTTAGTCGATGTACAAGTAGGCCAAGTGCACACCACTGGCAGGCACTTAGAAGAGTGTTTAAATACTTGAAG
Organism: Hygrophila difformis; assembly: GCA_030278955.1. NCBI lineage: Eukaryota > Viridiplantae > Streptophyta > Magnoliopsida > Lamiales > Acanthaceae > Hygrophila > Hygrophila difformis. The sequence continues at coordinate 18,552,222 of JAOANR010000001.1, read as the reverse complement.
TCGAAAATTAAATATGGCTTATCATACAGTGGGTTCCCTTCAGTTATTGAAGGATACTCAGATGCTAGTTGGATAAGTCATGTGGAGGATCAGTCGTCTAATACTGGATGGGTGTTTTTGCTTGGAGGAGGTGCTATTTGTTGGGCATCTAAAAAGCAAACTTGTATAACTAGCTCGACAATGGAATCCGAATTTATAGCTTTGGCTGCAACTGGCAAGGAAGCAGAATGGCTTCATAACTTGGTTTATGAGATTCCATTATGGCCAAAACTAGTCTCATACTCTCTCATCTATATCCATTCGCTGTGACAGTTCAACAACAATGGCCAAGGCTTATAGTGGAAACTATAATGGCAAGTCTCGGCACATAGGCGTGAGACACAGTATGATTCATGAACTCATTAAAAATGGAGTGATTTCTGTATAATACATACGTTCAGAACAGAATTTAGCAGACCACTTGACAAAAAGGTTGGCTAGAGAATTTACGAACAATGCTTCAATAGAGATGAGTTTAAAGTCCACATAAATCAATTGAGGATGAGACACCCAATTCCCTCCCGGTGTAATATTATGAGCTAATTCAATGTGGAAAGCTCATTTTTAATTGATTGGAACGCAAATTATATTTTACATCCCAAGGTATGCGTTCAACCCTGCTGGTAAAGTAGGATGAGGTTAATTCTCTTAATGGTTCCTTTGAAAAATTGCATGGCAAGAGCAAGATTTAAAGGGATCACCTATGCTAGTACAAAGTTTTGCCGCTTCAAGACATTTGGGACTTTGGTGCCGATGTACTAATGAAAAGATAAGGACACAGGGTTGATTAGTGTCAAGTATAATGTTGAGGATTTATAAACATTCGTGTATTGTGCAAGCATGTATTCATATGAGTTAACAGGTTCAATCGTTAGCGATACCTGAATTCTCGAATGTATGCGTTGTATTGTACTAATGTGAAAATTCAATCGTTTCGATATTTTCACTTATGCGTCTGTTTAATGTGTTTTGATGTTTGAGAAAACCAATCATTGCACCAAAATGGGGGAGAATTGTTAGACATTTTGGAGCAATGAGGGTTTTGCTCAAAAATTAAATGATATTGAAGGTTGTAACCGTCGCAGATTTCAAATGTGAAATGGCATTATCGGTTATGATATTGAAGGTTGTAATCATTGCAGGTTTCAAATTTGAAATGGCATGATCGGTTATGATATTGAAGACCGTTCACATGTAACCTTATTCCCTTTAGTATAAATTTGGTCTTTGACAGAGGAGGAGGGTGAACAGAGGATTACAGACGATTACAGATGTGCATTCCCAATTTCTGCAACCTCAATACCTTTTTGTGCAGAAGTGCATACTAATATGTGTATTCTTATCTCTGCAACCTCAATACATGTTTATGCATACGTGCATACTTAATCTCTGCAACTGCAATACATTTTCATACACAATGCCTTGCATTGTTACTCAAGATCATTGCCTTGATCTTTGAGTATGACTTCTTCTTATCTTCAATACTTATTTCGTGTAACCCAAGGCATTATAGGGTCGAAATAAAGTATACGGAAAGCGTTTTGCGATTAGAAGTCCTATCAAGTCATTTGCCTATTGTTTACTTTCTTATATTCTACTCCAGCATTTGTTTCTCAGAGTTCCAAGCATCCTTTTCATAATCGTCCACGGTAGCTAATCTTGATGCATATGTATAGTGGAAAGAAGCTTTGTACTCCATATAAGTATGATAATCAATCTTTTGTCACTAGTTTTAAAAATTAAGTATCATCAGTAACTCAGATTTGAAATTGATACCATGCCCTCTATAGTTATAATTAAATTTTATGGGATTGATTTCATTTCATCTCTTGAGCTTGGATTATAATCCATCATCAATTTAGTATTTGGATAAGTTGCAAGAAAATTGATTATCTGATTATTGCGTTTTTAAAACGCAAATAATCAATTTAACCGCTAAAAAATGTGCTGCAAACCTGATTATTTGCGTTTTGAAAACGCAATAATCAGATAATCTGTTTCATATCGCTAATCCAAACACCCTCTTAAGATTATAATGCCGAATTAATATAATCATAAACCTTAATTCTTTAAAATAAAAACGGGATTAGTTTGGATAAATTTAAACACCACTAATTGAATAACGCTCAGCAATGTGAAATGTGCCATTTAACTTGTGAAGATCATTGTTGAAATTTGTAGTAATAATTTCTAAAAGGCATGCATCAATGTAACACTTGGAGTTAGCAATAACCATATAATAGGCCATAGGCCATAGCATATTAAATAACGTGGACTATTGTTTTAGCGTCGTGTGTAAAGCAGCGCAGACTCTGGCCATCAAAAAAATATTTTTTTTTTTAAAAAAAAAAAAGAAAAAAATACACACACACACACAATGCCAAAGCGATGTACTAGTATAGATCACTTTTCCTACCGAGTGGAAGTTGATGATAATTAGGTCAATCCTTTAGTGGGGTGCCCATCTCACATTCATACGCTCAAAAGGAAGATTTTCAAACATACTTCTAGTATATGACGACAACACAAATACCTAAAAGATGATCGATACAAATATACTAATGTACAGTATACTATAAAAATACTCTTTGATGAATTAATAAATTTTACTATTTGATGATGGTGCTAGTAAGAATTAATAAAATACAGTATCATTCATTTTCGCAGTGCCTCCAAAAAGATGTAGTTTAACTTGACGCTGTTTATATCTGACTTAAAAAATCCTTCATTTGTCGGTCTCAAACTCAATCTGGTCCTGTTATTGGAGTATTATTTTGTTATCAATCCGATCCATCTATTGACTATTATAGAAGTACTATAAAGAAGTACGCACCATAGTATAATAAAAGAGGGTGGAGTAATAATATCCATTCTACTCTGTCCTCTAAAATTTATTGATAGTTAGAAAATATATACCACTCCCTCCATCCCAAATAACATATAAACATTTAACTTTTTTTATATTATTTATTACTGTATTAAATTTTTATTTAATTTTATTATTAATATATAATACATAAATAAATAAAAATAATGAAGTTGGGTATTTTTAGAGTGTCTATTTTGTATAATTTTTTACTTTTATATATTTTAAAATATTAATTATTAAATAAGTATATTAATTTTTTTGATCATATATACTACTACTACCTCTATTTTTTAATAACTGCTCCATTCCTGCGTTACACACAATCCAATGCATATTTTTAATCATTAATATCTCACATTATATATAAGTAAAAATTATAAAAATTTGATACTCCGTATTCTAAAACTACGCGACTAGACGAATCCAACAACATCTCACTTGACTATGTTTTATCTTATAACTATGCTACAAAATTAAATCAAAGTTACTTTTTTTTGGTAAACATTGACACCTATGTGTCGGTAAATGTGTGTGGGAGCCCAAGCCACACAAATTACAAAGGGGGATAAAGGAAAGGGTTAGGGGCCACCCCCCAACCTATGGTTGGAAGGCATGGAACATGACTGCTTGGGCCAAATCTCATGCCCTAAATCAAAGTTACTTAATAAATAGTACTATGTACTATGAAAATGGTAATGATAAAAAAGAATGGAGGGAATATAAAATACTTCAATCTTATGCAGAATCGAGAGAGTACTCTTATTATTAAGTGAGTACTCCCTCCATTTTTTTAATTCTTACTACGGACCTACCCAGCACACAGTCTAATGTATATTTTAATCATTAATAACTCATGTTGGGCACAAGTATAAATTCTAAAAAGTTCCATATTTAAAACCTACTACCTCCGTTCATTTTTAATTGTCACGGACCCACATTTCACGCAATCCAATACACATTTTCAATCTTCAATAACTCAAATTGCGTACAAGTAAAAATTATGAAACTTTGATATTCTAAATCTATGCGATTAGACGAATCTAACAAGATCACACTTGACTATTTTTTGTCCTATATAACTGTATTAAAAAGTCGAATGAAAATTACTCAATGAACAGTAACAAAACTCCTATCGTGTCAAATAAAAAGGAACGGAGGAAGTATAAGACAAGACGAATCTAACAAAATCCCATTTGGCTATTTTTTTTATATCTATGATAAAATTGTAAGTCCAAGTATGGATGTAAATAGTATTATAACACTCAAAAGCGAAAGAAAAAAAAAATGGAGGGAATATTTCTTTTGGAACATCAAAATTATGTGAAGTTAGATTAGAATTTAAAGTGTTGTAACTTAAAATTTAGAGATAAATATTTTTTAGGCCATCAATAGGCAGGTAATTCACTTTTGGGCCACGAAAGATTGAATTATGAAATTTAGCCACCAACAGGCATTCGGGCTGATTTTTTAGGCCAAATTGACCAAGTCAACGTCTCAACGGGCCGTGTGTGCTCCACTCGCCACACACTGTCACGCGCTGGCCTAAAAGTTGCATTGTTTACCTTTTGATGGCTTATTTTAGGTTTTTTGTTTTATTTTCTATTTTTTTAAATTAAATTAAATAATACTTCATCCAACTATTTATTTATGTCTCACTTTCATGTTTATTGTCCATCACAATATTTTTTGTCTGTCAAAATTTAATTTATTTTTTAGATTTAATTATTTATTTTTTATTTTAAGTTAGATACTTTAATTAATTCTTGATGTTATTATTAATACAATTAATTCTAATTATTATTTTTTATTTTTTTAATTTTTTTTTAATATATATTTGTTTTATTTTTATTTATTATTTATTTTAATGAATGTTTATTTCACATCATGGTATTTTGACTAGGGGTGTGAAAATTTCGGTCGAAACCGAACAAATCGACCGAACCGAACCGAATTTTACAATTCGGTTCAGTTTTTGGATTTTGGTTCGGTTTTTGGTTTTGAAAATCCAAAAGTTCGTTTTTCGGTTCGGTTTTTGGTTTTTAAATATATACAATTCGGTTAACCGAACCGAACCAAAATTTGAATTATATATTTTAAAAAAATATATATAAAATACATTATGCCATTATATAATAAACACAAAATAATACCCATATTCGATGACTGTTTGTGTGGATGAGAAGTGAGAACTACTGTTGAGAGTTTTGAGATTTTTATTTGAACTATTCGGTGACTGTTTCTTTATTTTGTCATTTCATTTGTGTGTAATTTGAACAATGCTTTGGAATGGTAGGTTTGTTGCAAAACAGCCTATACAGTTATTAATATTACATTACTTCTTAAGGTAGGTTTGGTGATTAATATTTCATTACTTCTTCCGTCACACTTAACATATCTTGTTTGATTTGTGCACACATCCAATGCACATTTTCAATCGTTAATATCTCAAAATATGTAAAAAAAAAGAATTATATAAAATATATATTCTAAAACTACATGAGTTTAAGATTCTAACAAGACCCAACTCGACTATTTCTTTCTAATATATACTTGTAATAACATTAAGTCAAAGTTAAATAATTAACAGTGACAAAAAGTCAAACAAGAGAATTAAATTGGGACGGAGGGAGTATTTACTATAATGAGAATGAGAAAAAAATGTTGAAATAGACAGAAAAAGGAAAGTGAGGCATAAATAATGGAATGATGGAGAAATATTTATTTTAATTACCAAACAATTAAAACAGGCCACCTAAAGGAGACAATTTCCGCTTTTAAGCCATCGTGTGGTGAGTGGGTTGCACGCGGCCCGATTTTGTGTGGTATTGGTCAAATTGGCTTTAAATTCGGCCCGAATGCCTGTTGGTGACTCAATTTCATAATTCAATCTTTCGTGACCCAAAAGTGAATTACTTGCCTATTGATGGCCTAAAAAAATATTTATCTCTAAAATTTATACTCCCTCTCCCTCCGTCCCACTTAAAATGTTAAAACATGTTTTTATTTCTGCACACAATCCAATATACTTTTTTATCGTTAATATCTCAAAATATATAAAACTAAAAATTATGTAAAATATATATTCTAAAACTATACGATTAGACGAACCTAATAAGACCGAACTCGACTATTTTTTTAAGATATATACTTATAATAATATTGAGTCAAAGTTGAACAATGAACAGTGTCAAAAAGTCAAACAGGACACTTCTACTGGGACGTATGGAGTAGTATAACATAACTAAATGTATTAAATTTTTAATTGATTTATTACTACTATTTATTAATGTGATTGTTTGTAAGTTTAATTTATTAATAATGATAAATGTAAATTCTTTTAATAATCGGCATGTACTCCCTTTGTTTGGAGTTAGTTATAACATTTGTATAGTTGTTATTCACTTATCAACTTTGGTTCAAATTTTTAACACAGTTATATAAGATAAAATATAGTCAAGTGAAATCTTGTCTAATCGCGTAATTTTAGAATATCAAATTTTTATAATTTTTAACTCAATTTAATACTACACTACTTTCCTATTAAACGATAAAAATGAGGGAGTAGATGACAGTAGATGGCCCTTGATATTCGGCATGATGCAATGCCAGCCCAAGCTTATTTCACATCAATCAAAATCCTAAAAACTAATGTCGGAAACAGATCAAATTATAAGTATATTTTTTCTGTTCTTTTCTTTTTTCTGCATCATGGGAAGCACGTGACCACTCTTTTCACGCATGCGAAAAAAGTACCTGTAGCAGTAATAGTGTAATGCAATCAAATAATTTTGTTTATTTATTTATTTACCATTTTATTATACTGTCCCATAAAGTTTGACACATTTCCATTTTTAGATAAATTAAATTAATACTCTATAAATTTAATTAGAATTTTAATTATTGTTAAATCCCATTAAAAGTAATCACTTTTACTATTCTGCACAAATTCCAATACAATTTTACTTTTCTACACAAAGTCCCTTGTGTTTCTTTAATTCTTAATATTTCAAAATTGGTACAGATAAAAATTGTATAAAATATATCTTCTAAAACTATACGATTAGACGATTCTAACAAGACCATACTTGATTATTTTTCTCTAATTACATCATTACGATAATATTAAGTTAAAGTTAACTAATAAACAGTATCAAAATTTATTAGAATCTTAAATACAAACACCCACAACACTTTAACTACTAAACCCCACCACCTAAATTATCGTGCCCAAAAAATGGTGTCAAACTTTGCGGGACGGAGGAGTAATATTATTAGTAGTGGTTGTGTATTTAAAGACTGCATTGGTATATTATTATATGGATCCCTATGTTCAGGGCCGGTCCTAGGCTTTGAAGGGTCCGGTGCAAAAAAAATTTGGGGCCCTTCATATTTCATTACAACCAAAAAATAACTGCGCATATCAAAATAAATATTTAAACACCTGAATGAATAGTAATATTTCCATTATCATAGTAAAAGAAAAGAAAACAAATACTAGTAACACTATACATGAAAAACTGATCTTCTCGCATTTTTATCTGCAAAGTCATCGATCAATCTTTCATAATCAAGTTTCTCCAAAAATTCACTCTCTATTGATATCAATGCTAATGAGTTTAGTCTTGTTTGAGTCATTGTTGATCTCAAACAGGATTTCAACAACTTCAGCTTGGAAAAGCTTCTTTCTGCGGATGCAACTGTCACTGGGATAGTCAATAAAATCTTATATGCAATGAATGCATTAGGAAAGCAATTCATTGTTTGCAAAAAGTTTAGTATTGCAATAGTTGTATTTACTTCCTTTGGTAGGACATTTTGGATGATCTTCAGCTCTTGATATAAATCATCTCCATCCAGATCTGATATACTTTGATCTGTATCCATGTTTTTTCCTAGTTTCCTCTCAAGATTTTTGCAACGAGCCTTCAAATCTTCATCCACCAATGAATTCAACTTATCAGCAGTGAAGAGAAATCCAAAAATATCCTCATATTGCTCATATTGTTCAAACCTTTTTCTTAATGAGCCAATTGTTTGATCAACTATGTATAAGAAATAATGAACTCTAAAAGTTTCCTCCGCTGATTCCGGTTGACATCGAGAAGAACTACTTGAAACCTCATCAAAATGCTTTTTCCTATGTATTTGCCTTTTTTGAGGAAAAACAGGTTCAACATCCATTGTCAAGGCAAGCTCTTTTGCAGCATCAATAGCTTGCCGAAATCCAGTTTCTCTATACTCTTCAAAAGAAGCAATTAAGCCCTTAACCTTCACCATAGCAATATCAATAAGCATATTTTCAGCTTGTAGGCTTTTGCTAACCATGTTTACTTTCCCTAGTATATCATACCAAATAACCATGCCAACTAAAAACTCAAAATTACTAAGTTCAAATGTTGCCAAAGACTTAGCTTCACTTCTGATTTTGGAATCAGTGTCTCGCTCATCAGCAAGTTGAAACAATGCTTCTCTAACCTGTGGTGCTTGAAATACAATTGCTTTCACACTTTCTATACGACTTTCCCACCGAGTAGTAGACAATGATTTGAGCGTTAAACCCTTTGTAGTGACATGATCAATCAATATCTTCCACCTCTTTGTAGAATGAGCAAAGATTGTATAAATTCGTTGCAACACACCAAAAAAATCCTTTGCTTTTCCACATGAATTAGCTATGTCACAAAGTGTTAAGTTTAAGCAATGACAACCACATGGCATGTAAAATGCTCTAGGATTAAGATCCAACAACTTTTTCTGCACGCCTTGATGTTTTCCTCTCATATTTGCACCATTATCATAGCCCTGCCCTCTCACATTATCAATATCAAGACCTAGATTTTCAAGCATATTACACAACTCTTCAAACAACCCCTGTCCAGTTGTATCATCTACTTTCAAAAACCCCAAAAAATATTCTTCAACTTTTATTGGACTGCTAGAAGAATTAATGCACCTAATAATCAATGTCATTTGTTCTTGGTTACTGATATCCGGAGTACAATCAAGTATTATAGAAAAGAACTTCGCTTCTCCAATTGTTTTAAGAATGCAAGTCTTGATTCCAGAAGCTAATAAACATATTAACTCATTTTGAATCTTGTGACTAAGATAATGATTGTGTACCTTTTTTTCTAGATGCCCTTTCATCACAATGTCCCACTCGGCAATCATCTCGACCACAGCCATGAAATTACCATTATTTTCCTCATAAATCTTCTCCTTACTACCACGGAATGCTATATTCTGTTTTGCCAAAAACTTCACAACTGAAATCAATCGATACAACACCAGTCTCCAATGTTCTTTTTCCTTCTTTATTTGATCCTGAACAGCGTGATCAATTGTTGCACCCTTTTGTAATCCTATACGCAAGTCAGACCAACTAGAATAGTAGCTGATATGTTCGATGCTTGTCTCATGTTCTTTAAGCCTCGCATAAATGTGCCTCCAATCACAGTATCCCTCATTTGCTAGTTGGCTTGGTTGAGGACCTTTTCTAAACAATTTACAGCAAAAGCAAAATGCTCGATTAAGGGCACTGGAGTATACCAACCAATCTCGATGATGTTTCTGACCATTTGGCAAAAGACGGGTGTAGAAATCTGAGGAAAACCGCCTATTTGAACTATCTCTGGGACCTTTTCCTGTCAATACATCTCTTACAGGACCCTTTTCAACTAGTTTGGCCCTCCATTTACCATCTAAATTTTCCCAGTTTCTTGGATCAAAAATATCAATTGAAATTGTTGAATCATTTGCTTCATTCGTTACAGGAACATCATCAGCATCACTTTCAGAATGCATAACATCATCTTTATCATTGTCACCATCATCTCCAACATTGTCACCATGTTCTGTTTTATCAAAATTCAATTCATCCCCATTCTGACTTTGCTCAATCCCATCATTTACAACATCATTAGTCACATCTTCATTTTCTAGGTCTTGCAAATTCGAATTTTCAGGTTCTTTGGTCAAAAATTTCTTGAGGGCACCTCTTTGAGACTCAATCAATTCTTCCATCTTTTTCCTTCTTTTACGTTTTTCATTTCCAGAAAGATATTTTCTAGGAGGCATATTCAATTTTCTACAAATAAAACAAAGAAATATAATAAAAAAAATCATACCTAAATTTCTGAATATAAACAACAATAGTGACTATAACAATAAAAAAGAAGGAAGAGTTAAAAAATAAAACTTACTGGAAATTTTAAAGGACTTTTGATGACTTTCTATTATTTTTTCCACAACAAACCCTTTTGCCTTCACCCTTTTATTGCCTCTTTAACCTTCTCACTTTCCAGATCTGCTCGGCTGATGGAAGTGATCAATTGACCATGAAAAGAGAACTGTAACACTTTAATTATGGGTTGGGGTGGGGGTGGGTGTGGGGGAAGCCGAAAACGGAGGGAGGAATAATATTAGAAGCAGTTGGGAAGAAACAATGAATAGGGGAGCTCACTTTACAGCCGTAGGTTGAGAAGAAAGAGACCAAAACACACCCTAATTGTTTAATGTATACTACTTTATATTCTGGGCCTCACTTAAAAATTAACATGGCAGCTAAAGGCCCATTTTTATACCCAAAAGATTGCAAGTTGATGATCCTTTTTATTTTTATTTGACTTAAAAATAATAACCATAAAATAGTATAGTCAACTACTTAAAAATTTAGGGGCCTCCAAAAACCTGGGGCCTGGTGCAAATGCACCACTTTGCCCACCCCAGGGCCGCCACTGCCTATGTTTATGGCCATTGGCCGCCGACCAAACACTACCGTGCCCGCCGGAAAGGATTTTCGAACACATGTCTGTCTTTATGGAGTAGTAGTAGTAGTTGGAGTATTTGTTTAATTAATTAAGGTTCCACTTTCCCACTCTTGCTCACTTTCATGCGTATTTCCTTTTCCTTTAAAACCTACCTATATACGCTAAGATTTACTACTTCCTCCGTCCCACGAATTTTGAACCCTATTTCTTTTTTTTGGGTGTCCCACGAAGTTTGAACCCTTTCCGTTTTTAGAAAAATTAAATTAATATAAGTTTGATTAGAATCTTAATTATTGTCAAATCCCATTAAAAATGCTTACTTTTACTATTCTGCACAAATTCCAATGCATTATTACTTTCCTACACAAAGTCCCTTATATTTCTTTAACTCTTAATATTACAAAATTGATACAAATAAAAATTGTATAAAATATATATTCTAAAACTACACGATTAGACGATTCTAACAAGACCACACTTGAATATTTTTCTCAAATTACATCACTACGATAATATTAAGTCAAAGTTAAACAATAAACAATATCAAAATTCATTATAATCTTAAACACAAATACCCACACCACTTTAACTACTAAACTCCACTACCTAAATTACCGTGCCCAAAAGAAAGGCTTCAATCTTCGCGGTACGGAGGGAATATTTTTTACCATTAGTACTGTACAAAAATAAAATAAGATATTTCAGCTTCATCACTGTTCGTATTATTTATTTTCAACGGGCCCCAAATAATTTATGTATTAATCTCTTTTTATTAAAAAAATTTTTTAAAAAAAAACCACGCCCCCACTACTAATTAATTAAAAGAAAATAATACTAGTAATTTTTCTTTAAAAGCAAAATATGATACGCAGTAAGTGGGGTTGGTGCTTCTAAGCATATAAATAATTCATGCAGAGTTTTAATTATTAGTATATATCTCAATTTGATTCCAAAGGGAAAAAGCAATTGTTTGTTATTATATACAGTACCAACCAAATATTTATATCATAGTTGTTAAAGTTACTATTAAAATTTATTTTCGAACAAAACGATACTAGAAACCATTTGAGGCTAACTTTAATTTGTTTGAGAGATCTGATATTGGTCTAACAGGGAACGTTCACCTTTGTTTCAGAACATATTATCAATAATGTCGCAAAAATTGATGTAATATGTTGGAATTAGTAGTAGTGACAACACCAAAAAAAAAATTTAAGAAAAATTAAATTGAACTTAATACTTCGTTATAGTAATGTTACCATAAAAATTCAGTGCATCCATATAGATGTACCAAACAAAATGGAAAAATATAGTATTTTTTTAAAATTAATTGAAATATATATATATACTTTTAAAACAGAATCAAATTTACTTAAAGCTATAATTTTATATAAAAATTTAAAATTGATTTCAATATTTATAAAAAAAAAATAATACAAGTTGGTATTAGAGTAGTAATATTCTATTCACCAAAAAAACACTCTAGACGATTTGAAGAATCCACCAAAAGTTAGTTTTTTTTTTTTCTTTTCTTTTCGGGGCAAATAATACATGAATACTTTCCTTGTGCCACTTCATAATTTTTGGATCGGCCTTTCATCCACTAAGCCATTCGAACTACATTATTTTGTCAAATGGTACAAATTTCGTGTTTTGTTTTTTTTTTTTTTTAAAAAAATTGATACAATGACATCTATATTAGAAAGATTGGAGTATCGATTCTTGTCTGATCATATGCGGATGTGCCATTTTTCCTTGGGACAATTCTTAAGGTATTGCTTTTTTTTTTTTTTTTTTTTTTTTTTTTTTTTTTTTTAAATTAAATATATATGTATATACTTTACGATTTAAGGGCTCGTTTGAGGATTGCAGGTTTTATCATGTTCTACAGGAAGGGAATAGTCTTGTTGATTGTCTAGCGAAACACACTACTAGAAATTCGTGGTAATGCGACAAATTTGGCGACGAAATTTTATTGAAGTTGTCGCCTAAAACTTCGTCGCCTAGAGCGCTAGACGACGAAATCCTTTTCGTCACCTACCCGTGAAATTCATGTAGTGATATGCGGCATCTTCGGAGGATTCATACACCATTTGGACTTTTCCTCTCGACTTTGTGTGTGGGTGTTAGTGATGGACTCGTCCGGCGTTTTGGTTCCCTAAAGTCTTGATTTGCTTTGAGTAGGTTTTGTTTTGTAGTTTAGGCTTGTTTGTCGGTTTTTTCATTATTATTTTTTTAGTTCTTATCTGGCTTCAATTTTTCCATAAAAAAAAACAAAAAGTGTGTAAAATAAAATACTTCATCCGTTCTCAAATGTTTGTCCCATTTGGTTTTGGGACACTATTCACCCATACATTTTGATTTAAAGTTTTATCATAGTTATACAAGTTAAAATATAGTCAAAATGGATATTGTTAGATTCGTCTCGTCGTGTAGTTTTTAAATATCGGATTTTTAGAATTTTTACATATACCGAACTTGAGTTATTAATGATTCCAAATGTGAATTGGACTGCGTGTGCGCAGTGGTTGGTATCAAATATTTGAGAATGGAGTAAGAGCCTGTTTGGATTGGCTTTTTTCCAAGTGCTTTTGGCTTTTGCTTCTGCCAAAAGCACTTTTGAAGGAAAAAAAGTGTTTGTTTTGGCTTTTTAGAAAAAGCAAAAGCACCTCGAAAAGCTGCAAAAGTGCTTCTGGGAGAAGCAGCCCAGGTGGTGCTTCTCCGAAAAGCAGAAGCCAAAAGCACCTAGTAATGTGTGCAGAGTCATAAATGCCCCTATTAATTTATTTAAATTACACATAAATATATACTATCATATATAAATAGCATATCCTTTTTGGTAATTTACACATTTCAAAAGCACTTTTCACTTTTATACATCCAAACACACTATTGAAAAAAAGCTGCTTTTTAAACATTCCATCCAAACACAAAAGTTAGCTGCTTCTGCTTTTGGCTTTCACTTCTGCTTCTGCTTTTGGCTTCTGCTTTTTTTAAAAGCCAATCCAAACGGGCCCTAAGTATATATTTGCTAAAGAGGCACATATAAATGATGTTATTGCAGTAGGAGAGAATGGTGCCAGATTTTGAAGCATTAAATGAGATTACCATGAAAAGAAACCTTACTTGGAAAGAAGAAATGAGACAGTGAGACACAGACACACACATGGAGTAGTATTCAAATTAAGTGGAAGCAGCCAGGCAGGGACCAAACCAGAGCTAGAAGAGACCAAAGTCCAAACAAAAACAAAGAAGAGGACAATTAAGGGGGGCAGCAAATCAATGATGGTTTGGAATTGGAATTGGTGGTGGGGTCTCTACTCACTACAAAACCATTTGCCAATTTCCAAATTTCCAATTTTCCAAATTCCAAATTGCAAGAAAGAATTAAAGAATGAATGAATGAATGAATGGTCAAGGAGGGAGGGTACCATTGTTGGCAGTAATAACTGCATCTGCATCTGCATCTGCATCTGCATCTGTTGGACTGAACCCTCAGCTCAACTCTACTCTGAAAGGGCCAAAAAGTGAAAGTGCACTACACTACACAACACTATACAAGAATATAGAGTACTAGTACTACTTACTGACTTCTCTTCTCAACACATTTCTGTATGTCCGAAAGCTGTAACACAAATCACCAACACATTTTTGATCTTGATTCCGACTCAACACACACACACACATGCATTCCTCATACTCATCATCATCCATATATGCAGTTTTAAAGGGGAAAAAGTTGTACATATAGCTACAAACATATAAAGACAATTTTTAATTTTTAACCATTTAACCAATTTTTTTCTTCACACACCATACATAATACTACATCCGTATTTGTATGTTGTTTACATTTGAATAAGTAGTATTATTCACATACAGACTTTCACTTAATGTTTTATTCTAGTTGTACAAGTTAAAATATAAGCAAGTGAGATCTTGTTAGATTCGTCTCGTCGTGTAGTTTTTAAATCGAAGTATTGAACTTTTAGAATTTTACTTGTATCAAATTTGAACTATTATGTTAAAAATGTGCATTGGTTTGCATTGAAAAATGGGTATGTAATAAAGATTTAAATACGGAGTAAGGAGTATATAAACTCAAGTATATATGTTAAGTGAGCATGTAGTAGTATTACTCAAGTTGGGAATATAGTATATGGTTGAGGGTGGAAAGCACACACTCAATCATGGTCCTCGATCTTAATTACTCCTATTATTATGCACATTGCGAGTTATTCATTGATCATACGCTTGTGTTATTGTTATTTCACACACGTTCAATCCTAGCTATACTACTCCCTCCGTTTCATTTATCCTAGTGCTTGTTTTAGACCAGATTACACATACTAATAAAATGTAATGATTAGTCCCATATTTTTCACTTTTGCCCCTACCAATAAAAAAGTAAAATTAAAGTAGAGAAAGATTGCACAATATTTTAGGAATAATATTTATGGGAAAATAATGGTAATATTGGAAAAGTATGATATAAATAAATAGATAAGAATGACAACTATTTTAGAATGTTTTTTTATTTCTGAAAAAAGAACTATGAGGGAGTATATAATAAGAGCATTTAGTATTGTTGAGCGTGGGATCTCTATATAGGAGTATGAAACTACATTTGAGTACATAGCCATCTTTTATGTATGTTCAATATATTAGGCCTTCTTCTCTATGTCTTAATTTTTCTGGTCTGATCTGAATTTATAAGATCTGGTTTGATCTGGATGTTTCTGGTCTGGTCTGATCTTATTTTCTATATATTATTATAATGATTTGTTCTGATATGATCAGGTCTGGTCTGATCTTATTTAATCTGGTATGATCTTAATATTTTTTATCTGATCTGGTCTGGTATGATTTTTATAAAAAATAAGTAATAAGGCCTGAAAATAAGTTATAGAGAACGGGACCTTAGGAGAGCTTATTTTTATTCTACAGTATCGATCATATTTGTTGTCGTCATTGTAGTATTACAGTATATTGTTTGTTCAGAGTCCAGACGCTTTATTATTAGAATACTCTCAATTTATCCTCATGCATTATCTTCTTTATTTCTCTCTCTCTCGTCTCTCCCTTTGATCTCTTCCTTTTCTTTCTTCATCTATACTATAATACTACTAGAAATTTTTAATAATTCATCCTCATGTATTAGAAATGGGCACTAGCAGTAGTATAAAATTTAATATAATTGATATCTTCATGATAATTTTTAAATTTATAATGGAAATGATGAGCTATTCCTTCTTTGTGAAAGGAAATAAGAGACGACAGTGAGGGAGGCGGAGGAGCGAAATAATCGACGGCATTGAAGGTAAGCTTCTAGAAACTGGAAACATATGAATGTGTTAAGCGGCGTAGCAACGGGGGTGAAATTTTTAGGGAACAAACCTGCTACATAACTCTCAACTCTCTTTAAACTATAATTCTCATAGGATTGTTCAAGAGCATGCCTAATTTGCCTACCGAAAGCGCACGGTATCAAGCTTGCAGTATTTATTTTTAATTATCGGGATCGTTCTCTGGAGAGTAACACGATAGAAGTGCGTTAATAACATTCTAAATCTTAGAACACCAAAACTTCCTCTGGTTTATGATGGAGTAATGATTATTTCTAATGGATAAGTGTTGAGAAACAAATGCATAAAAACTACAAGAAAATAAAAGAAAGCAGTATTTAAAAGTAAAAATGAATGGAATGAATGCGTTTGTGGATTCACGAGTTAAAAGATATTAAAGACTAAATGACAATCAAACAAAATAAGACTAAGGTGGAGCAATCATACTTCAATGAAATATAGAAAAATGGAAACTCAGTGAGTCAAGATGAATCCTCTAAACAAGTTAACCGAATCTTCATATCTTTGATCACTTTCCCAAGACGAGTACTAGTGATCCAGTGTCATGACATTTCAAGCATTGAAATCATGGGATACTATTATTAAGAAATGATCGGTCAGACTCATTTCTTAGCAATAGATTTTAGAATTATCACTTAATCTGTCTCTTTCAAATTCAGATTAAGCCATTGAAAACTCAAGGTCACATCTAAATCATCATGCATTAGTCTGAACTTGAAGTTGTCCTCTTATTACTTTGAGGATAGAAAAATATCTTAATCTCCTGTCTTGGATGTCCTCTACAAGAAATGAAAAGCTAGTATTTAAATCTATCATCCAAAGGTTGCTCAATATTCAAACTTCTCAAAGTAATTCCATCAAGTATTGGTGAAAAATAATAGTCCCGTAAGTATATCAAGATGAATTTGCTAATCAAAGTCCTTGACTTATCTGGACTACTCAGCTTCATACAGATGTTTTAGCATGAGATTTCTCTGTAAATAAATCTAAATACCCATGACTTAACTCAGGATTAATGAAAATGAGCAAGTTGCCTAACCTCCTACCCATAGCGAATGATTAGGATATCATAGGGATATGGACCCTGGAGGTTAGCTCTTCCAAATCCTCATTAATTATTGGGACAAAAGATGGTTTTTGAAACATCTTTCCCTTTTTAACGATAGGTACTAAATGTCCAACTAAAGAACAAGTTTGTTCTTAATCATCCTGAGTAAAAGATGCTCGAGAAAACTATATCATCATCTCCCTCAGTGTGTTTCAGGTTTTAATGTTGTGAAATATAGATATGAAATGTGAGTTTATATTAAGAAGTAAGAATACTCATCTTAGTATGGGAAATATCCCAAAATATCATAGATAAAAGAAGTAATATATGTATAAAGAAACGATGAGGGTTCTGAGTCCTCTTAAGCAAAATGCTAGGATGCTCCCAAAATATAGATTGGGAGCTAGACAGAATTAGGAAATCACTTTCCTATGAAAAAGATTTGAGGAATAATTATGCAAAATAAGTGTCCAAGACAGCTTACAGTAACTGTATTGGGTTTCAAACTATGAACACTCTAATTTTCCGCGCGCTATATCTGTACAGCGTGGAGGGAGCTATTATTCATAAAATGTTCCTCAGATTTGGATAATACAGAGAATCAAATTCCTCGCAGTGATATCTTTCAGGAATACGGCAATGATGTTTAATTCCTATTTATAACATAGGGGATATATATGTATACTAAAGAAAACTTTGGCTTCCTTAAGATAAGGAACCAATTCTTACGCTATAATAGAATAAACCCTCGCTTTGTTCAAGTGAACATTGCGAGAGTTCTGAAATAACAAATTTGAAAGTAATAGGTTAGTACGATCAATCCTCGCGTCATTCTTGTGATAGAATGTAGCGAGAATTAATTCCTTATATGAAGGAAAATACTGAGTCTAACCAAAGTTTACAATTCTACCTCGCAACATTCCTTTAGAATAATGCGAGAGTAGAATCCAACACCTTGGTTAGGTAGTAAATTCAGAGTTTTCAGTTCTCAAAGATTGCCACGCTATGCTTAACACTGCGTGGGTCTTTAGGAACTTAGAAAGATTGTAAACAACAATTCTTGAAGATTGCCATGGAAATTAACATCAAAGTATACTAACAGCTACTAATTCATTGATTACACCATTCTGCATGAACAATACCTAACTCAAAAATAATACTCAGGTTTACTGATAATTTTACAAACAGACATGCTTTGAGTTATAAAAACAAAAATGATCTGTAAGTTTAAAAAAGATAAATTCCCTGAGAAATTCAAAACCAATTTTCTATCAAGGATTATATTATCCAAACAATGAATTAGTGACTTTCGAATAATGGATTCTTAACAGGATTTCAGAATTCGAAGCTAAAGATTAATTCAACCCTGAAATTCCTAAATTTCACCATAAAATCCCCTGAAATCAACCATTACTCTACCAAATTCAGCTGTAATCATACAAAGATTGCAATCTAAAAGACAAAAATACATGATTTAACAATTGATCTTCCTTCATATATCATAAACTGCAAAAAGAATTGCAAACCAATACACCTGGAGATCTGATTAACATCAGAATAATGCGAATTCGATGAATGTAGTCGTTGAAAAACAGACTGGCGATCGACGATATGGCGAAACAGGATCATCCTGAATGCATCTTTCTCTCCAAGATATTCTAAATCTTATCTACTGAACAACAATCGAACTACTCTAAAACGAAATCGAACTAATCTAATACAGATTCGAAACTCAAATCTAAAGAACATAAAATGGAAATTTGCAGTATTCAAACCCTAGCTACCCTACCTATGAAAAGTTTAAAATGAACGGGAGAAACTGAGATATTCTGAAGTCCTTCGCTTGCCTCGAGCTGATCTCCCCAGGGATCTATTTATAGATGTAATGAAATAACTGCCTCATGCCTGCGGTGATAACTGCTCTCACTTCAGATTAACTTTTGCCTCGCACCTTGCTCCGTTCCATCAAAGCGTGGCTTCTTGTGACTTTACTTCTCTTGTCAAGGCGAGAATATCTCAGACTTCTTTGAATGAACTTCTTCTCGCCATAACTCTTCCAGCTTCTCAGCTCGCACAAACTCTCTTCTCACGCGATGTCAACTGACTATTGCGTAGACTTTTTAGTCTTTACATATTTTCCTTGAACTTGTCCAGATTTCAGCCTTAAAGTCCTTGCGATATTTCTTTTCTTCCCTCGCGGTGCTTATTCTGTCTCTCGCAGCTTGTTTCCTGCTCAATTAACAAAGCGATGATAAGTTCAGATAAAGACACAGCGTGGAACACTTATGTTAAAATCTTCAACTTTCAGGCTATTTCTATGCAATTTCCAACTATCTCGTGATCTTAATTTTTCCAAAATATTTGCACAACCTCTCCAATTATTCATTAAAAATCTATGAAAACATGATCAGAAACTCACCATCAAGACACTAAATTGGACGGAAATGACAGTCATAAGCGACTGTCATCAGGGAGGTGGAAATGGGGGTGGCCGGCGGTGGTGTGGTTAGGGTTAGGGTTGTCGAATTTGGGAAATTGGAACCGCGAAATTGTGTTGTTGAATTTGAATTTTCTATTTCCAATTGTATTTAGTAAAGATATGAGCGTCGGCAAAGTTTTTTGTTCACTTGAAATTGGTTTTGTGAAATTTGGCGATTTAGGTTGTGTTCTAGGCATATTACAGGTAGTAGTGTAAAAATGTATGTTCTTTAGCATGATGATATGTTTGGTGATTGTACAAAAACTATATAGTAATGTGAAGAAGTTGATGAAGAAACATGATGAATTGTTTGAACTGTGGTGGTAATACGAGTGCGAAGTTTCTGGTTTACATACTTCTTGAATTGTGTAGTTAATTTGACGAATTTTAGATAGAAATGTGTAATAGATTTTGTAATGTTGGTCGAATTTTGTAATGTTGGCTGAATTATGTAATGTTGGATGAATATTGTTTTCGTTATATGAATAGGGTCATTGTTTGACAGA
This sequence comes from Hygrophila difformis, assembly GCA_030278955.1. NCBI lineage: Eukaryota > Viridiplantae > Streptophyta > Magnoliopsida > Lamiales > Acanthaceae > Hygrophila > Hygrophila difformis. The sequence goes on along the minus strand of JAOANR010000001.1, from coordinate 18,532,146 downwards.
TTTTGAAAGTTTGAATGGCACCAAAGAAGAAGAGTGTTGTAGGAAGAAGTGGCGGAGGAAAGGACAAAGGAAAGGGTGGTGAAGGCTGTACTGGACGGGCAAATGAGAGGAAAAAGAGCAGTGCAACGTGTAGTGTAGTGAAAGGGGCAAATAGGAAGGTGAGTGGAAGTGGGATTGTAGGTGAAACTGAGATCGATACGAAGGCGAAGAAGAACAAGGAAGTAGGAGAGGTCGGGATGATAACAAGGTGCTCGCCTCAATTCTTTAGGAGCACAATGGATGAGCTGAGCGATATGATGACACCGGAGCAGTGGGCGGCGATACGGAAGACACCTTTTGGGCAATACTTGTTGTGTCCAAAAGGTTATAGCAGTGTTGCCTGGATGGAGGCCATGGCGGGCTGTTTTGATGTGGATGAGAGATGTTTTAGATTGGGAAAAGACATTAGGTTGTACTTTTTGGAAGAAGAGTTCTCGTGAGTGATGGCACTGCAGAAAGATGGGCTGTACATCCACCCGAAATTGGAAATGAAGAGCTTGATCGATGTGAAGTATTTTGGCGGGATGGCTGGTAATGTTAAAAGGGACAAAATAGTGAAGGTATTGAAGAAAATGTGTGAGGAGGGTGTAGCAGATTCGGATAGGGTTGACCCTGAGGATTTTGCAAGGGTATATGTTCTGTTTTTGTTCAATTGTGTCCTGTTCCCCACAACCCATCAGTACGTCCCTCCATTCCTGTTGCACTATGTGGATGGCTTGGAAAGCATGGGGACTTATGCATGGGGACAGACTGTGTATGACTTCCTATTGGAGTCGTTGGAGAGATATGCAAACGGGAAACGTTACGCGGACGGTTGCATGTTTGGTATGATGGTTAGTATTTCAAATTGAATGTATTGTTTGCAAAGCTCGATCTTGTTCAATATTTGACATATTGATTAAATGAATGTATTTGGTTTATTTAATTTTGAAGTCATGGATGTTTGAGCGGGTTCTTCAACTCGCGAGGCCAATAGATAGGGTCCGTGTTCCCCGGTTTGCACGGTGGCGTACGAGTCACCCGAAGGTGGAGGAGTGCATTGAGAAGTTATAGAATTTGAAAGCCAGAGATTTGCTGAAATTCCATGTGTTTCCAGGAGAACCTAAGTTTTTAAAGGAAGTTGAACCGATATATACTTGGACTCTCTCTTTAAATTCATTCGTGATAGAAATGTGGCGTTTGTGATGTAGTGACATGACGCACGGATTGGTAGGGTGTATGAATTTTTTTTTTATCTAATTGTGTTTGTAACTATTTTGCTTAATTTTTGGTTTATGTAGTTGGGGACTTTGCTGCCCAAAGAGCCGGAGGCGAATGTTGGTGAGGGAGTTGCTAAAAAAATGTGGTACGTGAGAGGTGTCTGAGAATGGGTGCGGCGCTGAAAACGCATGTGGATAAGAGAAACATGAGTGAGCGGCCGAGTGGGTCAAAAAAATGTGGTACGTCGTACTTGAATGATGATGTAATGTATGTATGTAATATAGTTAGAATGAAATTGAATGGATGGTGTGTACCCGAAACATGTATGGGCAGCGGGGGTTTAACAATAATTTGCCGAATAATCTAATCATTTTCATTTGGTATTGAAAAGGACCAAAGAGTAATGTAGTGATGGATGATTTGATGAGGGTTGTGGACGAATATGGGGAGGCGATGGATTGCGACGGACAGGTTGGGAATGATGGCGATGGCATGGATGGTATGCATCCGGCAGTGGAGATGGTGGGTGAAGAAGACGATGATAATGGTAAGTTGACAATCAATTGTAATGAAATGTGATGAAATACATACCAAAGTAACGAAATAGCAGTAATATGTATTGATGACGAAAAGAAATGTGATGAAATACATCTGTAGGTCGTGCTGGTGCAGACCCGGAAGATGATGAAGTCAATCTGCATGAGTGTGCCGTAGGGTGGGGGGAGCCTGATTACATTAATGGTGGGGAGAAAGCGAAGGATATTAAAGGTATGAATTCTAGTCATTGAACCAAAACCATGTAATACGACATTAGTATGGGATGCGTCACTAATATAAAATGCGTTTGTAAAATGATTGAAGGAGGGAAGGATGACGGAACAACCGAAGCCTTGCATGATGGAGATGAAGGAGATCCTGAAAAAAATGAAGACATGGTTGTTTCTGATATTGTATCATCAGCGGCTGAGGGTGACAAGGGAAAAGAGAATGAGAAAGATGAGAACATGACAGCTGTGACAGTGATTTATTGCCGAATTCAGCAACAATGACTGAGCAACATGACGATGAAAGTAGTAATTTTATTGTGTTGTTTTGACTCAATGAAATTGTTGCATTCCTATGAAATAACACCACATGTATTTCAGCCAATGTGGAAAGGGTGAATGATGGGGATGACACTGGAGGAAAGGCGGTAGGGGATACAGAAGAGGATGACGACGGTATGCATAAGTACTTTCTGTGAATATATATAAATGAAGCATGAATTGACTGTTTTTGGAATGTATTTGTGAAGAAATTTGTAAACAACCACGTGGGTTTGGATGCGAATTGTGGATTGTGGCCCTACGGTATATTGTTCCATATTATATTTGATGTTTTTTTGCTGGTGACAGAGGAGAAAGAGAATAGGACTAAGCGTAGTGAAGATCGACAAGTAGGAGAAAGAGTAACAGGGATCCCGGTGTCGGTGGGTCGGAGTCCGTTGGTGATGTGGTTAGTGATGAAGCAGGGGATAGAAATTGGGAAGGTCCGTTGGATTTAGCAGTGGTTGAAATGGTGCAACCGGTTCAATTAGCGGGTGAGGGTACCAATTTGGGCATGATGGGTCGCGGCGGGGCTGTGCCCGAGGTGAGCGCAGGAATAGAAAAATTGGAAGATGATGGTGGCAGGGGAAGCACGTCGGGGGATGAAAGAGATGGTGAAGGTGATTCCAGTCAAGTGATGGAAGATGGTGGAGAAAAGAAATCATCCATTGTGGGCAGTGTGCAGACACAATATGATCGAAGGCGTAAAGTGGATGACGCAGGCTTGGAGACTCCCAAAACAACACCGAAAAAAATGAAAGAACTGGTGAGTTGTTAATTATATGCATGTGTAGCATGTGGGGTGTGTAGAGGAACTAATTACTGATACGAGGGGAAAAATGTCTTCTGATGTAGATTCAAATTTTGGCTATGGAATCGGGTGACGAGAGGGATGATATGGAATCGGACGAGGCCAAGGCATCCGCGGCGCATGCCGGTAAAAGAAATTATTGTGGTCATGCCACGCTGAGGGAGGATGATAAAGTTTTCCTAGATCGGTACTTGGACGTCGGTTACAAAGAGTAATGTTATTTAACTCAATTAGATCACTGTGGCACGGCTATATATCTTGTTGTTGATTGGTGTTACTGTCGAAAATCTTATAGGGATGTTGTTTGGAGTAATGACATTCATAATGTCACCGTATCCAAAAAGCTTGATGTATTGTTTGACAGAGCGATGTATGATGAGATTATTAATTCGTATCTAGCAGTCGTGACATCAATCGAGTTTACGAGGCCCACATGTGTTGGCCAGCGGATTGGATACCTTACCACGTTCACATCGATGCGTAATTTTTTTATTTTTTTATTTTTTTTGCAATTTGATGATTAGTACGTCTGTATGAAGATTATTCCTAGTTTATGTGTCGACATGTGTCTTAATTTTTCTAGGAAACAATCCTAAAAAAGGCTCGGCAGTACAAGCGGGAGATTGTGAAGTCAGATGAGTACGATGGCTTTCTTGGCAAAATGGGAGTCAGTATGAGGAACGAATTGAGCAAGATGATTGAGGACGGATCAAGTGGATTCCGTTATTACGTTGTTCCAGTGTACGATGAATCCAGCTTCCACTGGCATATGTTGATAATCGACTTCAAGCTGAAGAAAGTATTCGCCCGTAATTCGATGTGGGGTAGGCGTTCGCAGGGTGGAGAACTGTTGTAAGTTATTTCCTTTGCTATCTTTGGACGGTAATTACATTGTTTCTTGGCGTTGCTGAATCTTATTTTAAATATCCAATGAAATGGACAGGGGCGATTCTTGATCGGGCTGCTAAACCAAAATGAATTTGAAATAGATGGTTGCATACACGAGTTGAAGAATTGCAGGCAACAGGCTCCCGAGTCAGTGGATTGTGGGCCGTTTGTATGCTTATGGGCGGAGGCACACGCACGGGACGACGCCCAATTTTGGCGGTACGAAAAACAAGTCGACATCAAGCATTTTCGGGCCCGTGCTGCACTTATTATTCTCTACGATTCACACAGTCATATGAAGGATGTTTAGTTGATTGGTTGTGCCATGTTGTGAATTTCAGCTTATTTAAATTATGTCTAAGTGATACTGTTGTGAAATTGTGTCGTGAATTTTACTTGTAGCTCGAGCCAAGTGTGACCAACGAACTCTGATTGTGGCTGCACACTCGTATTTTTCCTCACTAGATATATTGTGATGACATGGTTTTCTTGTAGGGGAAATTATTGTTAAACAACCTGATTTTATGATAAAATCACAACTAATTAACATAATTGAGAGCCAAGTGATATCCAAGTGACTTCAAAGTGAAGAGCATTTCATGAACTTTGGTTTGTGAAATATTATTATTTGCGCAATTGAGAACCAAGTGATATCAAAGTACCAAATACCTTAGGCATTATTAATGACATCATCCAGATTAACAAGCCCAATTTATGTCTAATTCTTGTTTATTCAAATAAGTGCATATTTAAACATTGAAGATAGTTGCTTTGCATCATTAAAACCACAAGTCATAACCCAATACCAGAATACCATAGGCTACACTAATAACATAGTGGATTTTACAAAATAAAATGGGTTTAGAGCTACTACAACCCATTCACATTACAATTAGCAAATCAAAATCTAACATCCCCTAAGCACTGAGAAGTGGGTTTTCAATACAGCTTAATACTAATACCCATCATGGGGTGTCCAGTACAGCAAAATACCATCAGTATGCTTAAATGTACAAAGGGAAAATTTTGAAGATGTTACTAGAACCCAAATCAGATGAAATGCACAAAAAAATGGGATATTAGTTCCATCTCCCTGCAAACTTAGCATAATCGACGATGGAGCCAGAGAAGCACACCGTTGAGGCAAGTGTTACTCACCGTTTTACCTTTCTCACCTAAAATGACAATCACCGCCACAAGGGTTATGGGAACAATGAACCCTAGCAAGCCACCGTTCCCTGTATCTACGTTCTTTGCATCCTTCACAGCCTTCAATTCATCAGCAAGATGCTCCAATCGATGATCGATTACAACATTGTGGCGCAAAACAGCTTCCAATGTGGCCTCCATGCTCCGATGGTCCTGCTCGACGCGATCCAAGCGGCGCCCCATTTGACTCAAGCGGAACCATCCACGGGTACCGCGCTTCTCAACTTCTCCATGGCCTCCGTCTTCCATTCGCGAAATGGGGTTTGTGGGGAGTGGATGAGTATGTTATTGGGGGAGAAGCTCACGGTAATTGGGGATTTTTGGTTTTGGGTGAAGGTGTGGTGTACAAAAGAGGGGGCTTTCCTATATAATGATGGGAAATGAGCATTGGGTAATGGGAGTGTAGACTGCAGAGTGTAGAGTGGCTGCAGTTGCCAAATCCTTTGGACTTTAATTTTCACTCCCGCCATAATTATTCAGTCAAATAATTTTTCAGAAAAGCCTTGTACGAGTTGCACATATGTCTCGCAAGTCATCATTTCAAGTCGGGTATCGGGTCGACCTGATTTGAAAAAAACCCAAAATGACTAAATCCAAACATGAAATTTATCGTGTCGGTCGGGTTCGTTTTCTCGAGTTTGTGTCCAAATTGACACCCCTACTTGTAAAGTGGTCGTAAAAATGTAGAGGTACTCAATACCATAGTTGTTAAAATCCCGATCCTGATCTCAGGATCTTATGATTTTACTATCACACCTCTCTAAAACGATCCCGATCCTTGTAAGATCTAAACATCATTAAGATCTAAGTAAGATCCCGATCCTGATCGTAGAATCTTACGATCTTATGGTCATACTCCCTTAAACGATTTTACGATCCTACGATCATAATGACTTAAAAAACTTAAAATTTTTATAGTATTTTATGATTTGGGATCAAAGTTACTTGTTTTCTTTAATTTTAAACTTAATAACTTGTAATCCTTATGTATGATGTGTAAAAAAAACATAATATGTATGTATGTGGAAATATTTTATGTTTAATTGTTAAGATTCATAAACACACTATATAATGCATTTACTTGTTAGTATGCAAAGTGAGTTTATCCATTATTGAAATTTCATAATATCTTAGGATCCCGATTCGATAAGACGATTCTGATATTGCAAAGAGAAAAACGATCTGATATAAGATCCTGATCTTAACAACCTTGCTCAATACCGATTTACAACCTTACCGAAGTTGTTGTAACTAAACTCCGTAGTGACCAGATGCAAAGGCCAAGTTATATGGTAGTGGGATCTTCTTATGGTTACTCGATTTCACAACATTACATCATTATTAATGTTAAAATCTCTAATATTTAATAATGATAGTGCCCAAGTAAACCAATAATTAGGAGTAATGGTAAATATAGCTTCTATTATATGTGCTAATGTTGTTCCTGAATGAGAGTAAATTTGCTATATATGTGATGAAATGCATATCGGATGTGATCATGTTGTCCCTGAATGAGAAGAAATGGCTACTTTATCGAATTTAATTTATTTTTTTAAAAAATTATTTGGGTTAATTACACTCTACGTTAATGACATATGTTGTATCATTCCATACTACGCTTGGGGTTATTTACTACTAAGATACAATTCACTCCTTAATCACTGCCATAACAAATCATGCTCTTTCGGCACATTAATTTACAATTGGTGTATTACTGATTCGATAAGAAATTATACTAACGTTAACCCGAACTATATCCGGTATGACGCCACTTCTTAACGTTAAAATAAAATTTAATAATGATAATGCCCAAGTAAACCAATAATTACGATTAATGGTAAATATAGCTTCCATTATTCATTATTAATTTTCAACTACAATGTTGGGAATATGGCATATAGGTAATTATTGTAAGGATTCCATCTTATCAAAGTTATAATATACGAAATAAATTCGAGCTTATTATGATTGTGATAATGTTGTTCCTTAATGAGAGTAAACTTGTAATATATGTGATTAAATGTGTACCGTATGTGATCATGTTGTCTCTGAATGAGAAGAAATGGCTACTCAGTTGTTTTGTTTATTTATTATTTATTTTTTTAAAGTGCTTTGGGTTCCTCTGAACTGGGCCTCTACTATGAACACGCATTTAGGGGAGGAACTAATCAATTACACTCTGGTATTCACTGTACTATTACGTCGTATTCATCGGCAAGCTGGACCAGAGGCATGTCATTTAATCAGAGATAATTGTACAATCGTGCATTTAATAATGAGATGAACATAATCCTTATTATGATGAAATTGCATGGGGCTAACACATTTCATATAATATCACCTGCCATATTTTTAGCCCACCATTAAAACATCAATCAATCCATGAGTCAGTCCACATACATCAACGACATGTTAAATATAAAGCTTAATAATGTACTCATACACTTCGCACTACAAGTATCATTACTTAAAGTACACGTTGTATGAGGCATCCAAAAGTGGGTAATTAACCGCTGAACTAGCACACACATAACAACTGCCTGTCCAACATAATATCAGCGAGCCTCCTTGCACATGCGCCGGTTATGACCAGGTTTGTGACACAATCCACAAGTATTTGGACTAACCTCCACTTGTGATGGAATCCTCTTTGTCTTTCTTCTCCTAGGCGGTGCACGTACGTCTGGAGCACACACGAACCCCGGATCTGCCTGACGTTGTGATGCCGACATCTCGCCATCGTTCGGCATGGGGAATATTAAACCAGTATATGTACTACGGTATGCATGCATCGAATATAGTGGGTCGCAAAAATCATAGACACTACGGTATATTTCGTCTGCAAACGCACATGCATGTTTGCAGGGATACCTGTATAGTTGCCAACATCCACAAGAACATGTCCACTTCTCCACATCCACCACCATTGTCCGCTCACCGTCACCAACCTCGAACACTGTTCCCGAAGCACAGACCACAGACACCTCTCGGACAGCCAAATAATTGTCACGAACAGTTCTCTCAATTGAAGGACACAATTGACCCTCCATTTTCGCCCCAGCCTCCCTTTTTTGATTGAACATAATCATGCTTTGCTTTCGAATAGTATCCACCATTGCCAGCGGCCCCAACGTTCTCGCGTCTTCTACCCAACCATTCCAACACTCCGCTATGTTGTTCACAATGCCCCACCGCTGCCCGGCAAACAATGCGTTCGCGCATTCACGTGGTTCGCTCCCGCTTAGGTACGCCGCTGCGAGTGGGAGTTTCGTGAGGTCGCCCCAATGCCTTTCAAACTCACTGTACATTGGTGCATATGCTGCCATGTTCAACTTCGCAAGCCAATATTTTCCATACGTATAGTGATATTTATTCACCACCTACACCAAAATTATGATACGAAAGCGTCAAGATCAAACAAACCCAAAATCATATGGAACATAACCATACAACACATACATTATTTCTGAAGTTGTCTATTAAATGTCTCAAGCATATTGTATGGTGACATCCTATAAAAACTTCCGGTATCAATTTCATTAGCCACGAATGTCTGTCGCTGAAAATTGTATACCTGTCCCACACCTCCTCCCTTGTGAACCTGTAAATAGTCATTTTCAACTTCCCGCAAATTCATTCCCAGTTCTCGTCATTCTCTGCATCCACCACTGCACCCACCCACGCAATCATAATAATAAATCCTCAGTTAAAACCACCACCAATAATTTTAAAAAATTTATTATTCAAAACCGTAACGGATAAATATGCAATTACTTGCAAAAGCTATGTTCATTAAACCGTTATCACCATCATTCGTCTCCGCACTCAGTAAATGGCCCTTCCACTTGGATTTTATATGACATACATCCATGAATATCAATGGTCTACATCCTCTGACAAAGCCTCCAACTAGGGCGGCAAACGCAATAAACATTCTTCGGAACTTACCCGATTCTTCAAATGTCTCAAGATCTACTGTGCTGTCTGCAATCATTATAATCCACCGGTCAGTACCAGTTAACATTGGAGTTCAAATACATAACAACACATTACATGCCTGGATTTGACTTCAACAGCCCATCACAAAACCTTTGTAGCTTGTCGAAGCTATCGCCGTCATCCCCGTGTATTTCTTTCAAAGCTATTTTCCGGCCACACCATGCCTTTCTATACTTAATTACAATCCCAAACTCCTCATTAATGTCCTGCATTGCCTGCTTTGGCGTGTACATCGGATCACGCCGTAGTTTCCCTTTTACAATACTAGCTACCAAATTCGCATCTGCGATCGGATTATCCCGAGACTTTAAACTATCAAGGCCACATGTATGCTTTAGGTTGCATCTTCTCACACCAAAAGTCCTATCTACCTTGTGGAATGCAGCATACACATGCCACGGGCAACCTACCGTACGAAACACAACCGTTATCTTAGTCCCATCGTTCCTCTTATACCTGAAAGCACGCTTCTGGGTTATGCAATAGTTCTTCAACACCCATCTAAAAATGATTAGCATCTTCAAAAATCTGCCCCTCCCCCTTGATTGCACGCCCCCAAATCACAGCACCACTTGGCCTTCGCCAATTCACTTTGTCCTCCTCCACATTCCCTTCTCTATCCTCTTCCCTGCGTTTCAATTAATTAATTAAATGTATTCAGAGTTTTTACTTTTTCAGTAAATTTATATGTTTATATTTTCTCTTAAACATCATTACACCCCATGCATAATCATATTTTGATAGCCCATATGCAATACTTCTTTCGAATATCTTACCGTCAATACTTCACATAACAGTTGAAATATGATCAACTATCACTAACATGTATTACACTGCCCATTACAACTCTAAATCAATAAAACCTCCAATAATCAACCATTACCATTGTCACAACCTTCATCAGGTAACCAAACTGAACCAACATAATTCTTCACACCGAACATCCACCAAACAACGCATAAACTTAATTTACATATTCAAACGTGACCCTATTCATACCTTCTTTGATCATTCCGAGTAGGGGTGAAAGCGGTACAGTAAATATCCGACCGATCCGATGCCGTATCCGATTATATTCGAATCCGAATCCGTTTTCGACTATCCGGCCGGATATTTCAATATTCTATCCGAATCCGAATTAGTATTTTAATATCCGCATTCGTATTCGTATCCGAAAATATCTTACCGTATCCGAGAATATCCGACCGTATCCGAAAATTGATAGGATATTATCCGGATTTTAAATATGGATATCCGAATATATTAATATATTATTATTTAATAATTAAAAATTATTAATAATTATAAAAAAATATCAAATTTTTAAAAAAGATTATAAAAAATTATCCGATAATCTGTATCCGATTGAATCCGAATCCGTCATATATCCGTCATGTATCCGTACCGTATCCGTAATCCGAAATATCCGAAACCGTATTCGTATCCGGCCCATCCGTATTCGATACCGAATTCGACAAAAAAAATATGGATAATATCCGTATCCGACACTATCCGACCGTATCCGTACCGTTTTCATCCCTAATTCCGAGGTTCATCCCTTTTGGCTCTTACTCGACACATCAACTTCCCGACCAACCGGTGAACCTCCAATATATTCCGTACGTCATCGTTTGTGAGCAATGAGACCGGAAACTTTTCAACAGGATGCTCGTAGTATAGTACGATACTAGTGCCGTTGATCCTACCCTTCCTCGCCGCAGCCGCCCCTAATTCAGCCACAGTTGTCTCAACACTCACAACCATGCTCTCCATCTCACCTTCAAACTCCACAAATGCAATAACCCTATAATGTTCGTCCTCCCCAACCCCTCCATCATCACCCATCTTCCTCAACTTACCTGCCTTCAAGACCGCAAAACTATCGAAACCCACCACCACCGTGTCACAACCTTACCTCATTTGCCCAAATCGTCTTTCTCCGGCATCCCCAGGCCCCCCTTTCAAGGCTTCTTTTTCACAATCCCCCGATCACCCTTCCCTTCCTCAACAAGCCAACCTCACTTTGCTTTCTCTCTTTTACCCCTTCCACCCTTTTGTCTCATGAAGGGTGAAACTTTTGACAATTTCCGTCCCACGAGCATTTTCTTAAAAATATACCAGGTTAGATTTATTACATGAAGAGAGTTATGATTCACGGGAAAGGGTTTAGGGATATATCCAGATTATTAGTCTTTTTATTACTCAAGTGTGGTGCTTTAATTTCAAATGGCGCTGTGGTCCTCCCTGTCATGAAATGTTGACAAATCTCATGGCATAGCCGGGATAGGTTGACCATCAGCCTGTCACACTGAGGATCCCCGGCAAGTATGCCATGATGCTTCTCATCAATTCTTGGCATGAGAGTCCCTGCCATGAAACTTTTGGCAAGTTCCCACTACATGAGTATTTTCTGAAAAATCATGGTCCTGGTTTAAGTTTTATTAATGAAACCAATTTATGATGGCGGAGTTGTGATTAGGGATATATTTATAAGTAGTCATGTTTTTATTGCTCGTGTTTAAGAAACTGTGGCCCGAAAGCGCACGGTGTCAAAAATTGCAGTAATTTATAGTAAGACCGGATCGTTCACTGGAGGATGTGCGATAGAAGCAGGTCCCACGTCGTTTTACTAGATTTTCCATTCGTATTGCTCAATAGGTTTGAAAGGTGATTAATAACTACTGACATGAATGCAAATTAGATCTGGAAAGCAGTTAAATTAATCTATAAAGCAAATAAATCTATTTTAGAAAGCGGATAAGAATTATTCTAAGAATGCAGTAAATATTATCTACGAAAGCAGGGAAAAGGAGCATTGTGCCAACCGTGAAGTTGAGTCACAATGTGGACAGAAAGGACAGGAAGAAAGGAATGAAGATTGGACAAGAGCGAGATATAGCAATATTAAACTTCCATTTTTATACGCAGATCTTTGTTTGGGATATTTCTTTCAGATAGCTAATTCTCATGCTCTCAATAAGGCTTTCCCTTTAACAGACAGGTACTTGCAATATGAGTTTACATGTTCCTAAGACCGCAAATTCTAAGATATCACAGATTCGTAACTGCCCTGGCCTGGGTATGTTACTTCATCTGTGGTGGATAAGCAACACCCGACACATCATTTATTGAGATGCCGAGTACCACTATCATTCTCCCATGTCACACCCAAAGATTTAAATCAAGCCCTAAACTATCCCTTAACTGTCAATCCTAGTAACAGTTACACAACTCTCAGTTCAACCAAGTGACCTCTAATGAAAGCGACTAAAAGAAAGCAGTAAAGAAAGCATTTAAAACCTATCACTCGGAGGTTTTGAAAATCTGACCCTGGTAGTAAAAGACAGCTCCCCGTCAGAATGAAGGAGGATGGATTAAGAATTCCCGGCTCTCGGTGAACCACTAATGTGTTCACTTCCTTCCGGGTGGTTATGAGATACAAACTAATGAAACGAGCTAATCAATTAGTTCGTTCCGGATGCACTCACTCAGGACTCAAAAGTAGGCTTTGGCAGAAGAAGATAGCAGTTGAAAGAAAACTCAACCTTATCTTGGAAAATAACCAAGGCCTGGATGATGTTCCTCTAAGATTATTTACTACACTGTATTTGAATCCAAGTGGACCCCATCTCGGTGTAGCACTTAATCTTACATTTCCATCAACCAGCAATTTTGGAAAATAATGGATTTGAAAATCATTCCCTATCAGGTACTAGATTCTCAGTTAAAACACAGACCCTTTCAGTCTAGACGAGACCTAATCGCTGAATCTGCTTCTTAATTCCCAAAATATAACCCTTGATAGAATATGAATTAGTCATAACTGAAGAATTTATCCCTTACTCAGATCCGGATTTTATAAAGAGGTTTTTGTTGGAAATTTACAAAGCCATATCTGTTTAAGATCTAGACTTCTATTGTCCAAGGGAAGGATCCCAAAATAATTACAGACCACAACAGTACATAATATTATCATGCATAAGGATATATGGAAGTGTAAAATTAATTGACCCAAAATATAAAGGCGGGTCTAGACAGAAGGTGAAACACAGAATGGAATGGTCAAGGTACCAAAGTAATGGCAGAATAATCGGGTGGACTGTAAACATCTACTGTCCAATTTCCCAATCACTCGGATGGAGCGAATTTAGACAGCTGAGACTCTATAATGGTGGTGTCAACACCAGTTGGGCCTCCACTGTCTGTGAATTCGGATAAAAACCTACATACTTCCTTTCTATAATGATCATCAGTTGTCATTGACTGATGCCAACTGATTCCCATTACAGATTGGAATTTGGGTTTGGAAATTAAGATAACAAAAATAAAACTGTATCTGGATGGGAGTCAGTTGAGCAGCTATTATAACCCCGGATGGGCGGACCGCCAAGGCTTCCACTGACAGCCATTCAGACCATGCAAAATAACGATTAGTAACTAGTACCCAGAATACGAGCTAGTTATCCATGAGGGAGTACCCGCCAACATTATTCTGATGTATTCTTTACTAATGGTTCCACACAATACACAAAGACAAAATAAACAAGAAGCAAAAGAAGATCCATTGTATGAGAGACATTGGTTTCTCATGCAAGGTTGTGGATCGGGTCCACATGTAATGGTCTTAAATAATCCTTCCTACCATAATTAATTACAGTCCAGATTATCTGTTTAAGCCATCGAGGTTTTGTTTATACAAGAGTGTTTTAATGGCAATTGAACAAAGGTCCTTTAATCATGATGATTGTTGGAGTTTGATTATTGCTAATCTCAATCTTTAATCATTAATGAGTCAAGGGTTCAATCAGTTAAGTGATGCAAATGGAGAATCAAAATTTGGGCAGCATAACACCCTACATTGCAATTCCAGAATGTTACATCGTAACCCGTGGGGCTATGATGTGAGTGTTGCAACATAAAATAGAGAGAGAATGAAATTTGTTTAAGATTAAATAGAGGGGGAGGAATCTTGTCGCTATATCATAAATGTTGTCGCGGACCGAGATCCGCGACATGGACATCCCGACAAGTTTTTAGAATTTTTGGCAGCATAACGCCTCTTTGTCGCTATGCAAGGTTTTGTCGCGGAACGTGGCTCCGCGACAAGGTGTTCCGCGACAAAGTGTTCAAAGGCTAAGAAACATGGCATAATTTTTCTGTCTCGGAATGGGATTTTTGTCGCGGAACGTGGCTCCGCGACAGGATGATTCCGCGACAAGAAGCCATGAAGACAAAATGCAAGAGTTTGGCTCCTTTGTCGCTATGCATGGACAGTTTTGTCGCGGAACGTGGCTCCGCGACAAGGTATTCCGCGACAAAGGGTTTTAAATTATAGAGACAAGTGTCTTGAAACACCTTGGTCGCGGAACTGCCACTCTGTCGCGGAACGTGGTTCCGCGCCAGAAGGCGGTTGGCGCCCAAGGTGGTTCAGGACAAAAGTCAGAAAAAGCAGAAATGAACAGTGGCATGCATACAGCGTGATCTCACCCTATTTCAGATCAAAAAGTTATTCTAAGCTAAAAATAAGCAAGAAACATTCAAAATAAGGAAGAACATGCTTAAACAAAAATAACAAGACTGAGCAGGATATTAAAATAAAGCAAGAATCCTAATCTAGGGTTTGATCACACATCCACACAACATTATCCATAATATGCTAACAGTGAACACGAAAATAACAAAATAGGGGTCAAATAACCCCAAAATGAAAAAGGAAGCATAAATCCATGGGGTGTGAGACCCATTTCATGATTTGGGACACAAATGATGAATGTTTTCCCATATTATTGAAGGGGTGTTGTTAATACCCATGATTTGGGTATTACAAACCCTAAAACAAGAGTTTAGAAACCAAAACATAGTATAAAAATGGCTATCTAAGCACTGTGAACAGTAAAACACTAATCTAAACTAAACTAAGTGCAAAAATTAAATAATACATAAAAATAAACCTAACTACTCTACCTAAGAGAGAACTCCTAAGCTTGCCTTCAAGAACTTCTAAAATTCAAACTTCCAACCATCCAACCCTTAGCTCATGGGAGACACCTCATATTTATAGAAGTGTAACCCTAAGCCCATGGGCCTTGATTCTAGCCCATTGTGTCTTAAGACATCACACACATCACAGCTTTGTCTCGGAACATCAAGTTGGTCGCGGAATATGCTGCATGTGGCAAGGCTTCTCGACTGGGTCTTGTGTCTCTATTTGTGCATCTTGGTCGCGGAATGGGCTTTTGTCGCGGAGTCATGCTATCGCGACAAGGGTCATCGCGCCAGGGGCTTGGCTGGTCTCCTCTTCATTTGGGGCCAGTTGGTCGCGGAGTATGCCTTTGTCGCGGAACGTGCATCGCGCCAAGGGCTTCCGCGACAAAGGTCTTCCTGGGCCTGCTGGATTGGGCCAGATGGGCCAAAAATATTCTTTTTGTGGGCTTTTCTATCTTTTTCCCATCTTTTTGTTTCCTTTTCTTTTTCTCATGTTTTTGGATTTTTCTAACATAAATATGTAATAAAATTACATATTTATGCCTTTTTCATACCAGCTTATTATTTTTACAATTATGCATAAATTAGTCCAATTCGACTGCTTTCTTACTTAATGTAAGACCGAAATGCGATCAAATGCCCGTTTAAGACACGGAAATGGATTGAAAATAATGGTCATTTTTGGCCATTATCAACATCCTCACATTTAATACTGATCGTCCCCGAGCAGTCAGAGTCAATGTTCCTTAGAATACGGACTCTACATATTCAATTCATTTTCGTGGCTTCATAAATCACATGCTTTATGGATTGGGATAAGACAATCAAAAACTACAAGTATTAAACTCCCTTGATTGCAGTGTTTAATGAAATGATACTTGCTCACTATATCAGGCCTACAAATCAAACATTGTTATTAATCCTTCATGAATATCGTGTTTGAAAGATGCAAAGATTAAAAATTAGAATTAAGGTATGACACGAACATGTGTAATGAGAAAAGGCCTCACTATAAGAGAATCGGAAGATTCACTCACTCTCAATTGGGGTTTAATCATGAACGCTCAAAATCATATTTAATTAAATTACCCCATAAGCTTGCAATCAGACCAACTCGCCACCGGCTCATTTCTTCAAATCGAGATCACGAGGTCTTATTCGAGGGTTGTAACGGGGCATACGGTTGTAACATTTGGTAGGAAGGGAAATTATTGGCTAAGAAGTGGCAAGAATTAATTCTATCATAACTTGGCATATTTATTTAAAATATATGATCATCAATTTTTCTTTCTTTCTTTTGCTTTTCTCTTTTCATATTGCATGACATTAGACTATGTCTAATTTGCTTTGTCAATTGCAATTTATTGATGTTGAATGGAATTCAACTCTCTCGTTTTTTTTTTTTTTTTTTTTTTTTTTGAATCGGTTTATAGAATTCCGATTTATAGTTTTCATGATGATCATAAATTTACTGCCTTTGATAAAATTCATCCTTGCACACTTGGGTTTGCATTTCTTGGTCTTTTTGTAAAGCTAGGAATAATATGGAGGGTTTCAAAGAAAAATTAGGCTTAAAGGCTCAACTTGGTTAATCCTAAAGGGAAAATATTTTTGGGTTTGGATTTCAAACGAAGGCCAAAAAATTTGGGTTTTTCTAAGTGCCTTGATCATATGCTCGATTTTTGGAATATGGCATGGTCTTGAATCGGTCCCAATCGCAAGTTCTAGTTTCCTTTAATCAAAATGATTCACACATCAAAGAAAATGAATGAGTAAAAGTGACTCATGGCTCAAATCTCACAAGGTTGGATTGATTCATGTCATACAATATTCGCAAATTCAATCAAAGCTTAATTCTAACAATTTATTCAATCGAAATCTCTAACATGCAGATTTATTACCCAATAAGCTGATCGCATCATTAAATTTTTATAGCTCAAAACCTCAGGAATTCATTTCATGCATGTTCTCAATTATATTATCCCAATTTAAAAGTTCGAAAATTTAATCACAAGCCTAAATTCAACCTGTGAATTTAGAGCAAGTTTATGCATATTTTTGCTGGTTATTTAATTGAAAGCAGTAAAGAAGCACTGCTGACATACTGAGTATGTCAACAGCATATTTTTGGTCTGACAGTCACTTATTCATCTCGGACTGTACAGACATCTTTTCAAAGGAAAGCAGTAAAGAATTGTTCAGTGGTCTCCAAAGTTGAGTTCCAATTTTAGGGAAAGCAATTAAATACATCCGAGGCAAGGGATTCTCGTGCAGTTGATACAAACCTGCACACACAAAAGGAGGAAATCCCTTGCAAATACTACTACTAGGCTGGAAATAAAATAAAGCAGGGTAAATTCGAACTAGGATTCTTCCTTCCTTCTTCAGGGCATGTATCGGAGCCAGAGGACACAGCTGGAAAGCTCACAACGCAGGCACCAGTCACGGTTTCTCAGAGGTGCATGCCATTCTGGGCAATAGACTCTGACTCCTTGGCCTGCCCACAGTTGTGGGTTGTCTGGGTTATCAGTTATCCAAGCGAGAACGTTGAGGGACGTATACCGAAAGACTGATCGATCTGTTACCATCCTTTCGATCATTCTGATTCCCTGCTCAACTTGGCTTTCATCTGTCTTACTCATAAGCATCAATCCGCGGGTGAAGATTGATGTCTTATGGTTGTCCTCAAGTCCCGGGCGTAGCAGTTCACAAGCACGCTCCTCATTCCCCTCTGCAAATGCCCTGAGTGCTGGAATGAGCTGAAGGTTGAAGTTTCCTACAGCTGTGCATATTTGCAGGAATCTCTCCTTCTGCCGACGGATCCTTTCTTGCCATCTCTTCACCGTGGAAGTGATAACCTCACACCGCTTGTACACGATAGTAAGGTTCCCAGCATCCCTAAGTTTCTTGCATGCACGTTGTGCAGTAAACACCCCCTTGATTTCATCCTCTCCTATCCGGGAGAGAATTTCACCAAGGAGTTCGACCGGCAAGTCCAGCAACTTGGTTCCTCCTGGAGCAGGGTCTGGAATGGGAGGATTACCCCTGAAAAGATAAGAAGTGATGAATCCAATTTTTATATAATTTTCGGAAATTATTCAAGTTTAGAAACCAACATCCTCACATTTAGAGCTTTGCTCTAGATGTGAGATTATTAAATTTCTGACTTGAATTTTAATTTAAAGCACATGTAAATAATATTTGGTTTTAAATGGGCTAAAGAGCCCAAAATAAAATAAAATTGGCCATTGGGCCTAAAATCTTTTTAATGGGCCATAGGGCCCAAAAGTTTTTTAATTTTATTAAACAAGTCCGAGATACTTGTTGGAAGTGGAATGAGATGGATAGATGGAAATGGAATGCTCGAATATTGGAATGTGCAATGGAGACGTGGCGGAACGGATTTGCTGTTTCTGGATAGCTTGGACTGTTTGGACAGTTTTAGCATCCAAAAAAAAATTGCAAACACTGTTTTTAATTTTACAAATGGTTGACTTGTTTTATTTAACAAAAGTGGGAGGTGAGTGGTCCCATTTTGGATTTTTGAAAAGGATAGCAGTTAGGTGACAAAATACTGCTATCTTACTCACACTAGTGTTCCATTGGGAACAAAACTCAAGTCAAACATTAAACAAAAATAACTCTTTTTGTCTTTTTCTAAAAGGTTGCTTTTATTAAAAGTGGAAGCTTCCTATTGGGTGTTTGTACTATGTTTCCATAAACAAACAAACATTTATTCCCATGAGATTTCTAACATGAGAACAAATGTGCCCAAAAAGATCTTCCATCTTTATTACACCACCCACACTGTGCACATCACATCAGGATCAATCAAACCAATAACATCAAGATATTCAAAACAACACCCAAATGTTTAACAGTTTGTTCTTTCCAGTTTTAAGCTTCAAAAATCTTATCCATTAACAGTTTTAACCCCCTTAATCGGTTTTTCAAAACAAGTTCTCAAAAACTTCAAAATGGTGCTCAAAGCCGAGGGCACTCAAAACCTCTAAAAATCTGAAGTTGGATGTGCACACTAACAACACCATACCACGAACACAACAAAATAAACTAAATAAAAGAACTAAGGGATCCGAAGGGGGGCTATGACCAAGGCGGAAATAGGGTTTACCCTCTCCTCCTTGGCTCGGGTCTAGGCGCGGGTCCAAGGATTGGGAGGGGTCCATGAAATCGGTCCATAGTTTCCCTTAGAAATGGCGTGCAAGAGTGCGAAGAACACGTGGTGTTCGTTCGGATGAGAGAAAAATGGGGGAAAAGAAGATGAAGACACTGAGAGAAGTTGAAATGACAGGAGGAAGGTGAAAAGAAACTGGAGGGGGTGGGGGGGGGTATAAATACTTGAACTTTTGTCGCGGAATCCGAGACTTTGTCGCGGAACAAGGTTCCGCGACAAGACATAGCGACATTAGGGTGGTCGCGGAGTTGAGGGTTGGTCGCGGAGTCATGCTCCGCGACAAGGCCATCGCGACAAAGTTCAGTATGGAGACAGTCAACGCAAATCGTGTCGCGGAGCAGGGGCTGGTCGCGGAGTCATGCTCCGCGACAAGGTGCTTCGCGACAAGATGTGGGGAAATGGTTTAGAAGGAAAGGGGAGTTTGTCGCGGAGTAGGGCCTGGTCGCGATGCATGACATCGCGACAAAGGTCCTTCCGCGACAAAGGATTTTGAATTTTCAAATTTTCTTGGACTGGGCCCGAGTGTGGTATTGGGCCTGCGTCCATTTTATTTGACTTGGGCTGAATAAATTTAGTCCAAGTAAATTCAAAATGCTGGGCTGAAAATTAAATAATCCACTTGCATAAAATTAGGTTGGGTCAGTTCCATTTTATCTGTGAATTTCGTTTCGGGTCTTGAATTTCTTCAATTCCTGAGAACATTTTCTCAGATTTATAGAACTAATCCAACCAAGAACCTGGTTTTCCATGTTACTGTTGTCTGCTCCTTCTTTTTGGTGGTTCCGAACTTCTGCAAGACAGACAAATAAGACGCATTAGATTTTCTCCAAATATCAACATCCTCACATTTAGAGTCTTAGTACTCTAAATGTTTAATTGATCTTTGGGTACTTTCTTGCCATGAAACAAATACTGTAAATATATACTATATATATAAACTGAAATTTTTGTATTTTTAAATGCTGTTTCTTATTGAGTGTAAGCCGGGTCTGCCACTGCTTGGCTTTCTTTCTCCGGATCGAACTGTCCGAGGTACTCTTTCAATCGTTGTCCATTCACCACTATATCGCCCCTGCCAGTTCGAATCCTGACAGCTCCATTTTTGAACACCTCTAGTACTTCATGTGGTCCTTCCCATCTAGATTTGAGCTTTCCGGGGAACAGCTTCAACCTAGTATTGAATAATAGCACATGTTGACCAACGTAGAAATACTTAGGTTTGATCCGGCGATCGTGCAACTTCTGGGTCCGCTCCTTGTAAATTCGAGAGCTTTCATAAGCTTGCGCTCGTATTTCCTCAATTTCATTGAGGTCCAACTTACGTTTGCTCTGAGCAACTTTCGGATCGAAGTTAAGCGTTTTAACGGCCCAGTAAGCTTTATGCTCTAGCTCTACAGGCAAATGACAGGCTTTTCCAAAGACCAGCCTATATGGAGACATCCCGATGGGAGTCTTATATGCTGTGCGGTATGCCCATAGAGCATCATTGAGCTTACGTGCCCAATCCTTACGGGTTATCCCGACAGTGGCTTCGAGTATGTGTTTGATTTCGCGATTGGATACTTCGACTTGACCACTAGTCTGGGGATGATAAGGCGTGCCTATCTTATGGAGGATCCCATTTTTACTCATTAAAGTTTCAAAAGCTTTATTAATAAAGTGTGTTCCTCCATCAGATATCACCACCCTAGGTACGCCAAATCGACTGAAAATGTTGTTCTTGAGGAACTTGATGACTTGGCTACCATCATTGGTTGGTAATGCGACAGCCTCGACCCATTTGGATACGTAATCGACAGCTACCAAGATGTAGTAGTTTCCACCAGATGGTGGAAACGGTCCCATGAAGTCAATGCCCCATACATCAAAGATCTCAAGTGTGAGAATCCCCTTTTGAGGCATCTCATCCCTCTTGGAGATGTTTCCTAATCTTTGGCATCTGTCACAGCCCTTAACAAATGTCCTGCAATCCTCATAGATGTGAGGCCAATAAAATCCACATTCGAGGACCTTGTGAGCCGTTCGAGCGGGACCATGGTGACCTCCATATTCTGATTCATGGCATTTCCTGACAATTTGATAAGCTTCATGCTCGGTCACACATCGCCTGATTATTAAATCAGGGCAGTGTTTGAAGAGATAAGGTTCTTCCCAGAAGTAACTTAATACATCTCGTTTGAACTTATTCCTCTGATGATAGTTCGAAAACTGGGGGGTTACTCCGCATGCCAAGAAGTTAGCAATGTCGGAGAACCATGGACAAGCTTGATTATGCAGATGCAACGCGAACAACTGTTCGTCCGGGAAATCTTCATTGACGGCTTTTTCCTTTTTATC
Organism: Hygrophila difformis; assembly: GCA_030278955.1. Lineage (NCBI taxonomy): Eukaryota > Viridiplantae > Streptophyta > Magnoliopsida > Lamiales > Acanthaceae > Hygrophila > Hygrophila difformis. The sequence goes on along the minus strand of JAOANR010000001.1, from coordinate 18,510,398 downwards.
ATTATCTAATCGAGATAAGTGGTCAGCAGCACCATTATCTCGACCTCGCCTATCTTTTATTATGATGTCGAATTCTTGCAGCAAAAGTACCCACCTGATTAATCGAGGTTTTGCATCTTGCTTGCTAAACAAGTATCTCAATGCTGTATGATCGGTGTATACTATGGTCTTTGTACCTATCAGGTACTGTCTGAACTTGTCAAACGCGAAGACTACAGCATACATCTCTTTTTCCGTTGTGGTGTAGTTAACTTGGGCCTCATTCAGGGCATGACTTGCGTAATGAATTACGCAGTGTCTCCCATCCTTATGTTGTCCAAGAACTGCGCCTACGGCGAGACCACTAGCATCGCACATTACCTCGAAAGGTATTGACCAATCGGGTGGTTGCACTATCGGTGCAGAAACCAACATCTTCTTGAGCGTGTCAAAGGCTTGGACACACGCTTCATTTATTAAGAAAGGATTTTCTTTACAAAGCAGATTAGTGAGCGGCTTGGCAATTTTAGAGAAATCCTTAATGAATCGCCGGTAAAAACCGGCATGCCCTAAGAAGCTCCTAACTGATTTGATCGAGTTAGGAAGAGGGAGATTAGAAATGATGGAAACTTTGGCTGGATCAACTTCAATGCCTGCACGAGAAATGCGATGACCTAACACTATGCCCTCAGTGACCATAAAATGGCACTTTTCCCAATTTAAAACCAAGTTAGTGTCCTCACACCTCTTTAAAATCTTAGCAAGATTGGTCAAACAATCTTCGAACGTATCTCCATATACAGAGAAGTCATCCATAAAGACCTCAATGCATTTTTCGATAAATTCAGAGAAAATAGACATCATGCATCTTTGAAAAGTAGCAGGTGCATTGCACAAACCAAAAGGCATCCGTCGATAGGCAAAAGTGCCGTACGGGCAAGTGAAAGTGGTTTTATCATGGTCCTCACTGGAAATAACAATCTGATTATAACCAGAATAACCATCCAAAAAGCAATAAAACGCTCTCCCTGCCAACCTCTCAAGCATCTGATCAATGAATGGCAATGGAAAATGGTCCTTGCGTGTGGCCTCATTCAGCTTCCGGTAGTCGATACAAACTCTCCATCCGGTCACTGGCCTGGTTGCAACCTCTTCTCCTTGCTCATTCTTGGTTATGCACATCCCTCCTCGTTTGGGTACGACCTGCACTGGGCTAACCCATTTGCTATCAGAGATAGGATAGATTATACCAGCATCTAAGAGCTTGATAACTTCTTTCCTTACCACTTCCTGCATAAGGGGGTTCAATCGCCTCTGAGGTTGACGGGAGGGTTTAAACTCTTCTTCCATTAGAATCCTGTGCATGCAAATAGAAGGGCTTATTCCTTTTATATCAGAAATGGTCCAACCTATTGCATGTACATGTTTCTTAAGAACGACCACCAGAGCATTTTCTTGCTCTTGGGAGAGCTTAGCCGAAACAATCACAGGTAACTTTTTATGTTCTGCGAGAAACGCGTACTTGAGATGATCGGGTAGTGTTTTAAGTTCAAGCTCTGGTGGACATTCAACGGAAGGGAGTAGTTTGCGAGAATTGGGTAGTGGGAGAACAGATTTACCTTCGGGATCCTGCATCAGTACAGGATCCTCTTCCTCCTCTTGATTGGCGTCCTCATGGAAGTCCATGCCATCAAATTCCTCCAAATCCCCTGTTTCGGGATCGGCGAAGTGAACGGCTTTGCATTCTTTGTGCTCCACGCCAGCAGGCTTCAGTACCTGCTTTGATGGTTCATCCAGCATCATTTCACACTCAAGTTCAGAGTCAAGCTCTTCCCTAACTATTACATTTTCAAATGAAAAACAAGAACTGTCATTCGGAAATTTCTGCAATTTCTCCATATCAAAGATGATCTCCTCGCCATCGACCCTTAGGGTGACTTTTCCGGATTTGGCGTCAATCAGTGCACCACCAGTGGCTAGAAATGGGCGTCCAAGGATAAGTGGCATTTCAGAATCCTCTTCAATGTCGAGGACGATGAAGTCGACCGGGAAAAGAACTTGCCCGGTTTTGACCACAACATCCTTAAGGATTCCTACGGGCTGAGTGATCGATCTGTCTGCAAGTTGCAGTCTCATCTTGACCGGTTGAATTTCTCCAAGCTTAAGGCGAACAGCCATAGCTAGTGGCATCACATTGATGCTTGATCCTAAATCACAGAGCCCCATACTCACTTTGGCCTTTCCGAATTGTACTGGAAGTGTGCAACATCCGGGGTCCTCTTTCTTTTCAGGCATTCTCCTCTGAACAATGGCACTGCACGTGCTGTTGAGAATAATTACCTCTTCCTGCTCAACCTGCCTTTTTCCTGAAATCAATTCTTTCAAGAACTTAGCATAGATGGGCATTTCGGAAATCATTTCTGTGAGAGGAATGGTTATCTCTACAGACTTTAATCGTTGCAGAAATTTCTTGAATTTAAGATCATGTTCTTTATTTTTAAGCCGCGCAGGATAAGGAATCCTGGGCATGTACTTGTTATTAGCAATTTTTGGTGGTGAAGGGAAGGAAGTTGTACCTTCACCTGTACCCTTATCTGGTTCAGCCGTTTCAGGTGCAGCTTCAGTCTGCATTTCGGCTGTCTCTTTTTCTGCTTCGTTCCCATTATCAGCTTCCTTACCAGCATTGTCAACAATATCATCTTCTTCAAATTCCGCTCCAGTATCCGCTCCCTTTGGTCCAGCTAGTACTCTCCCAGATTTCAAGGTTATTGCCTTGCATTGCGGGTTCTTTTCCGCAGTGCTAGGCAATGTTCCTTTGTCCCTTTTCTGCATCTCGTTAGCCATCTGTGTAACTTGGGTCTCCACATTTCTGATGGAGGCCTGCAGTTGATTGTTGATTTCTTTCTGACTAGTGATGAAATCAGTCATCATATTCTCAAGCCTTGAAGGAGGCTTTTGGTTCTGATTCTGATTTTGCTGCTGATTCTGATTCCACTGGCCTTGGTTTGGGACAAACTGAGGCTGGAAATTCTGATTGGGCTGAAAGTTCTGGAAATTCTGAGGCGGCCTCTGCTGGATCTGAGGTTGGAAACCTGGATTCTGAAAATGTTGGCCCCTGTTCTGATTGAATCCCTGATTCTGCTGAGGGTTGAACTGTTGTTGCTGTGGCTTGTTCAAGAGATGTGAGTTCAAGGCGTTGTTGTTTGAATAAGACAAATTCGGGTGTCTATTCGGAAAAGCTCCTGCATAGTTACAGCTCTCTGCTGTGACTTGCTCGCATGTGTCAGTTGCATGAGCACCTTGACACAGTCCACAGATCACATCAGTTTGCTGTCCCTGCGCAGAACTTCCAACTCCTTGATTCACAGATAACGCTGCCACTTGCTCCTGAAGCTTTTCAATGTCTGACTTCTCTACTGTACCTACAACACACAAACCACGAGGGGGAGTGGGATTACCATCATCAGTTAGAACAGAACGGTTGACACTCATGGCTTCAATCTTTGCCCAGGCTTGGTCCATTGGTATGTAGAGCAAATGTTGACCACCGGCAGCATCAAGCATGGATTTCCATGCTGGGGTCAGACCACTGTAGAACTTTCTCAGTCTCTCCCAGTCATGAAAACCATGTTGAGGACACTTTCTGAGTAGGTTGAAGAATCTTTCCTTTGCATCATACAAGGACTCGTCGGGTTTCATCTTGAATTCCGCAATTTTGGAGCGGCATTCATCCACCTTGGACTCCGGGAAGTATTTTGCTAGGAAGTTTCTGATCACATCTTCCCATGTAGACTTCTGATTTACGGGCAGTGACTTGTACCATGTTCGTGCTCCGCTTGTCAGAGAGAAGGGGAATAGCCTTAGTCGAATGGTGTTTGCGGGTACATCACGATTTTTGATCGTGTCACACAATTCTAGGAAGGTTTGCAGGTGATCATGGGGATCTTCATGACTTGCTCCGGCAAACTGGTTGCTCTGGACTAGATTGATCAGGGCCGGTTTCAGTTCGAAATTCCTGGCCAAGAATGGAGCTTGTCCAGGAATGTTCAGATATGGCTCTAAAATCGGCTGCATGTAATCAGCAGCAGCTGCTGCTTGATGATTGTTCTCAGGCCCGCCTTGGTATTGCTGTGGGTAGTAGTTCTGAGGCATGAAATAGTTCCTCGGATCATTGAAATCATTCGGATTCGGGGGATTCTGATGGGGGTTGTGGTATTGCTGATTCTGTTGGTTTGGGAAATTTTGCTGATTTGGTTGGTTTTGGTTGTTTGGTGGGTTTTGGTTCGGGTTGGGAGGGGGTGCCTCGAAGTGCTGCTGGTCCATGTTTGGTGGATTCCCACCTCCTTGTATGATCTGGGGAGTGGGATCATCCAATTCATCATGATCAGCATCCTCGGGATCTTCCTCAATGTTGTGAAGTGGGGGATTGGGTTGAATGATTGGTGGGATGTCAGGGTTTGCCATCTCGGAGATATCGCTGCTGGTGCTTGGCGAAAGTAATGCCTGTCGTTCCCGTTCCCTTCTTCGTTTAGTCTCCGCCCTAAGACGTCGAGCTGTCTTTTCTATCTCTGAATTAAACGGGATCTCGGCTGGCGTCTGCTTCCTCCTTTGCATAGAACAATGGCTTCAATAATGACAGTACCTGTACAATCCCCAGGTTAGAAGTGGTTCTGAAGGTGAATATTTATAATTATATGTATAGGCTACTCTAGGAGCAATGAGGAATGTAATTCTCTAAATAAAACGGCGCTGCATCCTCCCCGGCAACGGCGCCATGAAACTTTTGACAATTTCCGTCCCACGAGCATTTTCTTAAAAATATACCAGGTTAGATTTATTACATGAAGAGAGTTATGATTCACGGGAAAGGGTTTAGGGATATATCCAGATTATTAGTCTTTTTATTACTCAAGTGTGGTGCTTTAATTTCAAATGGCGCTGTGGTCCTCCCTGTCATGAAATGTTGACAAATCTCATGGCATAGCCGGGATAGGTTGACCATCAGCCTGTCACACTGAGGATCCCCGGCAAGTATGCCATGATGCTTCTCATCAATTCTTGGCATGAGAGTCCCTGCCATGAAACTTTTGGCAAGTTCCCACTACATGAGTATTTTCTGAAAAATCATGGTCCTGGTTTAAGTTTTATTAATGAAACCAATTTATGATGGCGGAGTTGTGATTAGGGATATATTTATAAGTAGTCATGTTTTTATTGCTCGTGTTTAAGAAACTGTGGCCCGAAAGCGCACGGTGTCAAAAATTGCAGTAATTTATAGTAAGACCGGATCGTTCACTGGAGGATGTGCGATAGAAGCAGGTCCCACGTCGTTTTACTAGATTTTCCATTCGTATTGCTCAATAGGTTTGAAAGGTGATTAATAACTACTGACATGAATGCAAATTAGATCTGGAAAGCAGTTAAATTAATCTATAAAGCAAATAAATCTATTTTAGAAAGCGGATAAGAATTATTCTAAGAATGCAGTAAATATTATCTACGAAAGCAGGGAAAAGGAGCATTGTGCCAACCGTGAAGTTGAATCACAATGTGGACAGAAAGGACAGGAAGAAAGGAATGAAGATTGGACAAGAGCGAGATATAGCAATATTAAACTTCCATTTTTATACGCAGATCTTTGTTTGGGATATTTCTTTCAGATAGCTAATTCTCATGCTCTCAATAAGGCTTTCCCTTTAACAGACAGGTACTTGCAATATGAGTTTACATGTTCCTAAGACCGCAAATTCTAAGATATCACAGATTCGTAACTGCCCTGGCCTGGGTATGTTACTTCATCTGTGGTGGATAAGCAACACCCGACACATCATTTATTGAGATGCCGAGTACCACTATCATTCTCCCATGTCACACCCAAAGATTTAAATCAAGCCCTAAACTATCCCTTAACTGTCAATCCTAGTAACAGTTACACAACTCTCAGTTCAACCAAGTGACCTCTAATGAAAGCGACTAAAAGAAAGCAGTAAAGAAAGCATTTAAAACCTATCACTCGGAGGTTTTGAAAATCTGACCCTGGTAGTAAAAGACAGCTCCCCGTCAGAATGAAGGAGGATGGATTAAGAATTCCCGGCTCTCGGTGAACCACTAATGTGTTCACTTCCTTCCGGGTGGTTATGAGATACAAACTAATGAAACGAGCTAATCAATTAGTTCGTTCCGGATGCACTCACTCAGGACTCAAAAGTAGGCTTTGGCAGAAGAAGATAGCAGTTGAAAGAAAACTCAACCTTATCTTGGAAAATAACCAAGGCCTGGATGATGTTCCTCTAAGATTATTTACTACACTGTATTTGAATCCAAGTGGACCCCATCTCGGTGTAGCACTTAATCTTACATTTCCATCAACCAGCAATTTTGGAAAATAATGGATTTGAAAATCATTCCCTATCAGGTACTAGATTCTCAGTTAAAACACAGACCCTTTCAGTCTAGACGAGACCTAATCGCTGAATCTGCTTCTTAATTCCCAAAATATAACCCTTGATAGAATATGAATTAGTCATAACTGAAGAATTTATCCCTTACTCAGATCCGGATTTTATAAAGAGGTTTTTGTTGGAAATTTACAAAGCCATATCTGTTTAAGATCTAGACTTCTATTGTCCAAGGGAAGGATCCCAAAATAATTACAGACCACAACAGTACATAATATTATCATGCATAAGGATATATGGAAGTGTAAAATTAATTGACCCAAAATATAAAGGCGGGTCTAGACAGAAGGTGAAACACAGAATGGAATGGTCAAGGTACCAAAGTAATGGCAGAATAATCGGGTGGACTGTAAACATCTACTGTCCAATTTCCCAATCACTCGGATGGAGCGAATTTAGACAGCTGAGACTCTATAATGGTGGTGTCAACACCAGTTGGGCCTCCACTGTCTGTGAATTCGGATAAAAACCTACATACTTCCTTTCTATAATGATCATCAGTTGTCATTGACTGATGCCAACTGATTCCCATTACAGATTGGAATTTGGGTTTGGAAATTAAGATAACAAAAATAAAACTGTATCTGGATGGGAGTCAGTTGAGCAGCTATTATAACCCCGGATGGGCGGACCGCCAAGGCTTCCACTGACAGCCATTCAGACCATGCAAAATAACGATTAGTAACTAGTACCCAGAATACGAGCTAGTTATCCATGAGGGAGTACCCGCCAACATTATTCTGATGTATTCTTTACTAATGGTTCCACACAATACACAAAGACAAAATAAACAAGAAGCAAAAGAAGATCCATTGTATGAGAGACATTGGTTTCTCATGCAAGGTTGTGGATCGGGTCCACATGTAATGGTCTTAAATAATCCTTCCTACCATAATTAATTACAGTCCAGATTATCTGTTTAAGCCATCGAGGTTTTGTTTATACAAGAGTGTTTTAATGGCAATTGAACAAAGGTCCTTTAATCATGATGATTGTTGGAGTTTGATTATTGCTAATCTCAATCTTTAATCATTAATGAGTCAAGGGTTCAATCAGTTAAGTGATGCAAATGGAGAATCAAAATTTGGGCAGCATAACACCCTACATTGCAATTCCAGAATGTTACATCGTAACCCGTGGGGCTATGATGTGAGTGTTGCAACATAAAATAGAGAGAGAATGAAATTTGTTTAAGATTAAATAGAGGGGGAGGAATCTTGTCGCTATATCATAAATGTTGTCGCGGACCGAGATCCGCGACATGGACATCCCGACAAGTTTTTAGAATTTTTGGCAGCATAACGCCTCTTTGTCGCTATGCAAGGTTTTGTCGCGGAACGTGGCTCCGCGACAAGGTGTTCCGCGACAAAGTGTTCAAAGGCTAAGAAACATGGCATAATTTTTCTGTCTCGGAATGGGATTTTTGTCGCGGAACGTGGCTCCGCGACAGGATGATTCCGCGACAAGAAGCCATGAAGACAAAATGCAAGAGTTTGGCTCCTTTGTCGCTATGCATGGACAGTTTTGTCGCGGAACGTGGCTCCGCGACAAGGTATTCCGCGACAAAGGGTTTTAAATTATAGAGACAAGTGTCTTGAAACACCTTGGTCGCGGAACTGCCACTCTGTCGCGGAACGTGGTTCCGCGCCAGAAGGCGGTTGGCGCCCAAGGTGGTTCAGGACAAAAGTCAGAAAAAGCAGAAATGAACAGTGGCATGCATACAGCGTGATCTCACCCTATTTCAGATCAAAAAGTTATTCTAAGCTAAAAATAAGCAAGAAACATTCAAAATAAGGAAGAACATGCTTAAACAAAAATAACAAGACTGAGCAGGATATTAAAATAAAGCAAGAATCCTAATCTAGGGTTTGATCACACATCCACACAACATTATCCATAATATGCTAACAGTGAACACGAAAATAACAAAATAGGGGTCAAATAACCCCAAAATGAAAAAGGAAGCATAAATCCATGGGGTGTGAGACCCATTTCATGATTTGGGACACAAATGATGAATGTTTTCCCATATTATTGAAGGGGTGTTGTTAATACCCATGATTTGGGTATTACAAACCCTAAAACAAGAGTTTAGAAACCAAAACATAGTATAAAAATGGCTATCTAAGCACTGTGAACAGTAAAACACTAATCTAAACTAAACTAAGTGCAAAAATTAAATAATACATAAAAATAAACCTAACTACTCTACCTAAGAGAGAACTCCTAAGCTTGCCTTCAAGAACTTCTAAAATTCAAACTTCCAACCATCCAACCCTTAGCTCATGGGAGACACCTCATATTTATAGAAGTGTAACCCTAAGCCCATGGGCCTTGATTCTAGCCCATTGTGTCTTAAGACATCACACACATCACAGCTTTGTCTCGGAACATCAAGTTGGTCGCGGAATATGCTGCATGTGGCAAGGCTTCTCGACTGGGTCTTGTGTCTCTATTTGTGCATCTTGGTCGCGGAATGGGCTTTTGTCGCGGAGTCATGCTATCGCGACAAGGGTCATCGCGCCAGGGGCTTGGCTGGTCTCCTCTTCATTTGGGGCCAGTTGGTCGCGGAGTATGCCTTTGTCGCGGAACGTGCATCGCGCCAAGGGCTTCCGCGACAAAGGTCTTCCTGGGCCTGCTGGATTGGGCCAGATGGGCCAAAAATATTCTTTTTGTGGGCTTTTCTATCTTTTTCCCATCTTTTTGTTTCCTTTTCTTTTTCTCATGTTTTTGGATTTTTCTAACATAAATATGTAATAAAATTACATATTTATGCCTTTTTCATACCAGCTTATTATTTTTACAATTATGCATAAATTAGTCCAATTCGACTGCTTTCTTACTTAATGTAAGACCGAAATGCGATCAAATGCCCGTTTAAGACACGGAAATGGATTGAAAATAATGGTCATTTTTGGCCATTATCAACATCCTCACATTTAATACTGATCGTCCCCGAGCAGTCAGAGTCAATGTTCCTTAGAACACGGACTCTACATATTCAATTCATTTTCGTGGCTTCATAAATCACATGCTTTATGGATTGGGATAAGACAATCAAAAACTACAAGTATTAAACTCCCTTGATTGCAGTGTTTAATGAAATGATACTTGCTCACTATATCAGGCCTACAAATCAAACATTGTTATTAATCCTTCATGAATATCGTGTTTGAAAGATGCAAAGATTAAAAATTAGAATTAAGGTATGACACGAACATGTGTAATGAGAAAAGGCCTCACTATAAGAGAATCGGAAGATTCACTCACTCTCAATTGGGGTTTAATCATGAACGCTCAAAATCATATTTAATTAAATTACCCCATAAGCTTGCAATCAGACCAACTCGCCACCGGCTCATTTCTTCAAATCGAGATCACGAGGTCTTATTCGAGGGTTGTAACGGGGCATACGGTTGTAACATTTGGTAGGAAGGGAAATTATTGGCTAAGAAGTGGCAAGAATTAATTCTATCATAACTTGGCATATTTATTTAAAATATATGATCATCAATTTTTCTTTCTTTCTTTTGCTTTTCTCTTTTCATATTGCATGACATTAGACTATGTCTAATTTGCTTTGTCAATTGCAATTTATTGATGTTGAATGGAATTCAACTCTCTCGTTTTTTTTTTTTTTTTTTTTTTTTTTTTTTGAATCGGTTTATAGAATTCCGATTTATAGTTTTCATGATGATCATAAATTTACTGCCTTTGATAAAATTCATCCTTGCACACTTGGGTTTGCATTTCTTGGTCTTTTTGTAAAGCTAGGAATAATATGGAGGGTTTCAAAGAAAAATTAGGCTTAAAGGCTCAACTTGGTTAATCCTAAAGGGAAAATATTTTTGGGTTTGGATTTCAAACGAAGGCCAAAAAATTTGGGTTTTTCTAAGTGCCTTGATCATATGCTCGATTTTTGGAATATGGCATGGTCTTGAATCGGTCCCAATCGCAAGTTCTAGTTTCCTTTAATCAAAATGATTCACACATCAAAGAAAATGAATGAGTAAAAGTGACTCATGGCTCAAATCTCACAAGGTTGGATTGATTCATGTCATACAATATTCGCAAATTCAATCAAAGCTTAATTCTAACAATTTATTCAATCGAAATCTCTAACATGCAGATTTATTACCCAATAAGCTGATCGCATCATTAAATTTTTATAGCTCAAAACCTCAGGAATTCATTTCATGCATGTTCTCAATTATATTATCCCAATTTAAAAGTTCGAAAATTTAATCACAAGCCTAAATTCAACCTGTGAATTTAGAGCAAGTTTATGCATATTTTTGCTGGTTATTTAATTGAAAGCAGTAAAGAAGCACTGCTGACATACTGAGTATGTCAACAGCATATTTTTGGTCTGACAGTCACTTATTCATCTCGGACTGTACAGACATCTTTTCAAAGGAAAGCAGTAAAGAATTGTTCAGTGGTCTCAAAAGTTGAGTTCCAATTTTAGGGAAAGCAATTAAATACATCCGAGGCAAGGGATTCTCGTGCAGTTGATACAAACCTGCACACACAAAAGGAGGAAATCCCTTGCAAATACTACTACTAGGCTGGAAATAAAATAAAGCAGGGTAAATTCGAACTAGGATTCTTCCTTCCTTCTTCAGGGCATGTATCGGAGCCAGAGGACACAGCTGGAAAGCTCACAACGCAGGCACCAGTCACGGTTTCTCAGAGGTGCATGCCATTATGGGCAATAGACTCTGACTCCTTGGCCTGCCCACAGTTGTGGGTTGTCTGGGTTATCAGTTATCCAAGCGAGAACGTTGAGGGACGTATACCGAAAGACTGATCGATCTGTTACCATCCTTTCGATCATTCTGATTCCCTGCTCAACTTGGCTTTCATCTGTCTTACTCATAAGCATCAATCCGCGGGTGAAGATTGATGTCTTATGGTTGTCCTCAAGTCCCGGGCGTAGCAGTTCACAAGCACGCTCCTCATTCCCCTCTGCAAATGCCCTGAGTGCTGGAATGAGCTGAAGGTTGAAGTTTCCTACAGCTGTGCATATTTGCAGGAATCTCTCCTTCTGCCGACGGATCCTTTCTTGCCATCTCTTCACCGTGGAAGTGATAACCTCACACCGCTTGTACACGATAGTAAGGTTCCCAGCATCCCTAAGTTTCTTGCATGCACGTTGTGCAGTAAACACCCCCTTGATTTCATCCTCTCCTATCCGGGAGAGAATTTCACCAAGGAGTTCGACCGGCAAGTCCAGCAACTTGGTTCCTCCTGGAGCAGGGTCTGGAATGGGAGGATTACCCCTGAAAAGATAAGAAGTGATGAATCCAATTTTTATATAATTTTCGGAAATTATTCAAGTTTAGAAACCAACATCCTCACATTTAGAGCTTTGCTCTAGATGTGAGATTATTAAATTTCTGACTTGAATTTTAATTTAAAGCACATGTAAATAATATTTGGTTTTAAATGGGCTAAAGAACCCAAAATAAAATAAAATTGGCCATTGGGCCTAAAATCTTTTTAATGGGCCATAGGGCCCAAAAGTTTTTTAATTTTATTAAACAAGTCCGAGATACTTGTTGGAAGTGGAATGAGATGGATAGATGGAAATGGAATGCTCGAATATTGGAATGTGCAATGGAGACGTGGCGGAACGGATTTGCTGTTTCTGGATAGCTTGGACTGTTTGGACAGTTTTAGCATCCAAAAAAAAATTGCAAACACTGTTTTTAATTTTACAAATGGTTGACTTGTTTTATTTAACAAAAGTGGGAGGTGAGTGGTCCCATTTTGGATTTTTGAAAAGGATAGCAGTTAGGTGACAAAATACTGCTATCTTACTCACACTAGTGTTCCATTGGGAACAAAACTCAAGTCAAACATTAAACAAAAATAACTCTTTTTGTCTTTTTCTAAAAGGTTGCTTTTATTAAAAGTGGAAGCTTCCTATTGGGTGTTTGTACTATGTTTCCATAAACAAACAAACATTTATTCCCATGAGATTTCTAACATGAGAACAAATGTGCCCAAAAAGATCTTCCATCTTTATTACACCACCCACACTGTGCACATCACATCAGGATCAATCAAACCAATAACATCAAGATATTCAAAACAACACCCAAATGTTTAACAGTTTGTTCTTTCCAGTTTTAAGCTTCAAAAATCTTATCCATTAACAGTTTTAACCCCCTTAATCGGTTTTTCAAAACAAGTTCTCAAAAACTTCAAAATGGTGCTCAAAGCCGAGGGCACTCAAAACCTCTAAAAATCTGAAGTTGGATGTGCACACTAACAACACCATACCACGAACACAACAAAATAAACTAAATAAAAGAACTAAGGGATCCGAAGGGGGGCTATGACCAAGGCGGAAATAGGGTTTACCCTCTCCTCCTTGGCTCGGGTCTAGGCGCGGGTCCAAGGATTGGGAGGGGTCCATGAAATCGGTCCATAGTTTCCCTTAGAAATGGCGTGCAAGAGTGCGAAGAACACGTGGTGTTCGTTCGGATGAGAGAAAAATGGGGGAAAAGAAGATGAAGACACTGAGAGAAGTTGAAATGACAGGAGGAAGGTGAAAAGAAACTGGAGGGGGTGGGGGGGGGTATAAATACTTGAACTTTTGTCGCGGAATCCGAGACTTTGTCGCGGAACAAGGTTCCGCGACAAGACATAGCGACATTAGGGTGGTCGCGGAGTTGAGGGTTGGTCGCGGAGTCATGCTCCGCGACAAGGCCATCGCGACAAAGTTCAGTATGGAGACAGTCAACGCAAATCGTGTCGCGGAGCAGGGGCTGGTCGCGGAGTCATGCTCCGCGACAAGGTGCTTCGCGACAAGATGTGGGGAAATGGTTTAGAAGGAAAGGGGAGTTTGTCGCGGAGTAGGGCCTGGTCGCGATGCATGACATCGCGACAAAGGTCCTTCCGCGACAAAGGATTTTGAATTTTCAAATTTTCTTGGACTGGGCCCGAGTGTGGTATTGGGCCTGCGTCCATTTTATTTGACTTGGGCTGAATAAATTTAGTCCAAGTAAATTCAAAATGCTGGGCTGAAAATTAAATAATCCACTTGCATAAAATTAGGTTGGGTCAGTTCCATTTTATCTGTGAATTTCGTTTCGGGTCTTGAATTTCTTCAATTCCTGAGAACATTTTCTCAGATTTATAGAACTAATCCAACCAAGAACCTGGTTTTCCATGTTACTGTTGTCTGCTCCTTCTTTTTGGTGGTTCCGAACTTCTGCAAGACAGACAAATAAGACGCATTAGATTTTCTCCAAATATCAACATCCTCACATTTAGAGTCTTAGTACTCTAAATGTTTAATTGATCTTTGGGTACTTTCTTGCCATGAAACAAATACTGTAAATATATACTATATATATAAACTGAAATTTTTGTATTTTTAAATGCTGTTTCTTATTGAGTGTAAGCCGGGTCTGCCACTGCTTGGCTTTCTTTCTCCGGATCGAACTGTCCGAGGTACTCTTTCAATCGTTGTCCATTCACCACTATATCGCCCCTGCCAGTTCGAATCCTGACAGCTCCATTTTTGAACACCTCTAGTACTTCATGTGGTCCTTCCCATCTAGATTTGAGCTTTCCGGGGAACAGCTTCAACCTAGTATTGAATAATAGCACATGTTGACCAACGTAGAAATACTTAGGTTTGATCCGGCGATCGTGCAACTTCTGGGTCCGCTCCTTGTAAATTCGAGAGCTTTCATAAGCTTGCGCTCGTATTTCCTCAATTTCATTGAGGTCCAACTTACGTTTGCTCTGAGCAACTTTCGATCGAAGTTAAGCGTTTTAACGGCCCAGTAAGCTTTATGCTCTAGCTCTACAGGCAAATGACAGGCTTTTCCAAAGACCAGCCTATATGGAGACATCCCGATGGGAGTCTTATATGCTGTGCGGTATGCCCATAGAGCATCATTGAGCTTACGTGCCCA